>CP073648.1:25490000-26090000 GCA_018223645.1 Jasminum sambac | reverse complement strand
GAGGAGCTTAGACATGTTAAAGGGGGTTCTTGTGGGTATTTGGGAGTGTAAGAACTGAGTTAGTTGGATATATATCAAGAAATGGAGAGAAAAGTCTAGAAAACCATTTCCGCCAACTTAAAATTACGGTCGTATCCTTCAAAATTACGGCCGTAAATCACAACATACGGCCATATCGATATGCAGTACGGCCGTATCTAGGCCTCTGAAAATTTTCCACATTTTTCCTCTTACGGCCGTATCAAACTGTCTGAAAATCTTTTACTTCTTCTCTTTCAAATTTTACGGCTATTTCATATAAATTTATGGCCTTAACTTAACTTTTACGGCCGTACCCATGACATTTACGGCCGTAATTTTGCCTTGCTGAAATTTTCCTTACAGTCGTGTCTTTGAAGGTCGTAACGGTTTCCCAAGACATTTAATACCCTAGAAACATGTCGTAAACATAACATTCACATATTCATCATGTCAAAACATATTCATATCATCTTGATTCATATACAAAATCACATATAAATCACATGGGAAATCATATACGAACGTGGATGTTTGGGTAGAGTGTTACCCTAGATCTCACCTAGGGATGTGAATGAGCGGAGCCGACTCGATAAGCTCGTGCTTAGCTTAGAAAATGCTCGAGTTTGGCTCTAGTCACGACTAATTTTAAACAAGCTACGAGCTAGGCCAAGCTCTTAAAATGGAGAGCAAGTAGGTTCTTATTCAATTCGCAGAGCTTGACAACCTTTGCAGGCCGGCCCGGAAATTAGGCTCTACTCGTACTTTTGAGAGCCAGACAGCTCTGCTCGTAAAAGCTCTCATTTTGTTAGTCATTTTCAATAATAAATGTAGGAAGTTTTTAATTTTTTGTAGGTTTTATATATTTAACCATTGTATAAATTTCATTACATTCTTTTGTAAAGCTATGGTAAAACAATCATTCATTTTCACAATTTAAATGCTGAATATCAACATTTAGTTTTTATGCATTTTTCAAAATTTTAAAGCTATCTAAATTCTATACGTTCAGGGACCCAAAAAAAAGGAAAAAGAGAGCCTGAGCTGGCCCAGTCCTGCTCGGCTTGCCTCAAACTTGAGCTAAGCCTCATTTTTTGCAAGCGAACCGAGCCTCTGTTTTCAACTTGAACTCATGCAAAAGCTCGTTCAAAATGAGCCGAGCCCAAGCCTTAAAGTCAGGCTAGCAAGTCGACTTATTGGCACCCGTAACCTCACCAATACAAGGAGACAAAAATGCTACTTTTGAATGTTTATCTGTTAAGGGTGTGTTTGATTGCACAATTAGAATTTGATTGGAAAGAAAATGATTTCCAAGTAAATGAATTCCGGGAAAAGGTTTTCCGGGGCAAATGGCAGTTGTAAGTGTTTGATTGTATTAATTTGTAAGTTGGTAGTATTGTTTTTCTTATTTTTGAATTTTTTCATAAAATTTGATCATTTTTTCCTTATCTTTATGGTTAAAGCAAATTGTCCATTCAAAAAAAAAAAAGAGACAAACTTTTCCAGGAAACCCAAAACCTCATACCCCAAAGAAAAATTTTCCTTCAAAACAAGGAAAAGAACAAATTTCGAGAAAAGTTGGAAAATCAATTCCATGGGAAAAGAAAGTCAATCAAACAGCCAAAAGTAAAAAAAAAAAAAAAAAGGGTGGAATACAATGTTTTCCTAGAAAAAAAAACACTAATCAACCACACCCTAAGTGGCACTCCGTCTTTTGCGTACGTCGAGCATAAATGCTGAGTACAGAAAGTTGCAAAATAATTTTTTTATTTACTTTAATTTTTAAAGAATTATATGTGACATAAGCACGTTTTCGTAAATGGAAATGACAGCACTTGGTCGTGTTTTGATCGTCGGTGATTATTATTCAATCATTTTACCTGTTTTTCATTGCCTTGGCCTCAAATATATCGACTATGCCCATGAGGTTTGAAATTTTTATAAAATTTTTACATATTTTTATCTCGTAGGGCCTATATGTACTATACAAATCTCCACAATTCATCACATCCACTCATTCTCTTTCTTCTTTCACATCAAAATCTATCAAAATTTCAATCCAAGCATGGGTATCCCATCAAAACAAATATATGGACTATATTTATTTCTTTAACAATATAATCATGTTTGATTACATTAGTTAATATCACGAGACGTGCTACAAGAGATTATGTAATATTTGTGTGATTTTTTAATCTATTGTAAAATTTTAATATAGTAGATCATAACCCAGAGAAAAGGAGAAGCCTGAAAAACGAATATAAATTTTTTTTATAAATTGGGACTAGAGGTTTGGCAACCACTTCTAACACCTACATGGCGGTTGAACATTGAAAGTGGATATATATGGTTCAAAAACATTATCGAACCAAGAGTTAGTTACAAAGTTTTGCTCTGATATGACCACTCGAAATATACCACATACAACACAAGAATATGATCAGCTTTTATCGCTTTTTTTTTTGGTTCAAATTAAAAAATAACAACTGGCACAACAAAAAGGTATGCCGTTTTTCCCTCCTAGGTCCGCATTAGGCAATTAACTCAGTGAAAAGGTACGCGTCTTTTCCTACCTAGGCACGCCATAGATGGTCAACTTAGAGTTGACTGCCTTTTTCTCACTTTCCTACTATTTGAGGCATGGGATCCTCCATTAGAAACTTCACTAAATTCAGTCTGGTTAAGTAAAACAACATTTTCTATTATCATCTCTTAAAGTCGACTCCACTAAATGTTTTAGGCTTTTCTCCTATCGGACATGAGCCGAGTGGATAGGAACAAACACATGTGGAACAGTAGTGGATATATATCACATTAGTGGGGAAGAGCAATGTTAGAGGAATGACAAAAGACTACAACCGAGTGTACAACCATTTAATAAGGGCTAGACCACACCTAGAGATGTCAATTAGTCAAGCCAACTTGATAAACCCGTGCTTAGATTGGAAAAACCTTAGGCTTCGTTCAAATCATGCCTCATTTTAAGTGGGTTGTGAGCCAAGTTGAGCTTTTAAAACGGGGAGTGAGCCAGTTCGGGCTCGACTGGTAAAGCTCCGCAAGCTTTGGCAGGCCGACTCGGAAATCAGGCTAGGCCAGTACTTTTGCAAGCCAAATAGCTCTGCTTGGAAAAGCATGCATAGTCATTTTCAATAATAATTGCAACAAATTTTTAAATGTTTTTAGGTTTTTTATATTTTACCATCGTATAAATTTCATTACTTTCTTTCGTTAAGTTATGGTAAAACAATCGTTCATTTTCACAATGGAAATGTTGAATATCAATTATTAGCCTATAATAATGTGTGCTTTTGCAACTTTTATATGCATTTTTCAAACTTTTGAAAGCCATCTAAATTCTGTACGCAAATAAATAAATAAATAAAGAGCTAGCCCGAGCCGCCCGCCTCGGCCTGGCTCAAGCTTGAGCTAGGCCTCATTTTTGCCGAGCCTCTGTTTTAGGCTCAGGCTCGTTCAAAATGAGCCAAGCCCAAGTTTTAAAGTCGGGCTCATGAGTTGGCTCAACTTAGTGCATTGACATCCCTAACCTCACCTATACAAGGAGACAAAAATATTATTTTCTATTCTCATCTATTAGAGTGTTGTACTCTTGATTATAAATATTTGTTATATGCCTAACATTATTCACCATGGGGTATATGACTAGTCGCCTTGGTATCCAATTCTGTCAAGAAAACACAAGATAAACACTTTCAAAATTTTCCCTAAAAAATTTTGATGGTTATGAATAACCACTAGGTATCAAACTTAACAAGAGAAAAACATGAAAAATAATTTGACGAAATTGCAACAATTTTCAATTAAATGAACAGAAAAAACTAATTTTTAAAATCCATAGTAAGCCAATTAATGTGACTCAATTAATTGATTCATCATTCATGCAACGCAAACAGATTCAAGATTAATAAATCGAACTGTAGTTTTCCTTCTATATATATATATATAGATATATTTTTCCATGCCCTCAAATGACTATGAATCTTAAGGAGACTATTCAAAATAGAGTGATTCAAGTTAAATTTCATGCAACAAAGCACCATAAATAGATTCACAGTTTAGAATGCATAAAATGGATAGAATTCATGTTGACTTCGATACTTCGGAGATCAGATCAGAAATCGAAAACACAAATGCTCAGACAGTGTCACATTGATCATGGATACAGTACCAAATTTGCCAACCAATACTGCTTGACCAGGCAATATAATATTGAAATATTTTAATATTCAAAATTGAAAAGAATACAAAAGTTTGAAGTTAAAACAAAATTTCGTCTTAAATTTGTTGGGTGTAATTCTGGCATGCAATTTTATTCTTTTGAAAATTAATCATCAAAATATATATTTGAAACCGCAAAATGAAAATGAAACAATGAATCAAATAGATCAATTGATCAAACAAGGTGAGAGTTCGACTCTCTTTCTTTTAGATGAAATTGCTCTGCAGTGGTGTTCGCAATTGGATAGCGAGCAATTGTCTCTCAAAATATAATAATTCATTCTTGCAATTGGAATAACGAGAAACAACAATACCGGAAAAAATATTTTTGTACTCCTTTTGGAAGGGGGACTAATGCAAGCGAATCATAAGAAATGTACGGAAAATATGACAAGTATAGAAAGTCCCAAGAGTGATTGTATAATCCAAATGCCGAATTGATGGGGGCTAATTATAAAGATTCAAAAGTTGCGGACGAAGAAATGCATTTCTTCTAAAGGGCGTGGGTAAAATAACAAACCTCTTTAAGTTATCCCTTTAGTTAGATGCATTTTATAATCTTTAGACCTTAATTTGAATTTTACAAGTAAACTTAAAAAAATAATTAAAATAAGCAAATTATTTTACAAGTAAACTTAACATAAACTACACGTTAACTTATGAAAATAATAAAATTAAGATTGTCAACAAATAGAAAAAAGTTAAAAATTCAATGAGAAAGATAAATAAAACTGAATTATTTTATTAATATACATAGAAACTGCACACAACTTTATTAATAATACACAATACTTGATAACTAGTATATTATATTTATTAGTCATACGATCACATTGTCACTGACTTGCACTCGCACTCGTAGGTGCCTTAACATAAGCAACATACAAATTGAACTCCAAAACACCACCACTAGTTTGATCATAAAAGAGAATGGTTCTAATCGCATATCCACGTGCCGTCCGAAAAACCCCAGTGCCTCCAACAATCGGCAACTCTACGTATTTATTACCTCCCGCATTTCTCCCCAATATGCAGAGTGTACTGCCATTGTATTTCCCAGATGTAAATACAAAATTGATGATCATTGTGAGGGCTAATACTTCCATATCCGAATTAGTAACAAGCCCTTGAACACGGCCCACTTTCTCTGAGTTGCGATCAGGCCCCGCTGTTACTAGATCATCCACGACCCTGACGAGCCCAAACCCTGTTGATGAATTGGATGTCCGGTTGCTTTGGGCCACAGGCCAGACAGTGGGATTTGGACCATCCAACACATCATGTACGAAAACTTGCAGGCTGTCGCTGACTATCTTTCCCCTGCCAAAAAATATGTTTTGAACCGCGATGTATTCTTGTGAATGATTGTAGGCGTAGGCCATGCCTATGACCAGTAAGCAAAACATAAATACTACAACACTCGACTTTTTCATGATAACTTCTTAATTTTTCAAATTCCCATTTGATATGTGTGGCAATTGAGTGTGCATAGTAATATTAGATTGGAGCGCTATATATAGGTGCATTCCCCGTTGAAACGTTGATAAAAATTGACTTAATTTTGCAAAAGAGTATAATATGCATCTGACGTACTAAAGTTACAAAACCATAGTTTAATTGCACCTAACATGCATTTACCTAGCAGGGATCTTGGTGGATAGATGCTTCACATAACAATAATTAACTGCTTAATTCGATGAAGTTTAAAAAAATTAACCTTTTAATCCCCCTAATTGTATTATGAATGTACTAAACCATTATTGTTCTGGTTTACATTAATACTGTTTCTTATTAAAATAAAAAATAAAAAATTACCCTTTCAAAAAGTAATTTTTTTAAAGCTGTCTTTAAAAATTAAAGAAAATTTATAAGAGAAGACGAAAATAGTTTTTTTCTTAATAAAATAATGTTTTTGAAAATTAAATTTTGCTGATTAATCAATTATTTTTGAAGTATTGAGTTAATGAATTTTAAGGAAGTGATTAATTAGAAGATTTATTGAAACACCCAATCTCGTTCCATCTCGTGTTATTAATTCAATCCCATACACAATGATTTACATGCTCTCATTCCAATGCCAAGGTGCCAACTTGCCATATGGAGGGTGGGTATTGGTCGAATATGAGTGCGGGCTCCTCCCTCCATTCAGGGGAGGATAACACGTGGAAAAGTTGGCACAATAAGGTGCCAATTTATTGGTAGGAAATCGCTAGCTATGATTTACATATGATTAATCATAAATTTTTTCGAAACACACCGTGCCACCACTCATCGGCAACTCACGATTGTCATTCAATATCGGATTCTCCCGAGAGGCAAAGTGTACTTCCATTATACTGTCCGGCGGTGAACACAAAATTTATGTTCATAGCATGGGCAGATTCTTTTAGGTCAGCAAAAAGTAATGAGAGCTGTTCCCAATTCGGTGGAATTACTGTCAGGACCCACCGCCATCAAGTCATCTACAAACCTGAACTTGCCCAAAAGAAGTTGGAGAAGTGTATTAAGGATTTTCTCCATTATTGGGGCATTTCTTTGATTCTGGACTATCACCATTTAAAACAATCAGCCATCACTGTCTTGAGGCTATGTTTGCTACCATTTAAAACGAAAATTATTATTTTTGATTATGTTAATTATTTTTACACCACTTCTTCTAGGGTGTGGGTGATGGCCTTTAAAGTTTACAGTTTTTTTCATTTTTTTTTATCTTTTTCATCCATTCATTGTTTTGTTCAAACCAACCACATTCATAAATCTCGTGGGACCTACATGTTCAACACAAATCTCCACCATTAAACTCTATTCATTCTCTCTTCTGGTTTATATAAAAATAAAAAAAAATCATAAAAGAATTCAATCCTATCACCCCTTAATTATTTATTTATTTATTTATTTGTTTTAAGAAAATCACCCCCTTGATTTTTAATCATACATTTGAAATTGATTTAATCTATATTATTTACTCCCTCCGTCCCTCAAAGATAGTCCCATTTTCTATTTTCGCCCGTCCCAAAATATGATCTCATTTCCATAGTTAATTTTTAAGTTGCCTTATATTCCCCTATTTAATGTACATTGTTATCAATGTATAAGTAGCATTAAATTGAATAATAAATAAATAAAAGGGTATATTGGAACTATGGTCTAAAATATTACTTTTTCGATGCCATTAATTGAGATTTCTTCATTTTTGTGAAAATCAGTGGTGTAGCCATCAATCTCGTCTAGTGCCATCCAAAACATCACGATAGTCTCGAACCTAAGAGCCCTAGCTTGCAAGGGACGGATTCGCGATTCACATTGAGCTAGGGTGCTCGTTGACTGTTGATAATCAGATCATTAATCATCAATGGCTGTTGATTATTGACCATCAACACTAACATTTAATTGAGTGATATTAAAAATTTGTTAGTAACTACATATATGTATGAAAATATGGAAATATAATATAATATGAAAATATATTGTAGTTAAACATAAATAATAAGAAAATATACCTAATAAAATTTTAATTTGTAATTGTAAACTTAGGCAACTGCATTCTTCGAGGGCTCAAATTAATTTTTTTTTTTAGATATGTGGATGAAAATTGGAGATGATGCATTAAAAAATATAAACATAAAATATTATCAAATCAATATATGAGTGGTTAGAAGTATAAGAAAGCAAATAAATTTAGCTTAATGAAATTTGATGTGAATAGAACAAACCTAAAATTTTATATATTCGATTTCCCTCTATCTTGACCGTCTGAACCAATTAGTGGAGGATTAGGTGTCATAAGTTTTTAGTTGGGTCAGTTACTCAAACAGATGAGTGGTCAAATAGGTTATGTGTTTGGATATTAATTATGCAGGCTCAAAAGGAAAAAAAAAACTTTTTGTAATAGGATGACTTCTCAAGTCAGATTACCAAAGTGCTGTAACAATTATGATTTCTCAAGAATGCTTAATAGATTATAAAAAGTAGAAAAAATACTGGTTGGCCATATTTGAAAATGAAATAAATAAATAAAATTATAAAAAAATGCAGGTAATGGATAAATATGATTAGTTAAATGAAATTACTAAATAAGTAAAATTATTAGATAATGTTATATAATAATCGGTTAGCAAGCTATATAACTAACCAATGCTTATCCATTAAAATATGAGTATTGTCAATTAACAAATAACATGCCAGTAACCCACCAATTTAAGAATTTACAAACAAGAATATCTTGTTGGATTAACACAAGGAATTTACATTCTACAAACTACTATCTTAATCCAGAACATGATGTGACAAACTACTATTATCCTTTGAACAGATTTTGTAGAGATTTTGTAGGGATCTTCCACGTGTGGCAATTAATTTAATAGGAATCCTCATTACCATTAGCTAATACTTAATACACATTGCTACCTTCTTTTCTTTTTTTTAGGAAAAAAGCTATGGTGAAAATAAATTAGGGAAAATGATAAAAATAAATAAATAAATACATTTTAACCGATAACAAAAAGAAAAAGGATTGTGGTATCCTCTATCAATATAATTTTATTGAATATTATCAATCACATTGGAAGGATTAGTTTAGATAGGAAGTAATGTATGTTTCATGGGCTGTTGCAACACTAGTTTGAACGTGATAATCCTTCATGAAATAAAAATAGCATCTATCCTCCATCGACAATTGTTGCCAATTGTTACTTATTTGTAAAACATGTAAAACAATATGAGTACCTTGGCGTGATTTATAACAACATACTAAGGTGCTACCATGGGTATGCAATTGGATTAACTTCTTGGTAAAAGTCGCAAGGATATTAAAATTACACATTCATATTGGCATATGATGACCATAAGTACCATCAATAGTCTATTACCATGTTGGTTTAGCAACTTAGTTGTTAGTGTACAGTGTCATTGTAGATCAAGTTTTAAATTTAGTTGATACTACAGCGTGTGACCTTTCCTCTGCATTTTTATCTTTCAAGACCTTGATAGTGTTGCAACATGTTGTCACTAATTCCAGCATCACAATTGCCCTTTTTTACTAAAGGGTGTTGCTATCCTCAATTGTTGGTGCTGCATACTGTTACCGTTAAAGAACTTAACATGTGTGCATGGGTGAAACTTTGAAACTGTAATTAACAATCAAGGTTATCCAAATCTCCAAAATAACAAAGCCTAAACTCCATATGATACTGGAATTTACTAACCTAAAAAATTGGGTGTTAGGTTGCTATCTGTTACTAAAGGGTGTTACTATCCTCAATTGCTGTTGCTGCGTACTATTAATATTAAAGAACTTAACACCTATGAAATAGTGGAACATAACTTTGAAAATATAATTAACAATCAAGCTTAGAAAAATCTCCAAAATAATAAAGCCTAGACCCCCTATGTGACTACACTATGATGCTAGAATTAACTGACCAAAAAATTGGGTGTTCAAACAACCGTCAATTGATAATAACCTTCTTAACTATGTGAACAATATTAACATATAATGTGGAACAATAAGTTTCAAAATAGAAATCAGCTTAGCAAATCTCCACCTTAACGACCAATCTTTCAAACCAAAACAACAAAGTACCATAACAACTAGTAATCAAAACAAAGAAGGAAAACAACGTAAAGAAACAAACTTCGTAGTTCAATCAAGTAGCTACGGACAGTTCCATTAAACTAACACCTATACAGTTACACTAAATCCAACTATGCCAAAACAAATTGCAAATCATATCAATCACTGTGTCGAGAACTTGAAAAGCTACACTATCGTCTGCAATCAAGCAGCACTTGTGTCAAATGAGTTGGGCATTCAATCTATGATCCCCTCCGCAATGTACTCAGCACACTTCATTGTAAAGATCCCACAATCACCTCTATGAAATTACAAAACTTACTCAACATCCAATAAAATAACAAAACTAAGAATTATTAAAAAAAATTTGAGAGAATAAACACATGAAACATTGGTTAACAGAATTGAAGGAGAAGAAATTGAAATGAAGAAAAAGCTCTAGAAAAAAACAAAGTAAAACCTAGGAAAACATACATGATGGACAATGCGAGACGGGGAAAAATCAAAAAAATTTACAACGAACCAGTAACAGTTACGGCAGTCAATTGAGAGACATTTTATTGATGAAAATGACAAATCGAGGGAACACATAAAATTTGGAAGAAGAAAAATAATAGGCAAGCACGGGGAGAACAAAATATCTTAAATCAAAGAAAAAATTGAGGCAGTAGAGTTCGCAGAAAGGGGGATTGTAAATAAAGGATTAACTTGAAATTGGTGATAGCAGATGATAATGAAACTTTTTGAATTTCAATATTCAAAAATTATATTAGATAGAGTTTATCTTAAAAAGGATCTTAATAGGAAATATAATAATAATAAATATATAATTCAGAAAAAATAAAAAGGAAAATGTAGTAGGATTAATATTGAAAATTTCAGATGCTAGATTGATTAAAATCTAACAATTTTTGAAAATTGAACTAAATTACAGCATTAATGAAAAATCAATACAAATCTTGGTGGACGGCGTAATTACCTAAAAAAGGGTTCAATTTGATAAACACAGAAGGTTCACAATATTGAGAAAATGCCCATATTCTCTTCTTCTTCACCTATTTTCTATTACCTTCTTCACCTTGTGTAAAAATCAAATTCGGTTCTTCAACAATTTAAGGCTCCCAGCAAAATTTAATGGTCACTTTGCCGTGATTTGTTCGTCTACCTAAAATTCCACTCTTCATAGCCTCAAAACATGGCACCTACCAAAAAAATTAATTAATTTGTCCAAGGCTTAATGCGGTCCATGGACCGTACTCGCTCAAAGCTGGCCCTACTAGTGGTGAAAATAAAAATGGAACTATCTTTGCGGGACCGAGGGAGTATCAAACACTCTTATTTGGAATCACAAAATACTATTATACAATTAGCTATAAAATTTCTTGTACACATACTTAATACTATGTCATTCTTTTTTTATTTTTATTTTTTATTATTCATTTTGTCGACGTTTGTATTATTATAACTAATTTTACAATTAATTGTACAAATATCCAATTACTATATTGAAGATTGACTATATATATACACACACTAGTAATGCACCCGTGCGATACATGGACAAAGTTTAATTTATTTATACTAGCAATAAAATTATTTACTAGACAATAAAAATAAGTAAATATAAAATATGTCCCAAATTTGAATCGAATAAGTATTACAAATTTTGAAATAGTTGTTTGAGAACAGCATTCATCACCTAATCTGTTGGCTATTCATGTTTGTTATATATAATAAATCAAGCAATTGTAACTTTGGATATCGCCACGTATAACTATCCATGACCAAATACTGGCTTTTTCAACAAAAGCCGACTGGCAAAAGTGACTACAGTTGACTTTTTTTCATAGTCATATCATATGACACAATCAATATAATGGAAATTGACGTCTCTGAAACTTGAAAGGTAACGTGGTATCAAAAAAAGTCAAAGGCATTTTTGTGATAACTTCTTGACCTGCTTTGGTACTAGACAAAATTTAGGTCACGACAATAGTTTTTAACACGTATTTTTAAATATTAAGTTTTGGAGAGTTTATACGATGTGGATTATGTATCGTGTGAAATGATGAGATCTCTATACAAAGTATTTGTAAATGAAATTCTTCATATTGATTTTTCGGTAATGGAAAGTTTTGCAAAATAATTAAGAAATTTGCTCTTGTCCAATTTTCCTTTAATTAAATAAATGCATCTATTTAATAAGTATTTTAGTAATTGGTTCTTGTCAGTATATTTTTTCTTGAAGTAGTTACGGAAGTGGACAGTAAAGAATTTAATTTTTTTCAAAAAAGCCATGAATTTCAGCTAATGTAAACGCATGAATTCATGTCCAGTTTGTAAAAATTACATTTATTCAAATTTGTGTTCCGTGGTTATATAATAATCACAGTTTAATTTTCCTTTTTCATATATTTCATATACGAGAATATTTAATGCCGCATTATTTTCGATAAACGCATTAATTATTATAATTTTCCTAAAATATACACTCGAAAACGGAAATTATAATTAAACCGTTTTGCGAAACTTATTTTTTTAGTTTCTTTAGCGTACGTATGCCACATTGGCAATGTTCAACGTGACTCTTTTGCTATTAATAGTTACGTTTTATATAAAATTAATTAATTAATTAATTAAAAATTAAAATTTATATAAAGAAGTTAATTCTCATTTCAAGAATTAATTTAATTGTATTGTGAGTTGTAACATTGATCTCTTATCCCATTTTCATTAATACATATAAAAATAAATATAAAAAAATAGAAAGTTAATTTTTGATAATTGTAAGTTTTGACAAAAAAATAAAGAGAAGATTAAATAATTATTTTTTAAAATGGAAAAGCCACTGCCAACCGCGGGATTGTGCAAAGCTAGCATTTCAACTTTATATATATATATATATATATATATATATATGTGTATGTATGTATGTATGTATATATTGTAAGGTATAACTTTGATCTCTTATCTCAATTTTATTAATGCATGCAACACTAAATATAAAAGAATTGTATAAATTAATCGAAAATTAGAATACATATAAAAAAATAAAATGAGCAAACAATACTAAATAAGTAAAATAGAATAAATTAAATAACGAAAACAATTAATTACTAAAAAAAATAGCAAATATGGCATTGCCACCTAGGCACTTTGCTCAGGTGCACTTCAAGTTTTATTATATCTAATGCTTGAGTTTGTTGAACATCTGCCTAATACTCCTAATGAAATAATTAAATTATCTCCTGCTTCATACCCTTTAGTTTCTATACCTATTTTTATATATTTCGTAAAATCTTTAATATTGATTAAGAAATCTAGACTACAATAAATAATACCTCCATTACTATTTAGGTCCACTTTTTTCTTTTCTCCACACACACACACTCTAAGAGGATCAAAGGATTTCACTCCTACCCCCTTGGTGACTCGAACCCGAGAGTCCGAGACCTTGCTACCAGGTAGTGGAGCTCTTACCACTTGAGCTAACCCCTATTTAGGTCCACTTCACTGCTAGCTATCATACTTTTTTCTATAATTGTCCTTCTACTGTCAACAATCGTAGCTAAAACTTTGCTTCCTGGTTTTTTCTCATTAATCCTTTTACTCCTACTGTTATTAATCCTAAGTGAATAAAATTATATTTTTTATTATAAAGTTCTCTTTCAGCTTTTTGAGAAACTATATCTAAAATTTTATGCTGATTTTTTATAAATTGTAAAGACGTTTTTTGACTATGTTTAAAAAATTGGGTAGAATTTTCAAAACGGCCTTTATTATATAAAACTTCTGGTTTTAAAAGTTGTAAACCATGAGTCTTGAATTTTTGATAATTTTCTTCAGGATCTAACAGTTCTTCAATCGTATTGTTATATTCTTCTTTTCTGCTTAGCATTTTCGCTAATAAATGTCTATGTCTTGAATTTAAAGAAGGTCTACTACCTTCTCCTACAGCTCTAGAAGAGCCTTGAAAAGGAGTTAAGTTCATTCTGAATCGTCTAAGAGTTGGTATTCTAAAAAGTTGTATTCTTTTAGGGGTTGTTTGATTGGGGATAAAAGTTATCCGCGCGGTATTCCGTATAAAATGTGTGGTTAATATTATATTGAAAAGTGTATATGTGGTTGAAAAGATGAGAGAAAATAGTGTGGGATAAATATTATCCTGGATAGAACAAGGCTTTAGTCTTAGATTTACTAGTCTCTGGTTGGTCACTTTCTAGCGATAAAGAATTAATTTTGTCAGTCAGTTTCTTAATTTCTGTTTGTAAAATCTCTGAGCTAGTTCCTTCTTCAAATATTTGAGTTTCTTATTTCTTATTTATATCACTTACGGTGTGTTTAATTGCAAAGCCGGAAAATGGTTAGAAGGAAAACGCGTTTTCCAGGTAAATGAATTTCGGGAAAAGGTTTTCCAGGAAAATTATAGTTGTAGGTGTTTGATTGGGTTAATTTGAAAGTTGGAAAATAATGTTATTTTCTTTATTTTTGAGTTTTTTAAAAGAAAATTTGATTATTTTCCTTATCTTTATGGTTGAAGTAAATTGTCCATTAAAAAAAAGAAAAAAAGTGTCAAACTTTTCCGGAAAACAAAAACCACCTCCCCCCCCACCCCACCCCACCCCACCCCACCCCACCCCACCCAAGGAAAACGTTTTCCTCCAAAACAAGAAAAAGAACGGATTTCGAGAAAAGTTGGAAAACCTTTTCCAGGAAAAGAAAATGCAATCAAACATACCAATATCCGGAAAAAGGTGGAAAAGTGGTTTTTTCCTAGAATACATTGCCCAATCAAACACACACTTAAATTATTAGTTAAATCAAAATTTTGATCTTTTGGGTAATTTAGAATAAAAACCTTTTTCTAAAATAGCTGAAGTTTGAGTCTTTATATATAGTCTAATTTTTTATGAAGTTCACCTAATTCTTTATCCATTTGAATAATGTATTGTTCTAATACTTGTGTTCTTTTATTAAAATAGTCTGTAGAATTAATAACTAAATCTACTATACTATTTTGACTATTATAAATTGTGTTTATGGTCTTTATCAAAATTACACATAAGCTTTATATTGTCTCCTGCCACTACTTATACGAGAAGTATTTATAGCTAAGTCTAATCCTAAAATATTTTTACTATCCAGGTCTAATTCCTAGGAACGTAACTTATGCTTTGATGCCTGAGTTTTGATGCTTTGATGCTTGACGCTTTCCGTTTGCTTGTTCCTTGATGGTTCGGTAGCAGGAGTGGCCTGCTGAGTCTGTAATGGGCCGATCCAGTTAGTAGAGGAATCAAAAATTCTATGAGTCTATTGAGCTTTTCGTAAGGCCACAATCATTTCAGGATTTAGTCCGTCTTTACCATGGGCCTATTCCGATGGACTAGCTTCTAGTCTTGGTCTAGAAGTACCTTCAATGGCATTACTTGGAGAATACCCACCCCTCTCCATATAAGATTGGGTTGGAGATACACCCTTTGGTATTGTTAACTCTAGATTTACTTTCTTTCGTTCTGAGTAAGAAACAATTTTTCACAACATATCTCTTTCTTTTCTAAGTTTAAAATTATCGTCAATAATAATTTTATAATTTTGTTTAAAAGCCTTACAATTATCACAAAATAAAATCTTAATCTCAGTATCTTTTGTAATAGAAAAATCTAAAGAAGTTGGTTTAAAATTTCTTAATGAAGGAGAAATATAAAAATTTCCTACTAAAATCTGTCTAGCTGAATTTAATGCTTCTTCAAAATCGTGAAAACCTTTATGCTGAGGAATACTTACTCCTTGAGTACTATCTAAAACTTCAACATAACTATGAAATAAAGTGTTCTGCTAAAGCATTTAAACAAGCTTTAAAATATTTACCTTCTTTTGATTTTTATTATAAGAAATCAAAAGATTATCTAATAAATATTTTTCTTCTTTAGATAACGCAGAAATATGATAAAGAGTCTTCAAAGAAATATTACTATTTCGATAACTAATAAGTTCTTGGTTACCAAATCTTATACGGTCCGGAAAGTATGCAGGTTATATATATATTTGTGTCAAATCTATATATTAATTTTTTATTTAGGAGTTGGAAAATTAGAATTTCATAATGTCAAAAAAAGAAGAAAAAATTAGTTTGACTTTTTAGTGCTTGCTTGAGTGCACTTAATTATTATATAATTAATTATAGACTATTGTACAACTTCAAAAATTTTGTTAGTCTTTTTCCATCCAAAATAAACTCAAGAACATTGAACCCCGATATTTAAAAATAGTCTCCAAAGATCTTAAAAATTAAAAAGGTATTAGAAACAACGAAGTTACAAAAAATTAAGAAACTGCGAACCTTTGCCTCAAACAAGCTATCACAATACAATAAAATGACACATCATATTATTCTACCATCTCGTATTCAGGCACTGAAACACACCTTATATTTATATATATAAATAATCAAAAATTTTATAATATCCACCATTTCAATGAAAATCTTAACTGGTACTCGGTCTCTTGCCTACGTGGGCACGTTGAGTAGAGAGAGTTGAAAATTTTTTATTATTTTAATTTTTAAAGAATTATATCATATGTGTGACATAAGCACGTTTTTTTAAATGGAAATGATAGCACTTGGTCGTGTTTTGACCGTTAGTGATTATCATTTAATCATTTTACCTGTTTTTCAATTTCCTTGGCGTCAAATATATCGACTATATTTATTTCTTTAAAAAATAATCATGTTTTGATTATATTATTAGTTAATAAGACGTGTTTCACGAGATTTTGTAATATTTGGGTGATTTAAGCTATTGTAAAACTTTAATACGGTAGATCACGACCTAGAGAAAAAGAAAACCTAAAAAGCGAATATAAGAATCTTTTTCTAAATTGGAACCGGAGGTTCAAAACCACTTCTAACACCTACATCCCTGTTGAACCTCCATTGAAAGTGGATATGGTTTAAGAACATTATCGAACCAAGAATCGGTATAAAGTTTTTGCTCTGATATGTAAACTCTCAAAGAATCACCACTCCAAATATACCAAACAACATAAGAATATGATCTTTTATCATATTTTTAAAATTTTTTTGGTCCAATTTAAAAAATAACAACTGCCACCACGAAAGGCACGCAGTTCGTCCCTCCTAGGTTCACCTTAAGCAATTAACTCAGGGAAAAGGTGTGAGTTTTTTCCAACTTAGGCGCTTAGACGGTCAACTTAGAGTTGACCACCTTTTTCCCACTTTCCTACTATGTGAGGCGAGATCCCCTTTTAGAAACTTCATTGAATTTAGTGTGGTTAAGTAAAATAATATTTTCTATTATCATCTCTTAAAGTCAACTCCACTAAATTTTTACGCTTTTCTCCTAACGGAATATGAGTCGAGTGGACAGGAACAACCACCTGTGGAATAGTAGTGGTCATCACATTAGTGGGAAAGAGCAATGGTAGAGAAACAATTAAAGAATACAACCGAGTGCATAATCCTTTAATAAAGGATTAGACCTCACCTAGGGATGTCAATGAGCCGAGCCAACTCGATAAGCTCATGCTTAGCTCGGAAAATGCTTGAGGTCAGCTTGAGTCGTGGCTCATTTTAAACGGGCTACGACCTAAGCCAAGCTCTTAAAATGGGGAGCGAGCAAGTTTGGGTTCGATTCGCAAAGCTCTATGACCTTTGGCAGCCGGCTGGAAACTAGGCTCGGCTTGTACTTTTAAGAGTCGAACAGCTCTGCTCGTAAAAGCTTGCATTTTGTTAGTTATTTTCAATAATAAATGTAATAAGTTTTTAATTTTGTTGTAGGTTGTTATATGTAACCATCGTATAAATTTCATTACATTCTTTTGCTAAGCTATGGCAAAACAATCATTCATTGTCACAATTTAGGCCTTGCTCTTTGGGGAATAACATTACATAAAATTTTTCTCTCTCATCTTTTCAACCACACACATATTTTTCAATACAATAGTAACCATACATTTTATACGAAATACCCGTAGAACAGAGTTATTCCCCAAAGAACAAGGCCTTAAATACTGAATGTCAACGTTTAGGTTTTATGCATTTTAAAAATTTTTAAAACTACCTAAATTCTTGGGGGGGTGGAGGGCATGGGGAAGAGATCCCGAGCTGGCCCAACCCGGCTCGGCTTGGCTCAAACTCGAGCTAAGCCTCATTTTTTGCAAGCAAGCCGAACTTCTGTTTTCAGCTCGAACTCGTCCAAAATCTCGTTCAGAATGAGCCGAGCCCCAGCCTTAAAGGTAGGCTGGCGAGTCGACTCTACTCGGCTTGTTGACACCCCTAACCTCGCCAATACAAGAAAACGAAAATGCTATTTTTTATGTTTGTCTATTAGAATGTTGTACACCTAATTACACACTAATTATATACTTAACATTATTCATCATGGGAAAAATGACTGGCCTCCTTAGCACGTGTCCAATTCTATCAAGAAAACAAGAGATAAATACTTCAATATATGCAAATACAGGGCTGGTCCTGGGCCTAAGCAGGTTAAGCAGCCGCTTAGGGCCCCCAAAATATGAGGGCCCCAAAATTTTATATGGGCCTATTTTTTATCTGTCCATTTTATTTATTTAGCTATTTATTGTAATGAAGTGCAGTTGTTTCTGACTTTCTGAGTTCCCATATCAGTATATCACGCATGATTCCACAATTCAAGGAATTAATAATTGCAGCCGTTAGTTTCTCTTGAAATCTTCCCAATTTTGCTGGAGTCTTGATAATTTCTTTCTGAATGGTGTTTTGATTTCACTACCAAAGTTGACGTTTCGAAGGCAATGCCCATAAACTTCCTACGTTGTTATTGGTCGTCGGTCGCAAATCTGAGATCGGAATTGGTGTAGAACCGTAGAAGTCAATTGTTTGAAGTTCTTCATCATCCACATCTCAAGGCGAAGTCAATTTCATTTTCTCAAGAACTAACAAATCAGGTTTTATTGTTCCAAATTTGCAATTACTTTCAAATTGTTATTTTTTTGGATATGTTGATTTTGTTGGTTTGATTGATTGATTCGTTTGATATTTACCATGCCTACTAGAAAATATTTATCTGGATATGAGAAAAGAAAAAGAAACAAAAAGTTGAAAATCTAATTAAATCTCAAGTAGGAGCCATGAACAAATTTCTCATTGGTAATATTAATAAGACCATGGGGTCCACGGAAAATTCAGCGACAAATTTGACTGGCGAAGAATTTGACAAAGATTGGGCTAATGAAGAAATTGAAAATATACAAGTTGAAAATGGTAAAAATGTGGATGAGGAGCATCAAAATTTAGAAGATATAGATGAGCAGATTGGACATAATAATGATACAGAGAGTGTGCCTTTCCCTTTAGACTTGACCGATCCTGGAAATTGGAAAAATATTGATCAAAATCTTATAGACATTGTTGTGAAAAATGGCCCTTCTAGGAAGATTTTGGATAGTTATCCTAAAAATTCAGAAAATAGGCATTTCTCTTCTAAGTATTACACTAGATATTTATCAAATGGTGAGAAGAGTGACAGGAGTTGGTTGATCTACTCTATTTCATTAGATAAAGTATTTTGCTTCTGCTGCAAATTGTTTAAAGCAAATGATAGTCAATTAACTACTGAAGGCACTGATGATTGGAAAAATCTTACTAATAGGATTAAAAGCCATGAAACAAGTAGTTTTCACATGAATAACATGAAAAAATGGATTGAATGGGAAAGACGATTACGATTGAATTTAACAATTGATAACGCTATACAAGATCAGATCAACAAAGATGTACAACATTGGAAAGATTTCTTTGCGAGAATAATTTCTATCGTGACCTTCCTTAGTAAGAATAACTTGGCATTTCGTGGTATTAGTGAGAAACTTTACGAAGAAGATAATGGGAATTTCTTAAGTTTAATTGAAATGATTGCTGAATTTGATCCTGTAATGAGAGAACACGTTTGACGCATTCAAGAGAAGGAAATTCACTACCATTATCTTAGTCACAGAATTCAAAATGAATTTATACTCATGTTGGCGAGTGAAACCAAAAGTGCAATCATAAAAAAAATTAAAGAAGCCAAATACTTTTCAGTGATACTTGATTGTACACCTGATATAAGTCATGAAGAACAAATGTCTCTCATTATTAGATGTGTTGATGTCTCATCAAGTCCAGTAAGAGCAGAAGAGTTCTTTTTGGAGTTCCTTAAGGTAGATGACACTTCAAGGGAGGGACTATTTGGTGAATTAGTAAATAGTTTACAAACACTTGAACTTGATATAGGCAATTTACGAGGTCAAGGTTATGATAATGGTTCGAATATGAAAGGAAAACATAAAGGTGTTCAGAAAAGAGTATTAGAAGTAAATCCAAGAGCTTTTTACACACCATGTGGTTGTCATAGTCTTAATCTTGCATTATGTGATATGGCTAATTCTTGTGTAAAGGCTAAATCATTTTTTGGAATTGTGCAATGCTTATATATATTGTTTTCATCTTCTACAAAGCGATGGAAAATTTTACAAGATTATGTGGAAGGTCTAACACTTAAGCCACTATCACAAACACGTTGGGAAAGTCGAGTTGAAAGTATAAAAGCAATAAGATTCCAAGCTCCACAAATAAAACTTGCTTTACTTCACTTGATGGAGACTTGTGATGACCCTAAGACATTTAGAGATGCTAAAAGTTTGTTATCCGATATTATGGATTTTGAGTTCTTGTTTGGAATGGTATTTGGCATAATGTATTGTCTTCTATTAATATAGTAAGCAAAATGTTGCAAAGTGAAGATATGGTTGTTGATGTTGCTATTGGTCAGTTGAAACCACTAATTTCTTTCTTCGAAAATTATAGGGCAAATGGATTTGAATCTGACATAATTGTTGCTAGAGATATTGCTACTCAAATGGAAATTGAACCTACATTTCATGAAAAACGTATTATTCGTAGAAAGAAACAATTCGATGAAAGTGCCAATGATGAGATAACACATTCAGCTGAAGAATCTTTTAGAGTGGATTATTTTTTATATATAGTTGATCAAGCTCTTTCATCCCTCAAGTGTCGGATTGAACAACTTCACATATATGAAGATGCTTTTGGATTTTTATTTGATATAAAGAAGTTATGCTCAACAGACGACAATTCTTTGAAACATTCATGTGATAAGCTTGAAGGCTTTCTAAAGACCGACATAGATTTTAATATTGATGGGAAAGAGTTATTTTCCGAGTTGAAAATTCTACAATATTTGCCAAAAGAGACCGGAAAGCCTATTGAAGTGTTAGACTATTTGAAGATGATGGATAGTAGTTTTCCAAACGCTTGGATCGCGTATAGAATACTATTGACTATACTGGTTACAGTTGCCTCTGCTGAAAGAAGCTTCTCAAAGTTGAAGTTGATAAAGTCTTATCTTCGATCAACAATGTCACAACAAAGGTTGAATGGATTAGCAATGTTATCTATTGAAAGGCGCATGTTAGAAAATATTGACTGTAGTAGTTTAATTGCTAATTTTTCATCTAAAAACGCTAGAAGATTAGATTTGAAGTAATCTTTTGACATCTTATGTTATATTATTGTAAATTTGGAAGTTTTGTTTAGTAATATTTTTTATATTTGAAATTACGGTATATAGTATTATAGAAATATATAAATATAAATATATATATATATCGACGCCGGAGGCTCGAGACCCGAGGGCCTCCTATAGGATTTCGCTTAAGGGCCCCCTTTAAATCTCAGGACCGGCTCAAAGAAGATTCCTTTCTCAAAAATTCTGGTGGTTATTAATAACCACTGGGAATCAAACTTACCAAGAGAAAAACTTGAAAAATAATTTGATGAAATTGCAACAATTTTCAATTAAGTTAACAGAAAAAACTAAATTTTAAAATCCGTAGTAAGCCAAACTAATTTTTAAAACCCATAGTAAGCCAAACTCAATTAATAAATTCATGCGATGCACACAGATTCAAGATTAGTAAATCTAATTATAGTTTTCCTTTCTTTTTGTTTCTTTCTTTTTTTTCCTTTTTTTTTTTTAATGCGGTCAAATGACTATCAATCTTAAGAAGACTATTCAAAATAGAGTGATTAAAACTAAATTTCAATCAACAAAGCACCATAAATAGATTCACAGTTAGAATGCATAACATGGATAGAATTCATGTTGACTTTTATGCTTTGGAGATCAGATCAAAAATCGAAAACACGAATCCTCAGACATTGACATGTATACAGTACCAAATTTGCAAACCAACGCAACTTGACTCTTGACCAGGCAATATGATAATGAAATAGTTTTAGATTCAAAATTAAAAAGAATATAAATGTTAGCAGTCGAAATAAAATATAATAATTCATTCTGGCATGCAATTTTATTCTGTTGCAAATTAATCATCAAAACATTTATTTTAAACCCTAAAATGAAAATGAAAATGAAACAACGAATCAAATAGATCGAACAAGGCTAGAGTTCAACTTTGAAAATATAATAATTCATTCTCACGATTGGAACACTTTGAATAACAAGTAACAACGTAACCGGAAACAATATTTTTGTACTCCTTTCGGAAGGGGGGGCTAATGCAAGCGGATCAAAAGGAATGTACGGAAAATATGAAAAGTACAAAACTCTTGGGAGTGATTGTATAATGCAAATTCTGAATTAATGGGGGCTAATTATAAAGATTCAAAAGTTGCGGACGGAGAAATGCACTTCTAAATTAAAAGGTGTGGGTGAAATGACAAACCTCTTTAAGTTGTCCCTTTTATGTGCAAATAGGCACATCTTTTAAAATTTGACTTGAATTTTACAAATTAGCCCCAATTCTTCTACAATTTTTAACAAATTTTTACACATTTTAGCACATTCACATCAAAAGTCAAATCAATTACATCCACATATTTTCTGGGACCCACTGTACTACATAAATCTCCACCACTCAATCTCACTCATTCTCTCTCCTATTTCACATCAAAACTCATAAATACTCATAAATACACATACACTAACAAGGTGTGAATTAACTTAACAAAATAATTAAAATAAAAAATTATTTTAATTTGATTTTCAACTTTTAGCTACACGTTGACTTATGAAAATAATAAAATTAAGATTGCGAACAAAAAGAACAAAGTTAAAAAGTCAGTAAGGAAGATAAATAAATAAATAAAATTTGGATTATTTTATTAATATACAAACTGCAAAGAACTTTATTAATAGTGTAGTATACAATAATTTGATAACAAGTATATATATTTATTAGTCAAATAAAGGATTACATTTTCACTGACTCCTAAGATGCCTTAACATAAGCAACATACAAATTGAACTCCAAAAGACCACCCTTAGTTTGATCATAAAAGAGAATGGTTCTAATCGCATATCCACGTGCCATCCGAAAAACCCCTGTGCCTCCAACAATCGGCAACTCTACGTATTTATTACCTCCCGCATTTCTCCCCAATATACAAAGTGTACTGCCATTGTACTTCCCAGATGTAAATACAAAATTGATGTTCATTGTGAGGGCTAATACTTCCATATCCGAATTAGTAACGAGCCCCTGAACACGGCCCACTTTCTTTGAGTTGCGATCAGGCCCCGCTGTTACTAGATCATCCACAACCCTGACGAGCCCAAACCCTGTTGATGAATTGGATGTCCGGTTGCTTTGGGCCACAGGCCAAACAGTGGGATTTGGACCGCCCAACACATCATGTACGTAAACCTGAAAGTTGTCGCTGACTATCTTTCCCCTGCCAAAATATATGTTTTGAAACGCGATGTATTCGTGTGAATGATTGTAGGCGTAGGCCATGCCTATGAATAGTGAGCAAAATATAAATACCACAACACTCAACTTTTCCATGTTAACCTCTTAATTTTTCAAATTCCTATTTGATATATTTGAGAATTGAGTGTCATAGTAATATTAGATTGGAGCGCTATATATAGGTGCATTCCCTTGAAACATTCAAGGCGGGGATTGAATTTCTATTTTTTATTCCAGAAGATTATAAAATGCATCTAACGTACTAATAAAGTTACAAAACCACAGTTTAATTTACATTTACCTAACAGGGATCTTCGTGGACAGTAATTAATTAAGTGTTTGTTAGATGAAGTTAAAAGGAAATTGACCGTTTAAAAAGTCATTTTTCAAAGGTGTCTGTTAAAACTTGAAGAAAATTTCTGAGAGTGCATACATATAACATTATTGTAATCAGAGCGTGCTCTAGACTTTTTCTTTGGTTATTATTTTTCTAATGGTATGGTAGCCAGCGAAATACATGTCATTAATTAAAAAATTAAATACATGTCATTAATTAAAAAATTTGTTGAAACATCAAATCTCCATCCATCTCGTGTTATTATTCATTCAATCCCGTCCACAATGATTAATCATAAATTTATTCAAACACGGAATCTGAGGGGTTGTTATTTCCGCCATATTTTTTTATTAACTTCCATATTCTTTTCTCTCTCTCAATTTTCAACCAATCATACAATTACTTTATATTTTATAATATATTTTTCTTAATTTTCAACCACACATCTAACACGTTGTTCGAGTAAATCTCTCCTACCACCAAAGTTGCTACAAAGAACAAGCTACACAATCCGTTTTGTGTTATTAATTCCATTCCATACACAATGATTTACATATAATAATACTACCCCAATTATATACATATATATATATATATATATATATATATAATCTTCTCTATCTTGATTAGTTGGTTCTATATTTTTAGTCTTAATTATATATTCTGGATTCTTAATTTTTAATTCACATAATACTTTTTCTTTCTCCTAATATTTTAAAACATTTTCTCCTATAATTTTCATCTTTTCTAATTTAGGTAGTAGAGTTTCTATGTCGTCAGTAATTAAGTTACTATAGACTAGTTCTGTGTTTATTAGTTCTAGATTTGGTTTGAACCAAAGCACTCCTTAGACAGAATACTCTAGCGAGGCTAGACCCCGTTTACCTTAGGATCGTAACACAGGCTCACTCCGGCCAACAAAAAGTCCTTTAGCGGTGTCTTATAGCTACAGTTAAAAGGTTTGAAACTGTAGACTAAGTAATGCTTTTATACAGTGCTTACTATGAAGTAATTTTTTTTTTTTAAACATCAAAACATTTGATACAAAAACATCAAAACATTTGATACAAATATGAATTTATTAAAAAGAATTCCTTTCAAAGTGAAAGGAAAGAGATATTACAAAAGAATTTACATGAAATAGGGGATTACCTCATAACATGAAGAAAAGAAAATAAAGGATTTCCTTTTCGGAAACTCCTAAAGAAACTAAAAACTAATTACAAAGATTTGGATTGATTTTTCTAGTATAAGGAAGGTTTTTTTTATTACAAAGATGTGTTTTCAACACATGAATACATCCTTGTTATGTGGGGAGGTTTGCTTTCTTCGATCCTCTTTTTTTTTTTTCAATGATCTCTCAATGTTCTGAAATCTCTTCCTCATATCGAGAAAGAAGGGAGCTTTCATGCGTAGAACTAATAAACACAAAACTAGTCTATATTAACTTAATTACTGAAGACATAGAAACTCTACTATCTAAATTAGAAAAGATGAAAATTATAGGAGAAAATGTTTTAAAATATTGGGAGAAAGATAAAGTACTATGTGAATTAAAAATTAAGAATCCAGAATATATAATTAAGACTAAAAACATAGAACCAACTAATCAAGATAGAGAAGATTTTAAAATGCACATAGATGAATTATTAAAATTAGGAGTAATTAGACGATCTGAAAGCCCTCATAGATCAGTAGCTTTTATAGTTAGAAATCTTGCAGAAATATTTAGAGGAAAAAATAGAATGGTAATGAATTGTAAAAGACTTAATGATAATACTACAGATGATGCTTAGTAAGATTTTTAGTAAGTTCGATTTAAAGTCAGGATTTTGGCAAATCAAGATGCACCCTGAAAGTATCTCATGGAAAGTTTTTACCTACCCAAAAGGATACTTTGAGTGGTTAGTAATGTCATTTGGTCTAAAGAATGCCCCTAGTATATTTCAGAGAAAAATGGAAGACATCTTTAACAAACATAGTAAATTTACAATAGTATACATGGACGATATTTTAGTTTTTAGTAAAAATAAAATAGAACACAAAGGACATTTACAAATAGTATTTTCAGAATTCATTAAACATGGTATAATAATAAGTAAAAAGAAAATGCAATTATTCAAAGAATATATAGACTTTTTAGGAGTAAAAATAGGAGAAGGTAAAATAAAACTTCAACATCACATAGCACAAAAGCTTTAGAATTTCCCGATAGAATAGAAGAATTAAAAGAATTACAAAACTTTTTAGGGAAGATTGCAAGACCTTTATATGCTAAAACCTCTCCTACAGGACAAAGACACTTTAATCAAGAAGATATAAAACTAGTTAAACAAATAAAAGAAGTAATAAAGAACTTGCCAGAATTAGCAATGCCTTTAGATTCAAAATACCTTATAATAGAAACAGACGGATATATTAAAGGATGGGGAGCAGTTTGACTCTGCAAACCCAATAAGTATTCAAGCAAAGATGAAGAAAGAATATGTAGATACAGTAGTGGTATTTATAAAAAAAATGTAAGATAGGATCTATGGATGCAGAATTATTAGCTATCAAATATTCATTAGATGCTTTCGAGTTATTCATAATATCTAAAAAAGAAATAACTATTAGAAAAGACTGTGAGGCGAGAGTTAAATTTTATAATAATATGAAATCTGAAGGTAAAAGAAATAGTAGAAGAAGATGGTTAACATTTCAAGATAGAATAATCAATACAAGTATACAAATCAATATAGAACACATTAAAGGAAAAGATAATACAGCCGCAGATATTTTAAGTAGACTTGTACTTGAAAAATTAAAAGACGAGTGAAGTCTCTTCAATCAATAATTGAGAACCAAAAAGATTAACACGGGAACAATTTAACAAGATATTACATAGAAGATATCGTGCTCAACTTTATTTAAGAGAAATAAAATTTAAAATGGATGCTTTATTTAGAAATATTAAAAGGAATAGAGAATTAGGATTAACAAGACCAATTATAGAACCAAGACTAGACCCTCTTCAAAAAGAAGAAGAAATAGCTGATAAAATAGTTATATTAGCTTCAGAATGCTTAAGAAAATATGCATTTACTCCAGAAGAATGGGAAAAACTTTTTGAAGATGAAATCCTTCTCATTTTCAGGGATGAATAATCAAGAAGCAGGACCTAGTCAAACTCCAAAATTTGAAGAAGAAATAAAAGATTCAAATAACCCTATAGAAGATTTGGAAGTAGAAATTGATGAAGTAACATTTTTAAGACTCTTAAATAGGATCGAGAAGAAGATTAATAGAAGTTAATGATTATGTACATAGTTGTATATATTGCCTTTATAATGTTATAGATAAAGATAAACAGAATGAAACTTCACCAGTAATTTTTGAAACTTTAGGAACATATTACAAATTGTAAATTATAATATAAAACTAATAGAAACCATTAATAAAGGTTTTCAAAAAAGGAAATCTAACTAGTTCAGAATTTAAAAATATTTTTCTTGACAGGTATGACAGATAAAAGACCAAGAGAAGATACAGACAGCAGTAGTGAAGACGAAGGACTTCCTTATAAACTAATACTTGCCTTAAATAAAAGAAAAGAAAAACTAGAAAAATGCTTCTAAATAAACAAACATCATTAAAAAGAATGTATCAATTATTAGAATTAGAACTTTTCTTTTATAGGAGAAATTGCACACCTAGATTACGAAAAGAAATTATAGATTTTACAAGAGAAATGGGTTAGATTGAGAAAAAACTTAAGCTTATTGAAACCTCTTTAAATGAAGATCACTTATCTTTAGAAATTTATATAAAAAATTTTACTATGTAGGAAATAATGGATGCTATTTCATGATAAGACGGGATCAATACGTGATAAGACGC
Organism: Jasminum sambac; assembly: GCA_018223645.1. Classification (NCBI taxonomy): domain Eukaryota; kingdom Viridiplantae; phylum Streptophyta; class Magnoliopsida; order Lamiales; family Oleaceae; genus Jasminum; species Jasminum sambac. Next base: position 26,062,179 of record CP073648.1, on the reverse strand, counting down.
AAAAAAACGTGATGAAGCATTTGCATACTGCGAGCTTTGAATATAAGCGTCGCCTAGGCAAACTTTCTAGAACATTACTTATCATGTGAAAATATTTTGTTTAAAAATGTTCTTGTATTTTCTATAGAATAAAATTTAGAAATATCCGTAGACAATAATATTTATTTATTTATTAACACTCATTTACTTATCTATATCTTTATCTATACTAGTTTTAAGTACGTGCTTTGCACGTGGGACAAATTGATGATTTTTTGACTAATAAATTTTCAACTTTCGACATTAAATTTTTACAAAAAGTATAAAATTAAACTAATATAGTATTAGTAACTCATACGTGTAGGTTAAATGATACTTCAAACCATTTTATACTCTAACTAAAAATATTAATATCTTAATTTTCAAGCACAAACAGTACACCAGTTATTCAATAGATTAACAATACAATTTGGAGCAGTAAATAAACAAGAAAACAAGCTTGAAATCGAGCCTCTCTATCTAAAACATGAGCCACTCTATTTGCTTATCATCTAATGTGGTACACCTTAAACCTAGGTTCTTCCACCAGAATATGCTTGCATTCGATAGCTAGACTCCCAAACTCAAATTCATCCATACTTGAGGACCTAACTGCTTTGACCACCATTTTAGCATCAGTTTCAAAAATCGCCTCCCTGAAGCCACACTCTCTAGCCCATCTCAACCAATACATTTGGCCCAGCATTTCGCCTTCTTCAATAGGTAAGTATCCCTTATAAGGTACTAAGCAACAATTCAAGGCACATCCCTCCGCATCCCGACATACAAAACCCAACCCAACGACATTAAAAGAGATAAATATGGACGCATCAATGTTGCATTTTATAACTCCCCTAGCAGGCCTATGCCATCTCAAACAATTGCTAGCCCGACAATGCTGTTGGACGAACATCAAAGGTTGCCTTCTAGCTTGCACCCAATCAAATAAGCATTCCATAGCCCCATAACAAGTTTGCACAACCAAAAGCACTACATTATTCCACATTTTCTGATTTAGAGACTTCCACAAACCCCACATGATCATAACCAGTTTGCAAAGAGACTCAATCGAAAATTTATCAATGCACAAGAACATAAGCTCCAGGCTCCGATTGGCTCATACACTCCTCAACATCATTAAGCATATCAACATATCACCAACACTTTTGCGCATAATCACAGGAAAGGAATAAATGCCAAGAGTTTTCAAGATTTCCCAAACACATTACAAAAAGGAGGGAGATGGATACCCTTCGAGTTTAGAGATTGTTTAGTGGGCAAACAAGATCGACAAGCGCGCCAAATGAAGTTCTTGACCTTCGGAGGTACTCTAAGTTTCCACAAAGAATTTCATCACCCACTATTCTGAATAGATGAAGGGCACCCACTATTGATTAATGCAAGCCTATATGCTGATTTCACAATGTAGATACCATTTCCACTACAATGCCAAATGCATTTATCCAAGTTTGACGAAGTACACAGGGGAATGCTTAAGATTGCCTTCACATCAACAGAATCAAAAATAGCCTCTAAGAAGTTTATATCCCACTCTTCTGACCTGGTAGGAAAAGATCACACACCTTAAGCGAAGACATTTGGGGATTAGTAACAGTTCGAACATAGAACTGGTCGTCATTCCTCAATCATGGATCACTCCAAACTTGAATGAGGGAACCATTACCTACCCTCCATCTATAGCCCAACTCAACTAAATCCCGGGAAGACCAGATACTCCTCCAAGTCACACTCGGGTTATTACCCAAATCAGCTCCCAAAAAATGCCTATCTGGAAAAAATTTAACTTTTAATAACTTTGCAATGAGAGAATCTAGGGTCGAAATAAATTTCCAACCCTGCTTCCCAAGAATAGCTAAGTTGAAACACTGCAAGTTACGGAAAACCCATTCCCTCTTCACCTTGCTAGCACACAATCTGCTCCAAGCCAACCAATTAATACAACGATCGTCGTCCTTCTTTGTGCCCCACCAATAGGAGTTTAACATCCTCTCAAGCTCTTCAATGGTAGAAGTCGGAAGCTTAAAGCAGCATATAACATACGTAGGGATAGCATGTGCCACTATTTTTATGAGTACTTCTCCTCTTGCCTCGGACAAATTCCTCTATTTCCAAGATTGGATACGTTACCACAATTAATCCTTCAAGAAATTAAAAATATTTTGCTTCTTCTGACCAATTATAAATATAACCCCAGGTATTTTCCCGTGGGAAGAGGTGAAAAAATACCCAACTATGACAAGAGGAAGGATCGAAGAGGTTCAACAACATTATAACTGAAAAAAAATACTAGATTTATTAAAATTCACAGATTGACCAGAGGCCCCTTCATAATGGAAGAGAATCTGCTTCACTCATTGACATTCTTTAGGAGTAGAGCGGCAAAAGATCATGCTATCATCAGCAAAAGGGAAGTGAGAAATAGGGAGAGCATTCTTGCATATCCTGACGCCATGGATAGACAGTGAATGCTCAACTTTCTTAAGCATAGCCAACAACCCTTCCTCGCAAATAATATACAGATATGGGGAAAGAGGGTCGCCTTGCCTTAATACACAACTTGGTGAAAATGGGCCCACAAGCTCTTCATTAACAACAATAGAATACTGGACAGTGGATACGCAGAGAAGCATCCAATCAACCCATTGACGACTAAATCGCAACTTCAACATGAAACTTTCAAGATAGCTCCAATTAACTAAGTTATAAACTTTCCTGATATCGGTTTTCATCGCCACGGTACCCAACTTCCCTTTCGTTTCCCTCTTAATGTAGTGAAGGATTTCAAACGCTTTGAAGACATTATCCATTATTGCTCAGCCTTCAACAAATGCAGATTGTTCAACAGCTACAGCCTTGGATAGAACTCTCTTCAACCTATTGGCCAAAACCTTCGCCAATATTTTATACATGACATTGCACAATGAAATTGGTCAAAAAAACTTGCACAAATTGAGAGGACTCCACCTTAGGTACCAATACAACATTAGTAGAATTCAAACTGCCAGGAAAAGTATACCTAGCAAACCGAGAAGTACATGAAGAAAAGACTTCATCACCAATAAAACCCCAAAATTTCTAGTAAAAAATAAGACCATATCCATCTGGACCAGCCACTTTGTCTGGATACATTTGAAAAGTGGCATCCCGAAATTCATCCTTACTAAATGGCGCCACAAGAAAATTATTATCATCATCTGATATCTTTCTTTGGATTCATAAAAGTACAGTAGCTAAGTCACCATTTCTTCTGAGAACAATTTTTGAAAATAATCCAGCACCAACCGATGCATATCTAGGGCTTTCTCAAACACATTTCCACTATCATCTTTTAACAAAACAATCCTATTGTACCGTCGACATTGGGAGGCAGATTTATGGAAGTATTTAGTGTTCAAATCCCATTCTCGCAGCCAATGGACTTTTGCTCTTTCCCTCCAATAGTCCTCATCCTATAAAAGCAGCCTATAAACAGTCTCCGTCACTTCTTTCAATTGCTCAATCGCTCAATCACCACAGAATTAGATCTACTCCTCAGAAGGTTTATTCTTTCTTTGCAATCATCTATGCGTCGCCTAAATTTTCGAGCAATTTCTCGGCCCCAAGAGTACAAAGACTTAGAACACTCTTCTAATTTAGGCAGAAGTTCATAATCACGAGAATGCAGCCATACGTCTTCAACCACTTGCTTCAAAGAGGAATCCTGTAGCCAATGATTTTCAAACCTAAAACGATGTCTAACTTGTCTATCTTCGACCTCATGAGTTTGCAATAAGATATGGCAGTGATGGGAAATTGGGGCACCAAGGTTAAATAGTCGTGTTCCATGAAATCTCTCCAACCATGAAAAACCTCCAAAGGCTCGATCCAAACTTTCTTCAATAGCAGTAGAATTACCGACGCTTTTAAACCAGGTAAATTGATGTCCGATTAGCAGAATATCAATAAGTCCGCAGGCAGTAATTACCTCAAGAAAACCCCTCAATAGCCAAGCAGGGTGCTCACCTCCTCCAAACTTATCTTGACTAGTGAGCATATCGTTCATGTCACCAACTAATACCCATGGGATATCAGATGATTGGCATAAGCTGCTAAAAAGCCAAAGATTCTCGGCGCCGATGACGCTCAGGGAACCCATAAAATGCTGTCAATCGCCAAACACCATAAACAAGGTATCGAACTTCCAGATCGATATGGTTGCGAGAAAAATTTAGAACCGAGCATGGGGACTGATATTTCCAAAATATAGCTATTCCACCGCTTCGGCCCACTCTCTCAATAGTAAAGCAATTCGAAAACCCCAATTTCCTCAATTCTACTAGCCTGAACCAAAGTCGATCTCTGAGCTTTAAAAAACTCACAAAGCACTGGAACTGATCGAAGTTGACCGAGGCCCCGATAGTTCCAAGCTAGGATATCCATTGCTCTAGGCAGGCCTGGGGACCAAGCGCTTCCTGTCAAAAAAACACCATCAGAAGTAAAACTGTTGGCCTTGTTAATTGGAATGTGCACAAGATCATTTGGCCCATTCAAGTCCGTCTTCGAGAGCCCAACAACCCCCTTCCTTCTTCTTTTTTGGTCTAGGTAAGCCAAATCAATACCATCTTCTTCATTGTCCACATGCATTGGTTGGCCCAATTCCTTTGTGCTTGATAAACTCCCAGGCCTATTTAACACCCTATAACTTTCCTTAAGTGGGCCTTATCCTCATCCAATGAAGTAGTTGATGTAGGAATAGCACTAACTACATGGGCAACACGGAAGGCATAAGATATGGTTGCTTCCACAAGTTGTTTACCATTGTAACCACCTTCCTCATTATGCAAACCACCCGTAACTGCCATCCAACTGCTCTTATCCTCTCTAGTCTTCTGGAGCCACCTCTCTCCACTGGAATTCACTTGCAATCTTGATGGAGCTCGCAAAAAGGAACCCCATTCGTTCTTAATTTCAAATGAGAGACCTCATAGTGGTGACCAAAAAACTTATCAGTATCTCCCACTATACCACGTATGAAGCAAAAGGCACCAAGACGCTCATATTTGAAGTTCACCACCGACCAATCACCACCCGCCTTACGGATCTTCTTATATCATTTCAAAGGTTGACGTACGTCAAGAGATACACGAATACGCATATAATTTCTCCACAAAGCAGCACTATTCTTTGGATCATATTCAAGGAATCGCCCAATGAATTCACCAAATTGACGCCGAACCTTCTTTGATAGATAACCAATTGGCACATCATACATTTGAATACCATATATTAATATGTGCTAAAGGAATAGACGATGGTACATCTCCAGGTGAAAGTTTATGAAGCACCATCATGTGATTGTCCAACGACCATTGTTCACCCTCCATAACCCTCTTCAGATCCAAGCTATGAAAAAACTGGAACAGAAAACGACTCGAACCTATTTCTTTGATATTAACACTTTTACTACTCTCCAAATGCCGGCCAACCTACTTTCATGACATTGAAGTTCATGGCACGATCTGTTAGAAAGCGACCAACCAAACAGAGATCATAACTTCCCCGGCTCTCCGTTCCTTCTGCAACTTCCAAGACCAGTTCCTCTTCCTCACCAGTGAAAATTGCTAAATTCTCGAGGGGAGCATCCATAATTTAAGACCCTAACATATTAAAACAGAAGAAAAGCAAAAAAATTGAAGTAGAAACCCTCATAGAAGGAGAGATGGCGAAAACATCTCATATAGAGAAGACCACAAACGATATCAATCCAATTTTAAAACTATAAAAACATGATATCTTAATTCGAAAGTTTTGAAAGATGTTATAAGGAAAAAAAAGGATCAACATATATTTCTTAAATTACACGCATCGAATAAACATACATTATATATCTAAATATTTGTAGTTTAATCAAATTAAAGTAATTTTAAAAATTGCTCATAAATTAATTATATAATTATATTTTTTGAACTATTGTACAGGAAAAATGTCTGCGACATAATTTTAAATCAAAAGATTATTATATACAACTACATGATTTTGTAAAACATTCTTTTTTTCCAAAAAAAAAAGAAAGTTATTAATAATCATTTTAAGTCATACATTGAATGAAATCAAAATGTATTAGAATATCTATAGTTTAATTTCTTCAATGTAATATGAAGAGTTACTAATTAATTATTTACATAAATATATATATTTCTTTAATTAGGGCATTTTGGATTAAATAAAATATAAGTAGGGATATTATTGGAAATCAAAAGATTTCCACACATCCTCATCTTTTAATATAGCATCGATATAGTATCATTTCACCCCTATGATGCATGGAAGTTTATTATATTATAAATTGAAATAATAAAGTTATATTGTTTTTTATGCAAATTAAATTATAATTTTTAGAGATTAAATATCCCGATTAGACTTGGCAAAATCGCTCACGAGCCGTTTCGGCTCCCGAGCTCTGCTCCGGCTCACAAGTCGCTCGTCTCGCGAGCTCGAGCTCCCCTGGCTTGCGAGCTCGGCTCTGGCTCGTACAATACACGAGCTTGAATACAACTTAGGTGAGCCGAGGCGGCTCGCCAAGCCATTTTGCCAGATCTCAGTGATACAGGAAAGTGAAAATCAACCGAAATATTGGGACATTTTCTATATTCATCTTTTTTTAAGATCAGATGCATTTAGATATACTCGTTTTAATGTTATAGTTAATTGCCATAACTTGACGGGGTATTAGGCCGACCTAAACTCCAAGTTTCACGGTTAAATAGAAAAATAAAATTTGCTTTCTTTCCCTTTTTATGGTCCCTCGCCGCCCCCACCCCCTCCCCAAAAAAAAAACTTTGAACTATAAAGTCAGACACATTTCAAATGAAACTAAAACTTTTACAAATAATTCTTGAAGCCTACATTGGGCTATATATCAATAGTTAGCTATTTAAAGTTAACTCTTGTTAAACTTCAAGTTAAGGATGTCGATTTGAAATTCATGTTGCATTTTTTTTTTTGTTAAATACAATGTCAATTTCCCCCAAAAAAAAAAGTAGGAATTTGAAACGGGAAAAGAAGAAATAAAATGCAATTTTTTTTTTTTTGGGTGGAAAAAAAACCTATGAACCAAGATTCAAGCTACCCAATTTAATAACACAATTGGGAAAAAATTTTCCATGCTTAACATGGGCAATGCATATCGATTGATTTCGCAGTGGAAAATAAGGGCAATCAGTCCCCAGTATCTAAATGTGAATGATAAGGTTGAACTTATCCTCTCAACGAAGATTGAGATAGCGGAAATTAAGGAATTATCCTTCAACACATTTCAAGTCTGTGTTATGTGAAATTTTCAAGTATCTCAAACTTTGTGGTGAGAGAGAAAGAAACCAACGTAGAAAGAAACATGGGGAGAGATGAGAGAGATTAGAGTGGATGTAGTGTATGATTTAATTAAAGTTAAGGATATATTTGTCAAATATTAGTTGTATAGTTATGAATATATATATATTGTTATGAATAATAATTAAAGAATAATTATTAGGTGTTATGAATAATTGAGAATAATGTGGTGGTTATGAATTATGAGGAATAATTTGGTGGAGGAATAATTTGGTGGAGGAATAATTTGGTAAAAGATGTAATTATTATATGTGAATGACTATTATACCCTTGATGAAATTATGTAATTACGATTGTGCCATTCGAAGTTTTCCTATAAATAGGGCTTCAGTTATTAATGAAATTGATTCCTGAGAATTCCTTAGAATTCATTCTCTCTAAATTCTCTCTATTGTTTCTATTCTTTTATAACACGTTATCAGCACGAGTCTCTAACCCTTTGAGTAATATGAAAGAAGTATGCTCTCTGATTGCATCTTATAGATGATCTTCTCAGACGTAAACCTGGATTATTACAAGAAAATTATGGCCAATATTTCTTTGACGCTCCATGATTATAAACCTGATTAAGACTATGCTTAACGCCCTTTTCCTTCTTTCTTCCACTACCCTAATCACCACTTCTTGATAATTCCCTCAACCACAAATTAATCTACCTAATTACGGCGGCAAACGGTGGTAGCAATTTGGAGAGCATACATGAGGAGGAAACTAACCCTTTGGCTATCGTGTCGATAATAATCCTCCCATTGATGCCACGCGTCCGGCCCAACCCGTGTAATCAAATGGAAATGTCGATGCAGAGTGTGAAGAAAGGAAGAGAATCAGAAAAGGACGAAGGTATATATATTCCATTATAATATAATAATTATATATTATTTTATAATATAATAATATATTAAACTATAACATTCGTTTTATCGAGATATAAGGAGTATACATTATCAAAATCAAATTTTCTCGACTCCATTATACTCGATTTAACGAGAGCTTCGATTTGACACCAATATTAATAGGGTAATAACTCGTTGTTTGAAATATGTTATTATCAAACTTTCAAAATTTACAAATTAGTACATCAACTTTTGAAAAAGTTACAAAATAGTCCTTGAATATTTTGATATTGATAAATTGAAGTAGAAAGGAGATAATTTTCCAATCGTAAAACATTGATAAAATATTTTTGACAATTTTACCTTTACGAATTGGAATGGACAATTTTACCCTTAGGGTAAAACCGACCTAATTTTGACGACAGTGAAAAATGGATAGAATATTCATGAAGAAATTCTAAATCCATTGATTATATAAAATGGCTTGAAGTCCATTTGAGTTAAAAGATCGGAATATTATTTTAACTCCCGAAGAGTTCAATTACATAATGTACTTATTCTAGAAGGATAAGTGTGCTCTTGTAGAAGTAATGAGTATTTGTTCTAGAAGAACAAATTTGCTCCCGTAGAAGCAGTTCAATATTTAATTCTCGCACTTTATTTACTGCAATTTAATTACTGCAATACCTCCTACTTAATGATGGGTTCAACCGTCACTAAACGGAAGGTTTTATATATTTCTGCACTTTATATGCTAAGTGATGGGTAATACCTTCTACTAAGCAGATCCTACTCCTGAAGAAGTAGTTAAACATTATGCAATTTAATTCTCTTAATTTAAATTCCGTAAATTTATATTTATTGCAATAATTCCCATAAGGTAGGTTCGACCACCTATTGGAGGAAATTTAATTTCTGCAATTTAAATTTATGCACTTTATAGTTTGAGTATATTTCCAATGTGGTGGGTAATATCACACGATTGGTGTGCATATTTCCAATGTGGTGGGTTATACTACACGATTGGTTATAACGAATCCTACTCCAGAAGAAGTAGTTGATCAAATATTCTAATCATACTCTCGAAGTAGTAGACGATGAGAATAAAATTACTTCCCCATATATACCGAATATTAATGGAGAAAATTGAGTAAGTGGTACTTGAAGTCACCATTGGATAAATAGATGAAAATAAAATGCTCAATAGATCCCATGTTAATAAATCAAAGATAATATATCGCATGGAGAAATTATATGAAGTAATCTCATCGATGATATGAGATTGTATTAATATGAGAATAAAATGCTCTTGAAGAAGCATAATCACTAGATTTCTGTATTTGAATAAAGCCAATATGATATTATTATTACTCCAGAAGAAGTACAAAGCAATAAGTGGAACATATTGAGAATATCAAAAGATGGCATTAAACATTAGAAAATATAGAAATGCAAAAAGAATATACATCTTGAATCCATAAATGAGGGATGCGTCTCGAGAGTATAAATACTCGTAACTCGCCACCATCAACATTAGGATTCATAATGAAATATTTAAAGGATCCGAATTTCTTTTTCGCTGACACGATGGTCCGTGACCAAAGCGGACTGGGCTTCCACAGATTCTTGAACATATGCATGAAATTTGATGAGTAGTTCATCAACAGTACTAACAGAAATAAGTATTTTTCTCGCTGAATGAGAGATAAACTTATTATTTACACCCTGATCTAGAAACGCTAGTAAGCCATCAAAGAAATTATTAATATTCAACAAACCTATTGGTTTGACCTGAAAATTCCACTGTGCCAATGAGGCTATATTGAATATTTCCTCCAGTGTGTTGTAGCCGCCTGGAAGGACAATGAAAGCATCACTATTATTCATCATATACATCATGCAGTTGTGGATGGATTGCGCTTGTAGCACCAACCCTACTGGACCCATGGTAGAACTGGCTCCAATTCGAGTATTAGATCCAACTAGATGGAAAGGTATTACACTCGAAACTCTTATTCCCCATGATTGTACGGCCATTATTAAGTCTAGCTAAAAGTTTGTTGTTGGTTCCTCCGTATAGTATATTGATTTCTTGTCTCCCTAACTCTTTTAAAAGTCGGTTTGCCATATCCACATATTGGATATGGCCTACCAGTTTAGATCCACCAAGAATACATACGGTTTTAATCAGCGAGGTAAAGGTCGACTTGTATGAGATGATTCTAAAATCTCCATATCCATCTCTACTCCTATCTCTCTTTTTACACTATACTTTTAATGTATGAACATGAGAGATATATGAATCCTTCTATTTAAAGAAAAATTTTCAAACCAATAATTGAGTGCACTATTTACTTTTTGACAAATATGAAAGCGAAAAAAGCAGAAAAAAAATTTAAGTGAAAATGACATATATCTGTCGGTGATAGAAAATAAAAAAAAATCGAAAATCGAAAAACGATATTTACAAATAAAAAAAAAATATTGATCTTCTATATTACATAAATTTGCCTTACATAAATATGAGAAAATTATTATACTAAAATTTTCTACTAAATTTACAAACAGGATCTTCTAAAGTAAGTTTTTCAAGACTGTAACGCGTTTGTTGATCTTTGAATTTGGCCCATAAGGCCATTAGCTCACCTTGTACGTGTCCACTAGGATGTGTCTCAAGAGCCTGTTGAATATCATCCAAAGGCTCCTTACTCAATCCATCCTTAATGAATGCTATTTTATCTTCTAGGTTTCTGGACAAGTACCCCACAGATTTACATCGAGTGTCACATGTCCATCGAGTACACTTGTAGCATCCTCCTAATCTTTTTTTGCTCTCCGTTTCTTTGAAAAACTACTTTTACCCATACCAGGCATGTATTTAGAAGGAATTGAAACCTCACCAGATAATCGAACCTTTGCTTCAATCAAGCATCGGATATCTTGTGGGATACCCTTATTCATTAGCATCCTTAATCTTTCCAAATTTACATCGATAAATCCTTTTTAGGATTTTGACTCGAGTAGTGATGGATAGTATTTTCGAAGATTTGAGAGCATATGATCCATTATAATGTATAGACCCTTGTTAGGATGAATTTTGCAATAATTTTGATGATTTATTTATAGAATAATACGACGCGTATGAAATAAGACTCCGATTTTAAATAAATAATATGAAGCGTAAGAGCTACGATTTCGGAATTAAATAATAGCCGGATGTGATGCGTATGAGCTGTAACTCCGTGTTTGAACAGTAGTAGACAATAATGTCACTAAAAGATGATGGAATATGTCGGTGAATTGTTTCTATGATAAATCATATTGAGCACTATACAGATACTAGTGAAATCGATATAAGAATTTACTGAACTAGAAGTTCAATAATACTCGCTTGCAAAACCGGACCGACCATCCCGGTTTAAATAATTATTGAAATCAATATTTCAAGTGAAGAATTAAAAGAATTCTTCAATGATTGTTCTCGATAAATGATGAAATCATTACTAGCCAATATTGGGAATAAATCCCAAATATATCTGGAATAAAGGATGAGAAGTATGGGCCCACTCATCCTCCATGTGGACTACTAGATATTATGATATGGATCCACTAGATAGTCACATGTGTATATGATTCGTAATTTGAAATTTATTTAAATATTTGCTCACAGTATGAGCATGATTTTCAGATTTAATGATAAAGCTAGTAAATGTATATCCCAATACTTGAATAAATCACTCAAGGATTTGAGTATGCATACAAGTGGGATATTATATGGCAAATTATTTAAAGTCCTCAAATAAATTGCCGATATCGAGAATAGAATGCAAACGGTCTAAATTCCCATATTAAGGCTGAATGATGAGAACATATATGATTAAAATCATACCAACTGTATGAGTTTTGGTGTTCTAAATTTTCTCAACATGAGGGGAGTATTAAAGGTTGAAAATAAATGCATCATGTTATATCCTCGAATTGAAATACGAACTTGAAGTTCAAAGATGCATGAAAGGTTATGAACAATCACATATATCAGCTACGATGCTTTGATAAGTTAGCGCCAGAAGCGTTGATATTTCCCCAAACATATATATCAAAGCAAATTATAAAAGATGGTCTTAATAACGGAGGCATATGCTCTTGAAGAGTATATAGACATAACTATATTGTGTAATCCTACAAGAGGATTGATAATGAGATATCTCGATAAGTTATGTCGATATGGGGAAAGAAATGAAATTGAAAAGTGTCGACCACGATATGAAAATGTAGCGCTACATATGATCAATGATAATGAAAATATTGAGATATATTGAAGATGATAAATGGTGAATGTGAAATCCTTAACTTATGAGATGATGAGATGATGATGACTAATGCTCAAGTTTAAAGATAAGCATGGTGGTCATTATATGTTGCATGCTCATGAAAGTTAAATTACCGATCGTGTGTGTAGTAAAAAGGAAATTAAAGGATCGGGTGAGCTAAGCCGTGTTTATGAGTACCCTAAAGGGTGACCTAAGCCCACAGGAATGAAATAACCTATTAAGTGAGTATTAAATATTAAATGATATATTTTAAATGTTAGTTAGTTATGAAGGTTTACTTATATGTTTACATGTTTTTACGATGAATTTATATGCTTTAAATTGTGTGTTTGGAGACATGTGTTCATGGTGAATGTTTTGTAGTTGTGTAAGAAAATTGATGCACTCTAAATGAACGAAGAGTATAAAACCAATGTATATGATACTCATACAAATGTATGAAAGATTTTGAAATGCTTGCAGCATACTTGTATAAAATACGCGTTGCACTCTTTTTCCCTTGACTGAGGTTTTATCCCATTGGGTTTTCCTAGCGAGGTTTTTAATGAGGCAACTTTAAAGGCGTATTCACATGAATAATGTACTCTTTTTCCTTCATTAGGTTTTTCCCACGTGGTTTTTCCTAATAAGGTTTTAACGAGGCATATTCATGGTATATTGAGAACGATAGGAGAAATTGATACAATGTATCTATTGGATCAAGTTATAATGGAGCTAATGCTTTAGATCCAAACGATGATGATATTGAAATCATTTACTGTAGTAAAGATATCGCTCTCAAGATATGAAATCGAATCTGAGCAAATTGTACTCTTTTTCCTTCGGTACAAGTTTTTCCCACTGGGTTTTCTTGACAAGGTTTTAACGAGGCAGCACGTGAATACTCATATGCCGCTGATAGACATCAGAGGGAGCAATGTTTTGATGAAGTAGTATATAACCACTCCAAGCTATCCTGCAATCGGTTTGGAAGTTTTTTCCCACTGGGTTTTTCTCCAAACAGGTCCAGAAGACATTTGTATTAATAGTCATTCAAGGGGGAGTGTTATGAATAATAATTAAAGAATAATTATTAGGTGTTATGAATAATTGAGAATAATGTGGTGGTTATGAATTATGAGGAATAATTTGGTGGAGGAATAATTTGGTGGAGGAATAATTTGGTAAAAGATGTAATTATTATATGTGAATGACTATTATACCCTTGATGAAATTATGTAATTACGATTGTGCCATTCGAAGTTTTCCTATAAATAGGGCTTCAGTTATTAATGAAATTGATTCCTGAGAATTCCTTAGAATTCATTCTCTCTAAATTCTCTCTATTGTTTCTATTCTTTTATAACATATATATATATATATATATATATATATATATATATATATATATTTGAAAAGATGAAAGTATAGTTTTAATATGGGTAGAAACTAGAAAGAAACATGGAAAGAGATGACAGAGACTGGAGCTAGCGGACGTGGTGTATGATTTAATTAAATTTAAGGATATATTTGTCAAATGTTAGTTGTATAGTTATAAAAATATAGTTTTAATATGGGTGGATATATAATGAGGTGAGAGAAAAAATAATTGTGGTGTGAATGTAGAGAAAAAATAATTGTGGTGTGAATGTATTTTATCATAATCAATCGATACTATATTAGAAATTAAAAAGTGGGGATGTGTAGAAATTTTTCAATTTTCAATAATGTCCCCACTTATATTTTATTTAGTCCAAAATGCCTTTATTAAAGAAATATATTTATATAAATAATTAATGAATAACTCTTTATATTACATTGAAGAAATTAAATTGCAAACATTCCAATACATTTTGATATACCTTTTGATTTATTCAATGTATATGACTTAACATGATTATTAAAAACTTTCCGTTTTTCTTCTTTTTTTTTTTTTTTTTGAAAAAAATTACAAAGTCACGTAGTTAGATGATAATTTTTTATTTAAAATTCTATCACAAATATTTTTCCAGCCCAATAATTAAATATATATATATATATATATATAATATTACATAACTAAGTTTTGAGTAATTTTTAAAATTACTTTAATTTGATTAAATTGCAAATATTTCAATATATAATCTATTTTTATTCAATGTGTATAACTTAAAAATATATATTGATCATTTTTTCCTACAACATCTTTCAGAACTTTTTAATTAAGATATTATCTTTTTATAGCTTTAAAATTGGATTGCTATCATATTTAATCAACTCAAATATATAGGACTAATCTCATTGGATTTTTTTTTTGGTAGATTAGATGTTTTGACTAACGTGATTGAAAATTAAAGTATTAATACTTTTACTTAGAGTATAAAATGGTCAAAAGTGTTACTTAGCTTACACGTATGAGGTACTAATACTATATTGGCTTAATTTTACACTTTTGAAAAAATTTGAAGTTGACATTTAAATTTATGGCTCAAAAATATCATTTTATACCACGTACGAGGCATGTACTTAAAATTAGTTTAAATATGAATGTTAAGAAAGAAGATTAAAATATAAATCAAGAATGAAATGTATGGCAATTAGATTGATGCAATAAAAGTTCTACAAAATATCGAAGCTCTAAATGTTAAACAAATAGAGAATATATATCCGTTAAATGAAAAAAGGAAATAATATCAAATAAGGAGAAGTCCTTGATTCATCCTCATCATCATAATATGACAACCGAATTTTGAGACGTTCAGCCAACACAACTTGAATGTCACAAGGATTCTCGTCATATATGTACTCAGGACACTTCAAGATATATAATGTAGAAGTGCCTTCTTCAAATCCATCAAGGAATTAACCCAACGGTTAAGAGTTCAACCTCTTATCGGAAAGACTCCAGATTCGAATTTCATCCCCTTCCCTACATGCCTTGGTTTAAAAATAAAAATAATAATAAAGTGTATTCTAAGTCAGTTTGTAATATGAGTCTATATAACGATTATAAACTATTCGACTAATTGTAATTCACTTTTTATCAATTCAACATGGTATTATATCAAATCTAAAGACTTTCACGAGCAACATCACGTCCCTCGCTTCTCTTACAAGAGGTATGCCGACTCCCCCTCCTCATTTTTTCAATTTTCTCTTTTCAATTCAATTTAAGTTTAACTAGTTGCTCAATTTACCGAGGCAATGTCCTTGGCAACAATCAAGAGAACCCACCACTAGTCCCCACAATACACCCGCCTACTCCGTGAAGCGGTGGAGCAGGTGGGCACCCCAGTCATCAAAAAACGACAAACCCACACTAGTACAAAAAAGGGATTAAGCGGCGATCAAATAAGGCTTTAGGTGGCAGTTTAGTGGCGCCTCTTTTGAAGGGGCCGCAAGAGGTCGAAAGGTTTAGACGGCGATCAATTTGACCGCCGCCTAAAGTATTTAAAAAAAAAATAATTTACAGTACGTGGAAGCAGCTTCTTAAGCTCCAAAAATTGCCTAGTTTCTTTGCAACAACGAAGCCATACAATTTGTAGATCAAGCTAGCTATTGTTGATGAGTAAAAAACACTTTTAGATCTCAAACACTCCTTCGTGAAGAAGAAAATCGATTCTTCACCGTTTCACATGATACTCATGCTTGTAGAAGTTCAAGATCCAAATCTGATGAATACATATGAGTGAGATCTTTTTCCAAATCTAGATCTATAGAAATTTTACAGAAACAATTGCAATAAATTGGTGAAGAAAATAAATTTCTTGAGAGGAAGCTTCATGCCCTGAGATCTGTACAAATTTCGTCAAATTTTTTATTAGAGAAATGGAGTCTGCAATGTACAAGATCCACATGATTAAAAGTAAAAATCCTAAATTCTAAGAGAAGTTTTGAAGATGATTTTACCTTATTTTGACCTTGGTAGTAGTAGCCAAATATATTCGTTGCAAGAAATGAAGCTCCAAAACATTGGAATATGAAGACTTTTGAAGTGGAATCGCCGATGGAGGAAGCTGTTACCAATGGAGGAAGGGTTCCTTCTTGCTGGTGAATTTCGTGAAAATGGGAGAAGGGTTCCACGTTGAAATGAAAATAATGCCAAGTTGGTAGCTTTAGTACATGGGATTTGTTTTAGGAGGCGGTTTGGGAACCGCCTCCTAAAGATTTAAATGGATTTGTTTTAGGAGGCGGTTCCCAAAACCGCCTCCTAAAAGACTTTAGGAGGCGGTCCTTTTAACCGCCTCCTAAAGTATATTTTTTAAATTTTAGGATTTTAGGCGGCGGTCCTTTTAACCGCCTCCTAAAGTATATTTTTTAAAATTTTAGGACTTTAGGCGGCGGTCCTTTTAACCGCTTCCTAAAGTACACTTTTAAAAATTTTTGGAGGCGGTCGAAATGCAAATAAGCGGCGGGCTTTCATTATTTGTCTACTTATTATTGCCTTGAGGCAGCGGTTTTGCTTAAAACCGCTGCCTAAAGTGTGCCTCCTAAACTCATTTTTGTAGTAGTGCCATGAGGCAAGGCAAGTGGGGGCTGATGTGACAGCCTCTTGACAACTTGTGATTTGTCAAGTACAAGGGTCACTGAAGTATTGTCACATCAAATCTCCAAGCCTACTGATAAGTGTGGTTTTGCACACTTATTTGTAGCTTTATAGAGTCAAATGGAGCAGACTTCTACTTAATATTTGTGTAATTATTGTGTTTATAGGTCAAATTCCTTAGTGTGGAGAAAAAGGAGACGTAACGGAGCATAGTGGGCTTAAAGTGCAAAGAAACCCAATGTGAGGACTAAATTGCAACAAGTCAAAAGACGGATGGCTTCGGGTGCAAATTTGTGAAGACCTTCTTGGCCACGTTTCTTGAGCTTAGAGCATTTCCTTTGCATAACTTCAGAATATCCTCTATTTTTGTCTACGTGTCGGAAAGATAGAGACACACAAAAAAATTACGGGTCCCACATTTTTTTTCTCTTTTTCTCACTTTCCCTACTTTTTCCCCACTATTTCCCACTTTTTCACCATAAATTCATGTGTCACCTCTACATCTAAAAGCTCAACTTCATATCCTCCACTATTATTTTATTATTATTTTTGAATTTGTTTCTACATCTCTCCTACTTTTTCACTTTTCCTTCTCTTTTACACTACACATCATCTATTCTCTTTTCAATCCACCTAATCATCTTCTCTCTATCTCTCTCCTCCACATCATCTCTTAACATCACTACCCATTGAAGATGCTCTTACATGGAAGAACACGGAATGAGGAATCCGCCGATATTGACATATTCCAATTCCGAGTTACAGATAAAAAAATATGGCCAAAAGAAGATCAGGGACCAAAATGGAAGATTTCAGAAGAAAATGGCATTTTGCATGCAAATATTGTACGGCTATAACCTACATATATACGACCATAATTCAGAGATACAGAAATGGCAGTTTTCATGCAGAGAGTTTTGTACGGTCGAACATGTCAATTTACGACTATAAATGGGGAAATACGACTGTAACCAAAATAGTTACGACAGTAAATCTATCAACATCAGCAGCACATGTTTTTCCCCCTATTTTTCTCTCTTTTCTCTCCCTTCTTTTTACTCGATTGAAGGGCTTTTTGGGGCATTATGGAAACATGAATGGGGTGTTTTATACACATTTCTCATCCCCAATTGAGGATCTATCTTTTAGTTTAGGTTAGAGCTTAGGGTTTTTTCTCTTCTTCCCCTTTTCCCTTCTCTTTTCTCTTCTTTTCTTTCTTTCTTTCTTTCTTCTTTTCTTCTTCGTTTCTTTTCCTTTTCTTTTCCTTTTATTTTGCGCTTTGATTGGGGTTGAATACTTGGAGTAGAAGAAGAGGAAATCAAGAGAATATGGATTAGAATTGAAGAAACAAGGCTTTGCTCTTCAGAAATGAAGATTGTCTATAATCTTGTTTTTGTTTTTCCATTTCTATCTCCATTGCTTTCATTGTATATATTTCTATGAATTTCTTCATTGTGGGCTAAATATTGTAAGTTGGGATTTTTGATTGATATTAATATATGTTTAATTGATCCAAATGAGTTGTTGGAATTGATTTGTATTGTATTATTCATGTCATGTGTGTTTGTTATTGAGCTTGCTACATATGCTTGATTGATCACCAAGTGTGTACTCTTTTGCTTGATTGATCACCAAGTGTGTAAGATTGTGATTAGTGTAAGATCCTAGAGATGGTACTACACTAGTTAAACCAAATAGCATTCACCCTGGATGATTCATTGAGTTCTTTTCATAAACCCCTATGTGGTTGATTGGTAACATATATCGACACAGAAATGTAGTAGATTGAATCAATTGACTAGGGATAGCTTGACATTCGAAAGATGACCGAATCTAATATCGAAAATGGATAATATGCTAAGTTCAACAACAGATTAACGAGACTAGTATTGAGTGAAATCATGAATCTCAACTATCTATTTGTCGGAGTTTTATCTCCATTCATGTCCATTTCTTACCTTTCTTTTCTTGATTTCTTAGTGTAGTTTTCTTTCCTCTTCCTTTATTTTTATTGTTTGTGTTTCTTATGTATAGTTTTCCTTCCGCGAGAGTAAGTAACTGATTACAAATACCAATCCCTGTGGGTACGATATCCAGACTTCTAGGTCCACTTTATTACTTATACAGCCCGTGCGCTTGCGGTATATTATTGCGTGTGTAAACACCCAACACCTACCACTTGTAGCCATCTCCTCTATTCCTAGGAGTGGATCGAAGGCCAATCAGCCTCTGCCATGTGGCACGATCATGATGGTTGGCCTGTAACTCTCTTAACTCCCAAGCCAGGTATAAATAAGGGACAGAAAGCCAAACCAAGTAAGTATTCACACTTTGTTAAATTACACTTACTCACTCACAGGAACCTGATTCTATTGAGTGGGTCTCCATAATGCCTCGGTTCATGCTCTTTCACCTCATCCACACCCATATTATCTTAATCAACAACAAGATGGCTGACTTGATCATCGAAGTACGTGCGATCACAGCCCCTCCCGTCGTCTAGAGCGAAGGTCTCCGGTGATCAACTCATCTAACGTATGTCCTAGCGTGCAAACAAACGGAGAAAAAAATAAAGGCGGAAAGAAGAAGATAGAGACGAGGAGTAACTGCTGGCCTTTATTCTTTGTGGTCAACACACTACAACCTTTCAATAAAAAAGAACAAAAAAATAATAATAATAAATAAATAAATAAATATTACGCTATGTCACATCCTCTAAAAAATACCTGAATGAATCCAACATATTCACTAGAAATACTACAACACCTGCGGTCCCGTCTCTCGTCCTAATAAATGTCTCAATTCACCTTCCTATTCAACTCACCACCACCACCAATTTTTTATTGTGAAAACTTACATTCACTTCCTTCTTCTATAGCCTCAACCTCATTCGCTATCTTAATTGCACCAAACCCACCTCCAAGAAAAATGAGTATCAATTTGTTGATCATCACAAAATAAGGGTTAAGGTGACTCTTATTTTAGGGAATGAATTTTACATTTAAAATTTTTTAAAATGTGAAATTTTTTCTCTTCGGTATTGCCTGATAATCTAGAGCTTCAATATGAGTATAATTTTGATATATAATTTTTTCTACCTGAAAAATTATTTATTTTTAGTGATAAGTCACTTATGTTCGATAAAATAAGTAATTTTCAATATAGAAAAAATTATATATCAAGATTCTACTCATTTTGAAGCTCTCAATTAATAGTGCAATATGGAACAAAAAAGTTTCCCAATTTTCAAATTCTAGACATAAAATTCACCCATCAAAATAAGGGTCACCATAACTTTCATGTTATGAGGGTGAAACTCTCTAGAAAAATAACTATAAGTAAGTGACACTCAATTCCCAATCTTGCATTCGTCAATTGGAAACGATAATACAAATTCTATTGATTTATACTAAAATGAGATAATTATGACTTAAGTGAAATTTTTTTCATAAAGTATGGATATTAATTTAATTTTAATTTTAAATTGAAAAGATATCAAACTAAAACAAATTGTGAGACTAAATTGAAATAAATTGATGAATATCAAATATAATGTGGACTCAATTGAATGGAATATTAGAAATTGGGTTAGTGGTGAAAAATGTAAAATGAAACTAAAACTTTTGTCAACGGTTGATGTAATGACCCGCCCGAATTCGTCCCGGAAACGTATATGAATACGTATATGATTCCGTATATGTGAAATGACGTAATGATGTTTCGGCAAGGTATACGTGTATATGTTATGTTCACAATCTGATTTAAAGTGTAGGATATGCCCCGGAATGCGAAACGGCCTTCGAAATGAGGAAATGGGAAAATTCTGCGAGCAGTAATTACGTAGTAAAGTCAGTGTTAAGGCCGTAAAAAGGATGGTTACTGACGTAAGGTATAGTTATTCTGGTAGTAAATTGTGAACAGTGGAAAATGTCCAAAAGTTTGAGAGAGCAAATTACTGGTCGTATGGCTTGGAGATACGGCCGTATGTTAGGTTCTGGTAGTAATAAAGAAAATATACTGACCGTAAGGTCAAAGCGAGGGCAAGAAGTGGGATTTACAGAGAGTTTATTACGGCCGTATTATGTGATGATACGGCCGTATGAAGCAGTGTTACTACCAGTAAGGTTCTCGAGTTACTGGCCAGTAAATTTGGGAGTTACTGGTAGTAACATGAAAATTCTACGTAAATGTAAGTCGCGCTGGATAGGGTTTATACACGTTTGCTCGGCCATTTACCCTCATATTTGACCCCAACCTCCCCAAAACTCTAGAGAGCACTTCCAAAGGTGATTCCAAAGATTTTACATGAGTTTTGACTTGTAGATCATTTGAGTATTTCTAGTTGTCATCTTGGGATCAACAAGAAGAAGGGAAGAGGAAAGGAAATGGAGGAGAGGAAGTAGCCAACCAATTCATTTGCTTGCTTTCTTGTCTTTTGAGGTAGGTAATAGCTATATTTCATGGGTGTAATATGTGTTTATGAATCTATGATGAAATATGTGATGATATGGATTGGTAGAAGAAGTTATGTTATGCTATGTTGTGTGAGGAGATAGGTTGTATTATGGTAGGGTTTGCTATGCTATGTTATGTTGCTAGATGATATTATGTATATTATGCTATGTGACCATGGTAGATGCAAGATGAGCTACGATATGATGAAGAGCAGATGGGCTAGAGGGTAAGAGGATGAAGTATGTGTAACATGAAAGTATGATCATGCATATATGGGTTGTGGATTGTGTGCTTACAATATGTATGATGTTACGGGCGGTTTAAAGCGTAAAAGAACCTTTAGACGACGGCCCACGGCGCCCCAAAGCGTAAAAGAACCTTTGGGGGACGGCCAATACGACGGCGCCGCAAAGCGTAAAAGAACCTTTGCGGGACGGCCAATGATGTTACGGCGCCTTGTAAGCACACGATCTATAGCCGGGCCCCAAAGCATGAACATGGCATGCATTAGTATTTGCATCTATTACCTACTGAGTCCCCGTGACTCATTATGTTGTATGTTGATGTTTTATGTGCAGGCGGTGGTGGAGAATCCTCCCGAGCGTGATGTGGGATGAGAGGAAGAAGGGGGAAACCTAAACATCCTGCGGCCGCGTTTTGTTGTTTATATTGTACTAGTTTAAGTGAACGAACAAAATATGTTTTGATATGTATATATATGTGTATATAAATGCTTCCGCTTTTGAAAGTATAAATGAAATGAGTTTCGTTCGGGTGAGAAAAAGACGGGTCGTTACAGTTGAACCTGGATCATGACACTTAGAACGCTAAACAGATTTCTCAGTCCACCTCTGCCTCATGTTGCGTGTGTCTACACACTCAACCAAAACCGTTAGGGACCAAGGTCACCCAAAAAAAAGGGGCAAACAACCATTTGCACTCTAACGGTAAAGTCTCTACCAGTGAAGATAGAAGAGCAACTACAAAGGTTATAGAATTTATGTTGACAGTGCTTTGTGAGGTAATAGGAAATGAATTGAAAAAGAATAAGAGGGATGGCAAGTATAATTCATGCAAGAGTTCATTGAAAAGATCTGGCGTACAGTTCACCTTTGAGTTACCTTCCTTTATATAGAAGTAGAGTCGAAATTTAGGGTTGAGGAGTAGGATGAGTTGTCTTGGAGAAGAGTTCTTTACATGTTGAAACTCGAGATCCTTCTAGATTTCCTTGAAGATGTGACTTGATTCCCAGAAGATTCGATGGCCACAACATTCTTTTCCCATCTAAGATTTTCTTCTTGTCCAGAGATTGCATGTGCCCGAGTTATGAAAGGCAGTTTGTGAATACGCTAATTGGCATAATGAGGACCGAAACTGTATGGTTGCTATAAAAAGAGGATCTACTTAAGAATTTTTGGCAAATCAAGGCCTATTTTCAAATTTTCTTACAAAATGAGGAACTTTATTAGTTGACCATGCATTTTGATTGTTAGCTAACCATGTGCGATGCACACGCTTGACCAAATAATGATCATTTGCTTTGAAACTTTTAAACATGTTCATATTAGTCCTAATTCCTTCTTAAATTGTACGATTTGAACTTTTAACTTTTTACATAGTTTAATTTTGAGCCACATTTAAATTAATCGAACTAATTCGATCCTAATTAAACAAGTTTTAATGAACTTTTCAATCCATTTAGTACGTGTTTCCTTAATATTATAATTTTAAAAAAATTCGGAGTGAAAAATATACTAACACTTTAGTTATAACCAACAATAAAACATTACTGTTGCTATTGTGTGTACATAATTTCGAGTATAATGCTATTATTATTAAAATTAAAAATAATTAAGAAGTAAAAATACATATGTACACAAAATATATTTTTCTGAAAAAATCAAAACCCACCCTCCCCATTTCCCCTCCCTACCCATTGCCAAAGAAAAGGCTCTAAACCCTACCCTATACCCAACCATTGTGAAAGACAAGGCTGGTCCTGGGCCTAAGCAGCCGCTTAGGGCCCCCAAAATATGAGGGCCCCAAAATTTTATATGGGCCTATTTTTTATCTGTCCATTTTATTTATTTAGCTATTTATTGTAATGAAGTGCAGTTGTTTCTGACTTTCTGAGTTCCCATATCAGTATATCACGCATGATTCCACAATTCAAGGAATTAATAATTGCAACCGTTAGTTTCTCTTGAAATCTTCCCAATTTCGCTGGAGTCCTGATAATTTCTTTCTAAATGGTGTTTTGATTTCTACTACCAAAGTTGACGTTTCGAAGGCAAGGCCCATAAACTTCCTACGTTGTTGTTGGTCGTCGGTCGCAAATCTGAGATCGGAATTGGTGTAGAACCGTAGAAGTCAATTGTTTGAAGTTCTTCATCATCCACATCTCTGAAGGCGAAGTCGAATTTCATTTTCTCAAGAACTAACAAATCAGGTTTTATTGTTCCAAATTTGCAATTACTTTCAAAGTGTTATTTTTTTGGATATGTTGATTTTGTTGGTTTGATTGATTGATTCGTTTGATATTTACCATGTCTACTAGAAAGTATTTATCTGGATATGAGAAAAGAAAAAAGAAACAAAAAGTTGAAGATCTAATTAAATCTCAAGTAGGAGCCATGAACAAATTTCTCATTGGTAATATTAATAAGACCATGGGCTCCACGGAAAATTCAGCGACAAATTTGACTGGCGAAGAATTTGACAAAGATTGGGCTAATGAAGAAATTGAAAATATACAAGTTGAAAATGGTAAGAATGTGGATGAGAAGCATCAAAATTTAGAAGATATAGATGAGCAGATTGGACATAATAATGATACAGAGAGTGTGCCTTTCCCTTTAGACTTGACCGATCCTGGAAATTGGAAAAATATTGATCAAAATCTAATAGACATTGTTGCGAAAAATGGCCCTTCTAGGAAGATTTTGGATAGTTATCCTAAAAATTCAGAAAATAGGCATTTCTCTTCTAAGTATTACACTAGATATTTATCAAATGTTGAGAAGAGTGATAGGAGTTGGTTGATCTACTCTATTTCATTAGATAAAGTATTTTGCTTCTGCTGCAAATTGTTTAACGCAAATGATAGTCAATTAACTACTGAAGGCACTGATGATTGGAAAAATCTTACTAATAGGATTAAAAGCCATGAAACAAGTAGTTTTCACATGAATAACATGAAAAAATGGATTGAATTGGAAAGACGATTACGATTGAATTTAACAATTGATAAAGCTATACAAGATCAGATCAACAAAGATGTACAACATTGGAAAGATGTCTTTGCGAGAATAATTTCTGTTGTGACCTTCCTTAGTAAGAATAACTTGGCATTTCGTGGTATTAGTGAGAAACTTTACGAAGAAGATAATGGGAATTTCTTAAGTTTAATTGAAATGATTGCTGAATTTGATCCTGTAATGAGAGAACACGTTTGACGCATTCAAGAGAAGGAAATTCACTACCATTATCTTAGTCACAGAATTCAAAATGAATTTATACTCATGTTGGCAAGTGAAACCAAAAGTGCAATCATAAAAAAAATTAAAGAAGCCAAATACTTTTCAGTGATACTTGATTGTACACCTGATATAAGTCATGAAGAACAAATGTCTCTCATTATTAGATGTGTTGATGTCTCATCAAGTCCAGTAAGAGTAGAAGAGTTCTTTTTGGAGTTCCTTAAGGTAGATGACACTTCAGGGGAGGGACTATTTGGTGAATTAGTAAATAGTTTACAAACACTTGAACTTGATATAGGCAATTTACGAGGTCAAGGTTATGATAATGGTTCGAATATGAAAGGAAAACATAAAGGTGTTCAAAAAAGAGTATTAGAAGTAAACCCCAGAGCTTTTTACACACCATGTGGTTATCATAGTCTTAATCTTGCATTATGTGATATGGCTAATTCTTGTGTAAAGGCTAAATCATTTTTTGGAATTGTGCAATGCTTATATATATTGTTTTCATCTTCTACAAAGCGATGGAAAATTTTACAAGATTATGTGAAAGGTCTAACACTTAAGCCACTATCACAAACACGTTGGGAAAGTCGAGTTGAAAGTATAAAAGCAATAAGATTCCAAGCTCCACAAATAAAACTTGCTTTACTTCACTTGATGGAGACTTGTGATGACCCTAAGACATTTAGAGATGCTAAAAGTTTGTTATCCGACATTATGGATTTTGAGTTCTTGTTTGGAATGGTTATTTGGCATAATGTATTGTCTTCTATTAATATAGTAAGCAAAATGTTGCAAAGTGAAGATATGTTTGTTGATGTTGCTATTGGTCAGTTGAAAGCACTAATTTCTTTCTTCGAAAATTATAGGGCAAATGGATTTGAATCTGACATAATTGTTGCTAGAGATATTGCTACTCAAATGGAAATTGAACCTACATTTCATGAAAAACGTATTATTTGTAGAAAGAAACAATTCGATGAAAGTGCCAATGATGAGATAACACATTCAGCTGAAGAATCTTTTAGAGTGGATTATTTTTTATATATAGTTGATCAAGCTCTTTCATCCCTCAAGTGTCGGTTTGAACAACTTCACATATATGAAGATGCTTTTGG
The DNA here is from genome assembly GCA_018223645.1 of Jasminum sambac. NCBI lineage: Eukaryota > Viridiplantae > Streptophyta > Magnoliopsida > Lamiales > Oleaceae > Jasminum > Jasminum sambac. Next base: position 26,036,049 of record CP073648.1, on the reverse strand, counting down.
ATTTTTATTTGATATAAAGAAGTTATGCTCAACAGACGACAATTCTTTTAAACATTCATGTGATAAGCTTGAAGGCTTTCTAAAGACCGACATAGATTTTGATATTGATGGGAAAGAGTTATTTTCCGAGTTGAAAATTCTACAATATTTGCCAAAAGAGACCGGAAAGCCTATTGAAGTGTTAGACTATTTGAAGATAATGGATAGTAGTTTTCCAAACGCTTGGATCGCGTATAGAATACTATTGACTGTACTGGTTACAATTGCCTCTGCTGAAAGAAGCTTCTCAAAGTTGAAGTTGATAAAGTCTTATCTTCGATCAACAATGTCACAACAAAGGTTGAATGGATTAGCAATGTTATCTATTGAAAGGCGCGGGTTAGAAAATATTGACTGCAGTAGTTTAATTGCTAATTTTTCATCTAAAAACGCTAGAAGACTAGATTTGAAGTAATCTTTTGACATCTTATGTTATATTATTGTAAATTTGGAAGTTTTTTTTAGTAATATTTTTTATATTTGAAATTACGGTATATAGTATTATAGAAATATATAAATATATATATATATATATATATATCGACGCCGAAGGCCCGAGACCCGAGGGCCTCCTATAGGATTTCGCTTAAGGGCCCCCAAATCTCAGGGGCGGCTCTGGGGAAAGAGGGAGACCAGCAGTGTCTCCGGTGGTGGCAACACAGGCTGATCTTTGATAGTGCCATGTGTTTGATTTTCACTTGATTGTGAAACAAGATTGAAAAGTTCTTCTGGAGCTGTAGGGAAAGTTGCATATATTCATTGTGTTGTAGAGGAGAAAATGAACCATGACAAATACTCCCTCCGTTCGATTATATGGTTCACTGTTTTTTTTTTTTTAGATGTTCCAAATATATGGTCCTCTTTCTACATATAGCATATTTTTTCATGCTCATTTACTAATATGCCTCTGTATAATCTTGAAAGTGTAAAGCATGCCTTCTTATCTTTAATACAACAATGTTTGGAAAATGACATCAATTAAATACACACACGTTTTTGAAAAAAAGACTATAATGAGGATCAAAGCAATACAAACTTAGAAAATTGAAAAGTCACCACCACTTACAAAACCATGCCATGTCTTTGTGGTACATTTGAACCTAATTCGGACTCACTATAAGAACTTTGGGCTTGATTTAGCAACTTCTTGTTCCAAAATGAAATTTGAACAACCTACCGATTCCATTGAAACTTCAGAAGCAACTTGCAAAGTGGGAAATGAGTCTATATTAACGAATAATGCGAGAACGATGATTGATTTGAATGTGCCACCAATATACAATGGGTACATTTCCACCACTCAAGATATTCTTCGTATGATACCTACCATGTTGAAGATCCACTAGTGCAAAGTAGACATTAGGGGTCGCCCATTGGGTGGCTTTTTTTTTTTTTTTTTAAACGCCACCTGTAATTTTCTGGTACACAAAGGGTGGCGTTTGTAACAAAAATCTGCCACCAAAAGAAAATATAAAATTAAAAATTAAACTAAATGAATAATAAGGTCGTGGTTTTAGAAAGAAACCGCCACCCATTGTTAAAAAACGGGTGACGGTTCTTTACTACAACTGTCACCTAATCTAATTTAAAAATTAAATTAAAAAAACATATATATAATATAACAACGGGTGGCGATTTTTCAAAAGAACCACCACCCGTTATTTTGTATTTTTAATATTGAAAAATACCTTTAGGTGGCGGTTTTTGGAAGAAACCGCCACCCGTTCATAAGTTTTAAAAAAAATTAAAGGTTTTCGGGTGGCGGTTTGTCTTTGAGAACTGCCACCCTTTCCTTTAAACTTCACCAAAACGTGAGTAGAAGCCATTTTTCCAGATCTAGATCTAACTTAAACTTTCTAACTCCCTCTCTCTAAAGCTATGGCATTAGATCTGCAATTCAAGAGCAAAAATAACTCCAGTAAGACAGACGAAATGAAATTCTCAACGGAGAAGAAGAATCATGACATCTCCGCACTTGGGATGATTGACCCTTGGGACTTGGAATTTAAAAAAGTCCTCAACTAGGAATATTTTTGGGTAAAATTCATAAGTAAATTGTGTGGTTTTTGTTTTAGAAAAATTGGTATCTGATTAAATGAAGTTCTATAGATCTTTATTTTTTAATTAAGTTTATGTCTTGAAGTTGTATAGGTCAGCAAGTTTATGCTCTTGAAATATTATTAAAGTTTTGTACAGATCCACAAGTTGATATTCTTGCAATCTACATTTTTTGAAGTTTTGATCTACTCTTTTGGATCTATTCTTTTGGATTGCTCATATGTTAGTTGATGGCCGTGATTTTTTGTTACTAAATTAGCGTGAAATTCCACTGGAAAATTTTATTTGGCTCTGCAATAGCAAAATTGGGGAAATATGCTCCTTTGGTTTTTGTCCTCTTTTTTTTTTTCAAAATTGGTATTAGGTTATAAGGTGGCAGTTCTAACACTAGAACTATCACCCAAATGGTTTCTAAGAAATATATATATATATATATATATATATATATATACACATACATGCATACATATATATAAGGGGTGGCGGATCTTAATCAAAGAACCGCCACTCGTTGTTTTCTAAAATTAAAAAAATATATAAATTAAATATTTTGGGTGGCGTTTCTAGAACCGCCACCCATTCGTGTGACTTGAGTGTTCGCCATTTCGGGTGGCATTCCAAGAACTGCCACCCTAAACCCCAAACAACCGCCACCCGTCGTCCCCTTTCTACTAGTGATCTACATACCAAAACTTTTTAAGATCAAGACTTATAATGTTACAACAAACTTCGGGACTCGCTTCGATCCTATCGATCTGGAGAAGACGTATCCACTGATGGACTAGAATGAAATTTCCATGTTTTTCTTTGCTACCCATTGGCGACTAGAATGAAATTTCTATGTTTTGATTAGAATGAATTTTCTATGCTACCCGCAGCTAGCTATGTAATTTGATTAATGATTTTGTGATTAAGCCACGTGAAATTTCTCTATCTCGTCCATTGCTTTAAGTTTCTATGTTTTGTGCATTTCTTGAGTTTCTATATTTTGTCCACAAGATTTTTTATTTTCATAATTACTCATGTATAGAAAATAATCTCAGAAAATTAAATGGGAAAATATAGAGATAGAATTACTTATGTTTTGTTGACTTCTTGAATTTCCGATGCTACCATACAGCTAGCTATGCTATTTGATGCTGTCATTACCAGAAAAATGGAAAATATATAGAGACAGAATTTTCTTGCCATTTAATTAAAGAATGATACCCAAAAATTTCTAATTGAAGTTTGCAATTCTAGAATAATCGACATTCAAAAGAATGACACTCAAAACGACAATGACTACAAGGTTGCAATTCTAAAACAAATAGAGAAACCTAACAAATTGAAAGTTAGAAAACGTTTTTGTCCGTTCCCATCATCGAGTTCAAGCCTCTTTTGCAATGTTAAGGACTTTGCACTCGAACACAATACAGTTTGGTAATTGTTCATTCTCATCAGCTTATGTTTGTTGAAGTATGGACTCTTGTAATCGTTACCACCCGAATGTTTCATGACCTCAACCATGCATGATTGCAATGTCAAGAAAACGTTGCTCAACTTTTCACTTGGAAATTTGTTAAATGCATTCTCAATAGCCACAACAAATTCCTCAATCGTAGATAGAGTTTCTTGGTGTTGAAGTGAATCAACTAAAAAACCAAGGTCCAAGACATCCATATGGGGACTATTAGGAGGTTGACAATATAAACAAATATCGAATCTGTCCCTTTTTTCTGCCTCCACAAATTCCAAATCATTGACATCCAAATGTGGCTTCGCATTGTCTTGTTGGATGTAGATTATCAAAACGTTGGCCATTTCTCCTTAATTGGAGGGATCAATCTTTCAAGGATGCACGACCGTATCACATCTTTGTTTATTGACAAAATAGGCTTCATTTCTGTAGTCCTGATTGCACGGTTTTTACGATTTCGCTTAGTTGGTTCATACGAAACAAAAAGGCCATATTCCAATTTTCCCGTTGAATTCATCTCCTTGATCAGCATCAAATCGTGGACGAGCAACTACGGTAAAAAACATTATCTTTCGGAGTATACCTTTTACTTGTTCATGTTCGCAATGGCTTGGTCTCATCAGGGTGGAGATAATATTTTTGTGAAGTTTTAGAAATGTAGAACCACTCCTCGTCAATATGAATTTGGTTATACATGTCAACAAAAGTATAGGTAAATGATGAAATTGTACCTTTTTCAACCATTGACAAACAAAACTCTCACCTTGCCTTTTTGTTCTCATCTGACAAATAAGGTTTAATCTCATTTGAGTGCGGTTGAATGTTCCCATGTTTAACTCTTCTGTGTAACGTTGACCTTGACATGCACAAAGCATTCGATAACGATCTAATATTTGTCCCAGGACGAAGAGTGACGTTCTTCATTGTTTCAAAATCTATGTTTACCTTTTTTCGACAATTCCGATTAATTGAAGAGCTTGTTCAAGAAAGTTGGTGCGTCACTAGTTGCGGTTGTACAAAATATTTTCCTTCATTCCAAATTCTAGAAATGGATTTCTTACATATGGAAAATGACTTTGCAACATTTGTGATTGCTCCTCTTGGTAACTTTCCGTCTTCTTGTTCGAGAATCAGTGTTTCAAACACAGCCTTTTTCTTGTCACTACTCAAAACTTTCTTTTTTGTACCCGAACATTGCAAACTTTCTGTTGGATTAGAATGTATATTGTTGTCTAAAGTAGTATCATATTCATCTGGATTATGATTGAGATCAAGCTGGATACAATGTGGCAAAGAATGAGAGTAGCTTTCGTCGGACAAGTTTCTGTTTTCGGGTGAAGCATTCAAATCAATTAGAGGAATTCGTGAATGAGTACTCATTTCGCAGACTATATTTTTTGTTGCTTATGAAACTATAGAATCTACTTTTGGTGTAGTCTCAAAATTACAGTGAACGAGTACTCATTTGGTGTATAGATTATGGGTTTTTTCCTTTTTTTTTTTTTTCAACTTTTACTTCAAAACTTGAAATCTTAATTTATTAAACAAATATATTCAATATTCATTAAATAAGGGCATTTTGGGTAGTTTGTTTGTAAAATTCACTTTTCGAATACAATTCTTAATCTATGTGAAAATAAAAAGTAGAGCATATATTTTGGGACGGCTTGAGTAAAATAAACAATCGTCATTTAATGTATGGATATATTTAAAATATATAACTAAATGTTACTTTCCAAACAAAATTAATTCTAATTTCTTAATCTGTGTGAAAGTTAAAATACGACTATCTTTACGAGACAGAAGGAGTATATTTTATAATTTAACTTTAATCTACAAAAAATTAAAATTAATAAATAATTGCTGGAGCAGATGACCGACGGTAGGTAACGGCGAATGTCGCCGGAGACGGTGGCAGTGGCCGAGGCGGGAAATTTGGCTTCTTTTTTTTTCATTTTTCATTTTCTTCTTTACTTTTTCCTTTCTTCTATTTTTCTTTTCTTTTATTTTCATTTCATTTCAAACCAAACCAAACCAACCTAACATGCAAAAAAAAAAAAAAAAAAAGGTTTGAGTTGGGTTGATTCCAATCCAAAAATTGGTTAATCAATTTAGTTTGGGTTGGTTTTGCCCCGAAAGAGACAAACCAACCTAATGCCCACCAGCCATCGCCAACTATAGTTCAAATCATGTGCTAAAAATCAATTAAAATAAAAATTTTAAAAAAGCAGCTAAGTAATTATGGACGGACGGATAGTACAGAAATTTATTACTCAACATAGCTCATATATCTAGCTACGTTTAAAAGATGCTTAACTATCGATTAATAAAAAAAGATGCTTAACTATAATAATCACCTTAATTTGGCAATACTACTACCAGACTCAACATAAGCCACGTAAAGATTATATTCAAGAACACCATAACTGGTATCATTGGTATAAAAAACAGTACTGGTAATCGCATATCCACGGGCCATACGAAAAAGCCCGGTACCTCCTACAATGGCCAACTCTCTAGATTCGTTTTCCAATGGATTACGCCCCAACATGCAGAGTGTACTCCCATTGTACTCACCTGATGTAAATACAAAGTTGAGATTCATAGTTAGGGCTTGTTGTTGTAAGTCCGAGTTTGTAATAAGCCCTTGAATCCGGCCCACAGGTTCCGAGTTTCGATCGGGCTGGGCTGTTAAAAGGTCATCAACCACTCTGACTAGCCCAAAAAACCCTGGTGGTGTATTTGAAATGTTGCTTCGGGCCACCTCCCAGACAGTTGCATTCGGGCCCGTCAGTTGGTCTTGTACGTAGACTTGAATTTGGGTTGTCCTCTCCATACCCAAGCAGAGGCTTTGAAATCGGGGCGATTCTTGGTCTTGGGCTTTGGCATAGGCCCGTGTCAGGGTCATGCACATAACCAATGACAAAAGGATAAACACTATAACGCCAAGCTTTCCCATCTCTCTCTCTCTCTCTCTCTCTCTGTGTCTCTGTTGATGCATAGGGCCAATATATATATAGAGGCTACACGGTGGTAAAAAGGAAGACGGAAAAAACGAAAATGAATATATAGGTCGAAATGGACAATCACAAAGGACAAATTATCATAATTTTCAATGAATTGGGAATGTGGGAATGATTAGGAATCTTAAAACAAAGGTTAACAGCCGTGTATATAATTTTAAAATAAATTAAAAGGGGTTGCGTGTGGCGTGACGACAGAGACTGGAAATATTAGCAGCCCACGTTGCAATTGATTTTAGCTAGGTAGACCCGTACGTAGAGGATTGATTGAGGTTGTTATTACTTATTAGTATGCAAGATTTTTCATATAGTATGTCCAATTAATAAATTTACTTTTTATTATTTGTGTATTTGATACAAAATATTTTTTCTGAAAAAATATTTTTCGTGTACAAATAGTTTTTTAGAAAAATACAATGTAATGTAATGATATAAGGTAAAATACTCGAAAACAAACAAGTATATATCAAACACATACTTATTAGTATGCGTTTGATACATATACATACATATATATATATGTGTGTGTGTGTGTGAAAATTTCAGTGCGAATAAGGACGAAAATGTTGACGGCAGGATTAATTGAATAATAGTCAACTTTATTTACCTAATGGGATTATGCGGAAATGTTCAGTTGCACACAATGAGCAATATAAAGTGTTGGCACCCTGGTGACGTGGCACGAGTGCGCCCAGGCCTACGCCCCACGTGGACCCCTTGTCTACGTGTAGGAGAGCCAGGTCGGCCGGTGACGTGTCATGTGTCCCAGGTCGGATTGATCGCGGAATTCACCCCAACAGGGAATTGGCGGAGTGTCCCAGTTCAGCTCGGCTAAGCCCGGTTGTCGCCACCCTAGGACCCAGTCAGCCAGCCCCAGAGAACTCTTCCTATCACAACCGACCGGATGGTCGAGGAGTCGGCTCGACCGGTGTGCCACTGTCCCACTAGCTACAGTATGGCGACAGCAAGGACAATCTCGTGTCACACTGACACCCACCCTGCGGTAAGCCGGACCATTCTTTCCCCATTAATGAAACAACGGTGCGCCCAAGTTTCGAGGTCAACGCCAAATGCGAGAGCGCTGATAGTGGCAGACATCATCATTGCATCTATTCTCGGAGCAGACCTAGCGGCGCCATGATGACCTACTACTCTCCTACCGGATTGCACACTATAAATAGAACACTTAGCATTCATTTGAGACACGAGAAACTCTCTGTAAACCACCCGATTAGGACAATATACATTTATACATTTTACTTCTTCTTGATTACTACTATCCGGATCCTCGACACCTACGGTTGATAAGTAATCGGTCCTTCTGCGATTTCGCGTCAACAATTGGCCCCTAGAAGGAGGGTCTCCCCTTTGTATTTGACAACACACCCAGCTCTACCAAAGCACGGCTATGAGTCACGGCCGGACCGTCCGCGCGGGTGAGTGGCGACTTCCGACCGGCCGCGAATCGTCCTCATTCGAGTAGCGACCGCGATCGGATCGCGAGGGCATCGCGCGCCTTAGGTGGTCACTCGACCCAGTCTGAAGCGGTGAGCGACCTCACCAGGTTGTGGCCGACCTACGGTAGCGGTCAGCCAGGCCAGCCGGCGGCGTCATATCACCCGCCCGAAGCGCTCGGCTTCGGCCGCGCCGCGACCGTCGGTTCGGCCGATCCCGGCAAACCAGGACCCACGCCCGCGAACACCGGGCTCTCGGGAACCGGATCATCCGGAAAGACCCCAGCGTCTTGATCGCCTCGGCCCCACCACAGCGGAAGAAAGCGGACGAGGGGCGAGCGGCGTGCGGCCCCCCACCTCGGCGGCACCCCACCTCCGCGATCAGAGCTCGAGCTCTGCGAAGAGTCGCGAGAGCTAGAGAGCCGGAGAAGGCCGATCCGGCCGGGGTAGGAAGGCCTCTCGGCCCGGGCCTTAGGATCGAGCGAGCTCATGCCGCGGCCAAAGCAAGTTGCCTCGGCAAGGGAACTACGATGGTCGGCCCGACCGGCGAGTCACGTCGATAGGTACCATTGCCTTCATGGAGCTACGAGGAGTGGCGATGGGCTCATGTGCAAGGCCTTCCCCTCGACTCTGGGGATAAGGCCATGAAGTGGTTCAAGCTCCACCCGCATTCCATAAAGGCGTGGGGAGACCTCGCGACCAGGTTCAAGCGGCTTTTATGGGGGTCCCGCTGAGGTCGCCCCTAGCGAGACTAGTGGGCGTCAGCGAGGAAGGGCGAGGCCTGAATTATGTGGGCGGTTCAACAGCCGATACATTGAGATCGAGCGTGTCGGATAAACGACCACGGTGGCGGCATTAGCCGACCTCGATGCAGTCCAGTTAAGTGGTCAATCCGAGAAACGATCCAGAGGCATATCATGAGTTCAGCGGTAAAGTGCCATATCGGGCGAGGCGTCAGGGGACCTCGAGGCGAAGCCCAGGACCCCGGCCGGAGAAAGGCAAGAGAGGACACCGGCTCGGCCCAGCGCCACGTACGTGCCGGCGCCGGCCCCCAGTAGCGGCGAGGCTCTCGACCCGCTCCCCAGAGGTTCCAGTCCTTCCACGTCCTCAACACGGCTGGAAGGCATGCGATGCATGTGAAGGATCGGGGGTCCTACCACCCCGGCCGCGATGAGGACCTCACTCGAGCGAACCAGGAGAGATCTGCCCGTTACCCGCAGATCGGTGAGCGACACCCGATGATTGTAGGACTGAGAATGAGGTTGAGGGCTTGATTCGGCGAGCGGTGCGCGAGTTAAATCGCCTTCCACGGCCCGATCACGGCGACCTCGGCCAGGGGATCCCACCGCCTCCCAGCGCCCTCACGGGCCCGCGAGCGAGGTCCATCGTTGGTCATGGGTAACGACGCCGTCGGGTCAAGGAACGGCGCAAGAGGTTGGCGAGAGGCACTGCAGCGACTACCCGGTACTCCAGCGGAGGATAAGGACTAGCTTCGACCCGTCAGAGCACCAGGAGATCGGCTCTTTGCGAGCCAGCGGCTCGCGTCGCCACCCCACCAGGACGCCCTTGTCATCGGTATGGTCCTCAATGGTACCCGTGCAGGACAACGATCGGCGGCGGGGCCGAGGTCAACTTGCTGCCTCGGGACGCCTCCACATGGGCCTCGATGGCACTTTGAGCCGTGCGCCCCTTGGCCTGTGGTTGGAGTCACCAGTCACGCATCTTGAGCGGTCGAGGCGGAGATATCGGTCTTTGGTAGAGCTCGGAGAAAAGCCATGTCTACGGGCGTCATGGCCACCTTCATCGTGGTAGACCTCCCAGGTAATTACAATGCCCTCCCTAGGTCGGCCCCTCTGCGAGCTCGGGCCCGCGACCTCCATCTACCATTATGCCATGAGTTCCCCACCACCAGCGAGGATAGCGGCGGTCGGGAGATCAGGCCGCGACCCGCCCGATCACGGCGTCACCCAACCCTCTGTCAGGAGGTGGGCGAGGGGCCCGACCGTCGCTATGGCGAGCTCGGCGACCACGTGGCGGGCCGACGAGGGCCAGGGCGCCTGACCTATGGAAGAACGAAACCATCGAGGTCGAGCCAGGACAACGAGGCGATTACGAAGATCGGAAAGGAATTTGGCTGAGCCCGCAGCGCTCTGCCCTTGTTGAATTCCTCCGCGGTAGTGTCGATGTCTTCGGCGTAGAGCCCTCGCACATGTTAAGGCATACTGCGTCGATGGCTTATCACCGGGTGAACATCGACCAGCGGTAAGACCTCGGCAGGCGGCGGCGTCCGTTGAACCGGGGCGCTATGAGGCCCTGGCCAGAAGTGGATAAGTTACTTGAAATCGGTTTTATCAGGGAAGCCAAGTATCCAGGCCTGGGTCGCGAACCGGATCCTCGTCAAAGAAGAACAGAGGTGGTGGAGGGTGCACGCATAGATTTCACCGAGCCTTAACAAGGCCGGCCCCAAGGACTCGTTCCCTCTACCTCGGATAGACCAGATGGTCGGCGCCCGCGGCTGAGCACGAGCTCCTCGATATGATGGATCGTGCTCGGGCTATAACGGATCCCCCATGTATCCCCGGATCAGGGCACCACGGCCTTAAGTAACGGACCGAGGTCTTCTTTGTTACCAGTCGCCTCATGCCATTCGAAAGTTGGCAAGGCGTGCGGCACAGCCTGGTCAATAAGATGTTCGTCCCGGATCAGGGCTACTATAAGGTATCGTCGATGACATGTTGGTGAAGAGTGTCGGAAGCGGTGACCACGTCCGACACTGGGTAACATGTTCCAGTCTGAGGAATATAGGATGGCTGAACGACCAAGTGTGCATTTGGGGTTAGTCGGAGGAAATTCCTCGGCTATGTAGTGAGCTCGAGAGGCATTGAGGCCAACTTCGGAGAAGATTAGTCTGCGTCTTTGAACACGAGACCTCCCACCAAGGTTAAAGAGAGTCGAGTCTCACCGGCGGATACGCGGCCACTGAACCGATTCGTGTCGAGGACAGCGGCCAGTCCGCCCTTTCCCGAGGCCCTGAAGAAAGGAAGGACGGATGGACTCCCGAGTGCGGAAGCTTTGAGGGCTCAAGAAGCACTTGGCCCGACACGCTCTGTTGTCGAAGCCAGGCGGAGGGCGTCCTCTCGCTCTACCTTGCCGTCTCCGAGCATGCGGTGAGCTCGATCCTTGCTGCGCTCCGAGAGATGTCCGGCCACGTATACTACGAGCGATCCTTCATCGATCCGCGCGAAGCGGTACATCCGATGGAGAAACTAGCCCTCGCGCTGCGTCACGATTCGGCCGGCCTTACTTCTCGAGCACTCCATCGAGGTGGTGACAAACTACCCCTGCGGCGAAGAGTGCTCAGGCCGGACTCTTGGTCGGCTCGCCAAATAGGCGGTAGAACTCAGACGATTCGACATCTCCTACCGACCTCGCTCGCGGATCAAGGCCAGGCCCTGGCGGATTTCGTAGCGAGTTCACCCGCCACCACGCAGAGTCCAGTGCGGAGAGTCGAGCCTGGGCGCTCTTTGTGACGGCGTCGGCGGACATACACTCTGAGGGGCTCGTGCTCTGAGCCCCTCATTGGAGTCTTCTGCCCGATCCTTGCGATTCTCATTTTAGGCATCCAATAATGGCGATGCGAGGCCCGATTGCCAGGGCCTTAGATACATGACGATGGGTGTCTCTCACCTCGGTCAAAGTGACTCGGCTTGTCGTCAACCAGCTCACGGCACCTACCTTGCTAAGGGCGGCGGATGACGATTATTCGACCTAGCTGCGGCCCGAAATGAAAAATTTCGATGAGTCGTCCGGCCGGATCCCAGAACTCGAGAACAACTTGGCGACGCATACTGGCTCGGCTCGCCACCGATGAGGAGATAGAAGGCGGGTTGTACCAATCAACGATTGGCGAGGTCGGCCCATAGCTCAGCCCTCCTTGTCACGCAGCGTGGAGCACGGTCCCACTTCATGGGCGGACCGAAATCTTGTCCTTTTTAAGGATGGTAGGGCCCCGAGAGAGGACCCCAGGCTGGCAGGCGATTCGCGTAAGGCTCGCTACACCATCATCGACAACATTCTCTACAAGCGCGGCTTCTCGGGCCCTCTGACGGTGCTTGGCGAGAAGGCGACCTTTGTACTCGGCGAGGTCCACTCCAGGGACTGCGGTAACCGTGCACGGTGCTCAGGCCCTGGCGCGCATAAGGTCTGAGGCAAGGATATTTCCCAGCCCACCCTCAAGAAGGATGCCATTGCCTACGTCGGTGACTGCGACAAGTGCAGCGTCACGCCCAGGTGTGGCGGGGCTCCTCCGTGAGCTCACTCATGTGCTCGGCCCCGGCCTTTGCAAGTGGGGAATCGACCTCATAGGACCCATGCCAAGCCCGGTGGGGGGTAAGTGATAGTGGCCGTTGACTACTTCACCAAGTGGGCTGAAGAGTGAGGCCCCTAGCTCGGATCCTGGGGCGAGACGACCGACTTCATCTGGAGTCAATTATATGCCGATTCGGCATGCCCGAGTCCATCGTGTCGGACAATGGCGGCAATTCTACAACCATCGGCGAGGTCTTCTGCGAGACCTGGGATCAAGCATTACTCCACCAGACCACCCCAATCCAGCGATGCGGTGGGGCCGTGAACAAGATCATCAGCACACCCTCAAGACCCGGTGGAGGACCTGAAAGGAGGATGGGCAGGGGCAGGCTCCCGGCCGTCCTATGGTCCTACCGAACTACATGTAGGACCAGCACGGGAAGACCCCTTCATGGCCTATGGGGTGGATGCTATATAGTGCCACGAGGTCAGGCGCCCTCATGCGAACTCGGCACTTCTCACGAGCAAACAAATAGCCAGGGACTTATGCTCGAGGTCGACCTTTGCTTTGGAGGAAAGCGAATTGACGCCCGACTGCGCCTTCGAGCTATACAAGCGCCGAAGTGCTCGTGTACTTCAACCAGTAAGAAGCGAAGCCGGGTCGGAAGACACGGTACTTTCGAGAAAGGTCTTCCTCGCCACCGAGACCAGGCGCGGCGCCACTGGCCGAGAGATGGGAAAGGACCCTTCGTAGTCCTCAGATCTCTGCGGCTCTTCTTGCCTCGGGGGCGAAGGTGAACTCCCCCACCCCTGGAACATCGAGCACCTGAAGAAATACTTCCAATAGCTATCGAGTTGTAAAATATCTCAAGTTGTAAATGATTGCAAGTCGGTTGTAATATCTTCTCCTAGCAATGAATGGAAGTTTTTGAATTGTTGTTTGAATTTGGAATTGATGCTCGGCTATCGTACATAAGTTCGCCTCGGCGAGATCCAAGCTTCGCCTGGCCATGGATTGGGCGTGTAACTGACACGGGGAACCGGCCAAGGTGGCAAAAATTAAAAAAAAAAAAAAAAACCACCTAGGTCGCCATGACGGACCCACTCCCACGGCCGACCTTAGTGGTCGATGCGAGGGACGAATCCACCATGGTGGCATCCAATCAATAAAAATAAAAACAAGGTCAGCTCACTCCACTCCCTAGGTCGCTACGGCGACCCACTCACGACACGGCCGACCTTAGTGGTCGGTGCGAGGAGACAGAACCCACCCGCGGTGGCGTCCAAACACAACAAACAAGGTCGCTACGGCGTGTCCACTCCCTAGGTCGCTCACGGCGTTCACGCCTTGACCACGGCCCGAGCCTAATCGGTCGGCCTGGGGGCGAGCTTGGCGGCGATCCACGGCCATATAAGCTCGACCCGTCGATTGCCAAGCGATTTGTCAAATGAAATGGGCATACCTATGGACTCAAGCCAGAGGGCTAACGGCTATGCCCGACCTACGAGTGCGGTGATATCACGAACCGCACCTTGGCGGAACCATTGGATTATTTATTCCTATGAGCACGGGCCGACCTTGTGAAATGAGTCGACTTGAGAAAACTATCTACGATTGTCTTGAGCTTGGACAAGAAATTAAAAAGCCAAGCGAGGAAAAAGAAAGAGTGAACTTAAAATTTCATTATAACTAGAATCCCACAAAGGGTGTTACAAAATCGATCTCGGTATGGCGAACTTCGGCGCCGTTCATTACAAAAAAAAGAAAAAATTACAAATGTCTGAGAAAAAGGAAGCACTCCAGAATCTGGCCGCCCGAGCTAGTTCTCGGCATGCGTCTTGAGCCCTGAGCCGCTTGACCTCTTCAGAGAAGCAGCGTCCACTCAGGATGCTTCTCGATTATGTCCCGATGACATCACTCGGCGGCGACAGAAGGTCGAGTTCGGATTCGGATGTGTACTGCGTCGGTTTGCTTGTAGGACTCGATCATTTCCTCGCGAGATGGTCAGCGGGCCGGGACGGGGCGCTCGGCTACCTCTGGCCCAGGCTTCCGGAGGGGCTCGACCTCCGTGTATCGCCATCTTGGCGTCCTCGGCCTCATGGCGCCTCCTTGCCAGCCTTCGCGGGCCTCCTTGAGTTCGGAGCGGGATTTGGCGGCGCTGCCCTCGCCTCCACCCAGCCAGTCACACTCCTTAAGGCTCCCCTGCGCTCTACTTGCAAAGCCCTGGATTGCTCCCGGCTCGGATGAGTGGATCGAGCTCATTGCGGTGGGCAACGCTGCGAGTGTTGTCAAGTGGTGTCCATCTTGGAGAGGTATTCTTCTGGGTGGGGTCGGGACCTCTCCATGGCAAAGTGGCGTTCGCACCGAGATCGGCGGGCCGAGAGCTCTGCGATCGGATCGGCGAGTTGGAAGCGGTAGAAATCCCGAGGTAACCGGGAGAATCCCTTACTCTCGGCAAAGCGGCCTCCTTGGACTCGAAGTGCGAGGTAGAGCGGTCGGCCCTCATAGGTCCGAGGTCCTCCAATCGGCCTCGCCCTACCACGCACTCGTCATAGCCCCTTGGCGCCCGGTGCTTTCGAGGACACGCAGTGGTGCTGCGGGCAATTGAGGTTCGAGGTCGGCGGCAGAGCTCCCGCCTCGACTCGAAAGGCTTCTTGGTGGTGAGGCGTGGTGGCGTCCCCTCATGGTCGTTTGGGAAGATGATTGAATTGCGAGGTCGGAAACAATTAAGTAAGCGAGAAAATGGCGGACAAGTCGAAAATAAAGCGGAGTGGGGCAGTCCAGATCCGTTACGAGGAAGAAGATCGGCTGAGGATGAGCTCGTGAAAGCGAGCACTAAAGGTTCTCCTTGGTTAATAAGTCGCCAATCCCGTCTGGGATCGATCTCACGATCGCGTGCCTTTCGATCCCGACCCTCTGCGGCCTCGCCTCTTTGAAATCTGGAAAGGAAGAGAGTTGGCTCGATTGAAATAAAATAAGGTCGAGATCGGAAGAACAATTACCAAGCTTCGTGGTAGTTCAGGAATGGCGACCTCCCCTCCAGTCGTCCGGGTGACCGGGCACCCCTCAGCCCGAAGCGGCTTCGGCTTCCAGGCCTTTACCGTCGGCGATCGATGGCCAGCTCCCCGAGTTCGGCCGGATTGAGCAATAGTACCGGCCGTCTTTGTCGTCAGGCTTGAAGGTGTACCGGTGGTTGAACTCCCACACCCGTCGGCTCGCTTCGGCCGACGGTGCCACAGCACCATCATTAGAGCCGGTCCTCCACGTGTTGGGGGTGAGCTGAGTGCGCCACCCCCAGCGCTGAGAAGTGTTTTTTACCGCCCTGAAATGGCGACCTCACCGGACTCAGCAGGACGACTTACAGCCACCGCCCTACGGACGGGCCATCGGCCCTTCGTCGCCTCCGACACCACGAACCGTACGGTGAGACCATATCTTGCCGTCGGCCGAGCTCTCGGCCTCCTCGGTCGCCGCCCGAGGCTGGGAAGGGAACATCCCCACGGCCTCGACCGGTCGCGCTTAGTCGACTTCTTCTTCCTCCTCTTGAGAAAGGTCGGTTGTGGGAGGCATTCCGGCTCGGGCGAACGGCGTGCCCACGTCGGAGAGCAGAGTTCCAGCGGACTCAACGTAGCTTCGGGCGGTTTGCGGTGGCGGCTTCCGAGACCTCTCGGCCTGAGGAATCTCTGCTCTGGAGAGGAGGGCCAGAGATTCGTTCCCCATGTCGTAGTCATATACCTCTTACGAACCCGACATTTTCAAAGATTTGTTAAGTGTTTAGTTCGAAATCTACAGCTAGTCGGAAAAGGGCTCGAAGTCGGCTGATTCGGATTTGGTTTGAGGTCGAGAGAGAGAATATTTGACAAGTGTTGAGAGCGGAAAAATGGAAAGCGAAGAAATGAGGGGTATATATAGGCGATGGTGGTGGAAGGTGAAAAAGCGTGATCCCAATCATCGACGGCGGACCGCGTGGTCGACCTCGCTCCCCGTGCCGCAGCCAGTGCCCGGCCGGGCGTTGGCGTCAACTGACCAAAGGTCGGCATTCACTGGCGGGGACAATTGTTGCTGCACCTGGTGGCGTGGTACGCAGTGCGCCAGGCCTCGCCCCACGTGGACCCCTTGTCTCGTGTAGGAGAGCCGGTCGACGATGGCGTGTCATGTCGAGTCGGATTGATCGCGAATTCACCCCAACGAGGAAATTGGCGGAGTGTCGCGATTCGGCTCGGCTAAGCCGGTAGCCGCCACCCTAGGACCCAGTCGGCCAACCCATGGAGAACTCTTCCTATCTGGCAACCGACCGGATGGTCAGAGGTCAGCTCGACGCGGTGTGTGCCTGTCCCCACTCTGATACGACAACAAGGACAATCTCGTGTCACGACACCGACACCACTGCCCGGTAAGCAGACCATCCTTTCCCCATTAATGAAAGCGGCTGCGCACCCAAGTTTCGAGGTCAACGCCTTAAATGCGACGCCTGCACGAGAAGTACAACCAGACATCATCATTGCATCTAATGCGGAGCGGACCTGGCCAGGCGCCATGATGACCTACTACTCTCCTACCAGTTACTATAAATAGAACAACCTTGCATTCATTTGAGACACGAGAAACTCTGCAGTAAAACCGAGCCCAGGTTCAGACAATATACATTTATACATTTACTTCTTCTTGATTACTACTATCAGTCACACCTACCCGGTTGATAAGTAATCAGTCCTTACTGATTTCGACGTCAACATAAAGCAAAACTCATTACGATGTGGCTCCATTTCGTGGTCCATGCCACGTCATCGATTAAATTTTTTTAAAATTTTTTTTAAATATCTACGTTAAATTAGATAAATAATATATAACTGTCCCTTAATGGTGGGGAGCCTCACAGGGCCCCTATGAATTTTTTCTCCCAATGTAGACAACATAAGCTATCCACGGTGGGTAGGAGATCGTGACGGTTAACACATGAAAAATAATAATACAAATTATTCTAAATGAAAAGAGCAATCAAAAATAAATAAAATGAAACAATAAATATAAACTGGAGTACTGCGACCATCTATATAAATATCTTTTCAAAAGTTTACTATTCTTACAAGAATAATTAGCAATAACTAGTTACGTCAAACATAAAAAGGAAAAAAAAATCTTTATAAAAAAGGGGAAATTGGTGCAAATGATTCAAAAAAAAGTTTGCTAAATGCGAGATTAGTATAAAATAAAAATAAAAAAAAAAGATTGGTACCCAAAAAAAAAAGATTTTGGTGCTTGTTCGGTCCTTTTGGATAGATTTCGCCTATCTTTACAGTTCGGTACTTGAATTTTGACTATTTTGTCATCTAGCCACGGGGTATTTTGGTAATTGCAATGAAGGTAAACAATTCGTAATTGCAATTCAATGCAAAAGTTTAAAACATGTATAAATTAGTTTAAAACTTTAGTTAAATTGCATAATTTGATCATTTATTTTTTACATATGTTTATTTAATCTATAATTAATTTTATCAGATTAATTTGATGCTAATTAAATTATTTTCATCGAAAATTTTCAATACTACCGTAGTATTTGTTCACATTTTAATATAATAAGTTTCCAAAAATTTCTTTGGCATTAAACACAAACATTTTCATTTTAACTAATAATTAATAATAAATCTAATTATTATACCTGCATAAAATTTTAGTAGAAATATATCACTGTTAAATGTATATCGAATCTAAAGAAATAATAAAATTTAAAAAATTTTTAAAAAGGAAAAAAAAAAAGAAAACCCCACCCCACCCACTGCAACGTGAATTGGGTGACCGGGGGAAACAGCCTGGGTCACCCAATTTGCTATGAGCCGTGAATCACAACCCACCAAACTTGTGGGTCATTATTCATGACCCATTCGTGAATTGGGTGACCAAGGGTTCCCTCCCCACCCCCGGCGGGATTTCTAACCTCCTGCTGGATGGGGTTGGGTAGGGTAGGGTTTCTGATTTTTTTTATTTTTTGTACTTTATTTTATTATGCTGTTAGATTCGGTATATTTTTTATAGTAATATATTCCCACTAAAATTTTATGTGTGTACAATAATTGCATTTATTATTAACTGTTGGTTAAAATCAAAATATGTGCTTTTTTTGCCAATGAAGTTGTTGCAAAGTTATGATATTAACGCGAACAAATACCACGATATTGAAAATTTTCGATAAAAATAATTTAATGAGCATCAAATTAATCTTATAAAATTAATTATAGACCAAATAAATATATATATATATATATATAATAAATTATCAAATTATGCAATTTAACTAAAGTTTGGGCTAATTTACACGTGTTTTGAACTCTTGTGCTGAATTGCAATTGCAAGTTATTTGCCCTAGGTGACTGCTTCTCCTCACACTAGTGTGCAGGACAACATGAACACTCGGTGACGTGGTGCCCTCACAAGGTGTCAAGACATCAATTTTTTTTTTAAAAAAAATTGTTTTAGTATCTATATTAGATAAGATGAATAATATATAACTACTCCTGATAGTGGGACCTCATGTGGCCCTGACGTATTTTTCCCCTAGTGTACGTGGTTTCTACTACACACTAGTGTGTTGGAGAGCAAAACTCATTTTCCCTAATTGCAATTATCAAAATACCCTTTAGCTAGAAAACAAAATAGCCAAATTTTAAATAATTAACGGTAAAGATGACGAAATCCATCTAAAATGATCAGACATGCATTAAAAAATTTTTTGGATTAATCATACTATATTTTTTTATTTAGTACCAATCTCACAATCAGGAAACTTTTTTTTTTTACCATTTGCGCCCATGTCCAAAAAAAAAAAAAAAAAAAAAAAAAAGAATTTCGTCTCCCGTATATGGTGGTTGACAGTTGACTGCTTCTTGTAGCCGCGGCCTAAAGAATTAACAGACACCAACTACCCACTATATAAATTATTAAAAATCTCTAAAATTTTAAATTTTTTAAAATATTAAAATGGCATTTAGATATATGGGAACTCAAGCACCACAAGGTATCATTTTTGAAAAATTCTTCACATATATATATATATATATTAAGCTGGGAGTTAAAATGTCTATTCAATCGAATTTGATGAAAATATAATTAATTGGGTAAATTTTATTTTACTGGAAGATTAATTTCATAGAGAGATTATAAAATCAATGAATATACATAAATAGTGATTTGAGATCTATAGTCAACCGTTAGCAATTTTCAAATTTTAGATGTAAAATTCACCAATCAAAATAAGGGTCACCATAATGCTCATGTTGTGAGGGTGAATAAATTCACACTCCATAAAAATAACTATAAGTGACATTCAATTCCCAATCTCGCATTCGTCAATTGGAAACGTCAATACAAATTCTATTGATTTATACTAAAATGAAATAATTACGACTTAAGTGAAATTTTTTTAATAAAGTATGGAAATTAATGTAATTTCAATTTTAAATTAAAAAGACATCAAACTAAACAAATTGTGAGGCTAAATTGAAATAAATTGATGAATATTAAATATAATTTGGACTCAATTGAAGGGAATTTTTTTATTTTTAATTTTTTTGAATAGTTTGAACGGAATATTAGAAATTGGGTCAGTGGTGAAAAATGTAAAATGAAACTAACAGATCGATCTTAGTCCACGTCTGCCTCACATTGCGTGTGTCTGCACACTCAATCAAAATCGTTAGGGACTAAGGCCACCCGAGAAAAAGAGGCAAACAACCATTTGCACTCCAACGGTAAAGTCACTATCAATTAAGATAGAAGAGTAACTACAAAGGTTATAGAATTTATGTTGACAATGCTTTGTGAGGTGATAGGAAAGGAGTTGAAAAAGAATAAGAGGGGTGGCGCATAGAATGCGTGCAAGAGTTCAATGAGAAAATCTGGCATACCATTCACATTTGAGTTACCTTCCTCTATATAGAGACAGGGCCGAAATTCAGGGTTGAGGCATAGGAAGAGTTGTCTTGGAGAAGAGTTCTTTCTATGTTGAAACTCGAGATCCTTCTAGCTTTCCTTGAAGATGTGACTTGATCCCCACAAGATTCGATGGCCACAACATTCCTTTCTCATCTAAGATTTTTTCCTTATTCGGAGATTGCGTATGCCCGAGTTTTGAAAAGGCAGTTTGTGAATACGCTAATTCGCATCATGAAGACCTGATATGTAGCGTTGCTGTAAAAAAATGATCTATTTAAGAATTTTAGGCAAATCAAAGCCTATTGTCAAATTTTCTTACAAAACGAGGAACTCTATTAGTTGACCATGCATTTTGACCGTTATCTAATCGTGTGTGATGCACATGCTTGACCAACAAATGATCATTTGGTTTGAGACTTTTAAACATGTTTATATTATATTAGTCATAATTTTTTCATAAATTGTATGATGACTTGAACTTTTAACTTTTTACATAGTTTAATTTTGAGCCACATTTAAATTAATCGAACTAATTCGAAACAAGTTTTAATGAACTTTTAATCCATTTAGTACCGTCTTTCCCTTAATATTATAATTTTTTTTTTAAAAATGGAGTATAAAATATGCTGACATTTTAATTATAACCAACAATAAAAAAATTACCGTTGCTATTATGTGTACATAATTTCGAGTATAATGCTATTATTATTAAAATTAAAATTAATTAATAAGTAAAAAAATATGTACATAAAATATATTTTAAAAAAATAAAAAATAAAAACCCACCCTCCCCATATCCCCACCCCACCCACTGTCAAAGAAAAGCCGGCTCTAAACCTTCCCTATACCCAAACATCGTGAAAGAAGGTGACCAGCGATGTTGCCGGTAGTGACAACACACGCTGGCCTTTGATAGTGCCATGTGTTTGATTTTCACTTGATTGTGAAACAAGATTGAAAAGTTCTTCTAGAGCCGCCGGGAGGGTTGCATATATTCATTCTATTGTACGGGAGAGAAAATGAACCATGACAAATCTAATCTAATCTAATCTAATTTCTAATTTTTATAATTATTATTATTATATACAAAAACAAAAGAGCCACCTAGGCAAAGTACCCAGGTGGCAGTACAATGTTTGGCACCATTGTATTTTAGTGATTAATTGTATTCATTATTAAATTTATTTATTCTGCTTTCCTGATTTTACTTTTTTATATATATTATATTTTAGTTATATGTATTCCAATTTTAATTCTAATTTTTGAATTCATTTATATAATTTTTTAAATTCTTTTATACTTAGTATTGCATGTGCTAATAAAAATGTGATAAGATTTTCCGTTCTCGAAAAAAAAACCTTTTCACATATTCAAAAAAATTAGATAAAATATTTCTTTTTTATTTTTACCATATTAAAATCGCAGTTTTAGATGGGTAATGAGCATTGAGCGGGTCAAATACTGAACAATTTTTTTACATCAAATAGTGAATAGTTTTTTAAAATCAAATAGTGAATAGTTAAATAATTTAATTTATAAAGAATAATTAATTAATTAGAAAAGAAATATAAAATGATAAATTTTATGTCTCATTTCATCATTTCGCAAGAGACATAAAAAAATAATTGTTAAAATTATGATTCAACCATGTCTTTATTTTTTTCAAAAAATTTACAAGTACAAAAAATTATGTTTATGGTATTTCTTTCATATTTACTGCTGCATACATTAGTGATTTTTTTATTTTTTCTCAATTGTTCTGTATAAATTTTTGTTATCAAAAAATCAATATGCAAAACTTCACCTATAAATATTTTGTATAGATATCTTATCATTTCATAGAGTCAAAATCCACATTACATAAATTTTGAAAAACTTTATATTCCAAAATCCATGTTCAAAAATATCGTCATGACTTAGCTATTTAAATGACGTTGATGAAAAAAAATTCCAAAAATTTTAATATGAGCTTTTTGTTTGTTAAAAAAGAATTGTCTAGATTTTGATCCCAAATATTTTGTTATTACCTGAATCATCAATTATGACAACTGATATGACTTTTTTCTTACAAGATAATGGTTCAAATAAAAATTTATAAACTGTTATTGAAATTTATAATATTATATATGCTTTGTTACTTTGGATTTGTATTAATATCACTAGTGTTTTTACCCGTGCGTTGCACGGGAAGATACGTCCATGAAATAATTATATTGCTTTAGAAAAAAGTAGCACAAAATCCATACGTTCTTTTAACAAATTCGACAGAGTTTCCTTGTATTTTGGAAAAATCAGTCTTATTAACATTCGTAGCATAAGTCACAAAAATTTCAACATAGCATCACTATATATTGTCCATAACATTATCAATCGCGCCAGCATTTGCAATACAATCATATGTGTTGCTCTCCACTATACAAACAACACATAAAATGTATAAATAAAATTATTTTTTGAAAGAATTATTGGATCATTTAAAGAAGCAATCCAACTCATCTACGCATCACATCTCTCGCTTATCACTTATGCCATCCTTAAAAAACCTTTATTGGTTCGCGAACTACCGATCTCCTATCCCACACGACCCGATTTACATAAAGGAAAAATATTATTAGAAAATGAAGGGCATAAAATCCCAATAAATACAAATATGAGATAGCTGCAGTCATAAAGTAGAGTGATAATAAAAATTTTCATTTAACCAATATAAGATTTTCTAGAGATAGGAACGCATCAGATAGAACTGCGATAAAGAATACTATAAGTTCCTAATTGATTCAATGCTACTTAACAATTTAAAGCATACAATAAAATTCAATGCTATTAAAAATTGAGATGGAGCATACCACATGCCTAAATCTATATCTACCTTTAACAATTTAAGTGTAGATTATAAAAATGCTACTTATTTTGATTCAATGTTTACTAATGTAAAATTGAATTATACAATAAAATAATTATAATTTTAGAAAATATATCAATGCATCTACTACTTTTAAGTGACTTACAAAGATTAAAGCTATGTAATACAAACAAATAGAGTATTGGACAATATTTCTCAAATTAAAATTATATTTTTTTCAAGATCAATTATATGAGTAATTATTTATATCCATGGCTTCATTTTTGTTGCGGTCGGAAATATGATGCTTGTTCTTAATCTAAAAAGAGAAAAATAAAATCACTTCGGCATTATAATTAAGAAAGATCGTAAAGACATTTTAAGTAATTTGACCATACATTTGATTTACCGACAAATCTTTTGAGAATTAACATCGTTTATAATAATTAATAAGCGTATGATATATGTCCAATAAACTTCTTATACACTGTTTGAAGAAAAGCACTGACATGCACCATGATATATTTAACAGTAGCCGAATGGGCGTGTTGTCGTCGTACGCCAAAATTTATTTTATTTTCTTACTCGGTTTCAAAACTACAAATTAATGTAGAAGTGGTAAGTAAGGGTCGAACCCAAGAGGAACGGTACTTAATCTAGTTGATTTTATCAATTAATATAGAAAAATGGGGGTTTTGTGATATTTGAATAAAAATAGAAAATCGAACGTCAAAATAAAATATTGAAATAAAACAATTGTACAAAATATCTAGTTCTCGGTTTCGATTGTGTCAACAACTTATATTTATCTTTCCCATGTAACGTGTTACTATTCCTTCTTCAATTTATCAACTCTCAATTAACCAAGAAGCTATGATTAACGAATTCTTCCTTAAGTGTATTAAATTAAAGTGAGTTCTTTAACTTAACATCTAGCTATTGGATAACCCTAAACAAATTCTTAGGATTTAATGCAAAGCTAGTGTGAAATGAACGAGAAGAATGAGTTGAATTAGATGAATAATTTCACAAACTCGAATTAATACATCTAAGTTGATTTGTTAATAAATATGCACGATATTCATTTGCTACTTTGGATTGGAATCTAGTGATAATTACGGATCAAAAGTTCCAATCCTAGCAAGTAACTTGAATTTAAAGATTGATTGATTCAATTGGCCAAAGTGAATGCACTAATCAAATAAACTGAAAAACGGGTTTACAAGCATAACAAATCAACAAATTGAAGTAGAAGAATAGATAAAATGTTACTAAAGAGTTAGAAAAGATAATCACATGTTAGTTGAACACAACGTCCCCCTCAAACTAGATAGAAAAGTCTAACTACTCATATTTGTGGGGTTTCATACTTTTTAGCGAGTGTTCGCTTTGTATCACCACCACTATATAATAGATTATACGCAAAATATAAAAAACAAGTAAATAAATGTTAAGAAATAAATAGAGAAATAAAAGGGAAAAGAGAAACTTATTGAAGAAATGATCCGCTAATCATATTCACAGCCGAAGTATCGTTGATCGATTGAAGCCTTTATTTCTTCCGTCGGAATATGAAAAACTAAGATCTTTCAAACTAAAACTAAGAACAAATGAAGAAGAGAATTTTATTGAAGAGAAAGTTGGAAAGAACTACTAGCTAATTCTCTTCCACTAAGTTGTGTCTTCCTTCCTTACAAATGCCTCTATTTATAGGCAAAATTTCATAAGAAAATACAATAAAAAATTACATTCATGCACCATCATGGGTTTATTAAATTGTATCCACCAAATCATGATAATGGAATTTCATCATGGTGTAGGTAAACATCTTATCTTTCTTTGGAATTTCATCATGGTGTAGGTAAGCATCTTGGCTGAATTATGCAATTGGAACTTCCTCTTTCGGATATTTTAATAGAAAGTTATGAATTTTCTACCAAAACATGGCCCAAGGAATCCTCCATTCAGAATTGTCACGGTTTTACCCATTTTTGACCACCATAATGTCCGAATCATCTGAAATCATGAACACTAAAGTTGTAGCCCTCTGAGTCTACTTTCCACAGGAATAAGAATCGGGTCAATTCGATATTTGTAGCTCAAGTTATGGTCAAATTACTGAACTGCGCCAGTAAATCCGAGTTGCTGATTTTTTTACACTTTTAGTCATTTTTCTTCAAACGGCCATAACTTTAACTAGGAAACTCCGATTTGGGATTGGGAAAAAGTTTGGGAATTCTCTCTTGATGTTCTTAAACATTGGCACAAGAAAAATTATAAAAATAACTTTTCATAAAATTGCATCGGACGCCCTCCATCTTTGATTCGCTTGCATTTTGGTCCCGAGTTTCCGTTTTCATTCGATTTTCATCCATTTTGACTCATTTTGATTCTTTGTGACCCTAAACACCACAATAAAGGAAAAACACATTAAGCAGAACATATAACACTAATAAAACACACAAACACGTAAAATAGAAGAGTTATTTAAGTGCTTTTCTAGCATTTATCAAACTCTTCCACACTTAAACTATTGTTCGCCCTCGAAAAACAACCATATGATACAAAACAACACAATGATTTTACATGCGATAAACAACTTTAAACGGTGAAATCCAACTACAGATAGTGATTTGCTTATTAAATATTCTCCCGAACCATGAAAATTTCACTTCTTCTCAAATACACAATGGCTTGTGAGTGTGTGCAATTGAGCTTATCATCCCATCACTAACTGGAACCAAATAAAATCTTATGATGTTTATCCAAATCCTGATCCGAAATGGTCAAATATTTCCTTTCACCTCTCGTGATCCCACTCTTATTTTAAAATGATTCCCATGGATCCTAAAAATTACTATGTTCACCAAAAATAGTCAACCGTCAGCACTACAAAGAAAAAAAAAGGGCATGACAGGTGTTTTATCGCAAATATGTCTTCAATATAAAGAGTGTTTAGATTGGGCACTTCAAACCACTGAGGGAATTTCTTTATCTAACTTCACACTTGGAGTAGCTATCACATTTCTTGTTTATTTTTTTTATTATGTTTTTTTTGAAGAAGAAGAAGAAGAAGAGTTTTACAATTTTATTTTCAACTTTTACCCCACAAGTAGCTTTCACACTAACCTCTTTCATTGGAGGTAGCCTTCTTCACCCATTGGAGGTGACGATCTTTCACTCTTCCGAGGCAGGTAGCTCTTTCCTATGGTCATTCTCCTTATTTCGAATATAAAAGTAAAATTCATTCTCAGCATAGGTCAGTGCTTATTCCAAACTGTTTAAACTCTGTCAATAAAAGACATATTCACAAAAAACAGATACCATGCGATTATAACTCCACCTTACTAACAATTGATGTTTCCAGGTTACTTTGAGCAGGAGGAATGGATAGAAAAAAGAAAAGAAAAAGTTAGTTTACTATGGTCGAGAAAAAAAAAAAATCAACATTTTCAACCTTCAATTTGTGTTCCACAGAATGATAGCAAATTACCTATAAATGTGCTCAGATAAATTTGCCAGCTGTGCTTGGAGAAGAACAGAACACATTTTTTTTTTCGAGATCTTTTAGTTTCAGCTAAGTCACACAAATTAAGCTCAATCATATTCAAAAGTTGCTATCTCATGCAAAATCGTCGACACAAAAAAAAAAATTTCACACGCAGACCACAATATGCCACTCCCCCACACTTAAATTCTACATTGTCCCCAATATAGAAATATAGAAAGCATGAAAAAGAGAAGAAATAGAAACTCTCCTATGGTAAGCAATGAGTCGTGTCAATCGGGAATGATGGTTGCACAATGGAGCACTTCTTAGGAACATGTCAACAATCCAAGAGCAAACGACCTGCAATCAACATATTTACAGAACAAGAAAAACGATAACTAAAAAATTTATTTTTTTTTTTTGAAGAAGAAGAGAATTATATACAAAGCGACTATGGGAGTTGACAACCCTCTGAACATCTTGCAGTAGTATTCACATCAAATTAATGACATGATTCCATCAAGTCCGATCCGCATGGAAACTATCTCAATCAAAGATACTCTCTACAAAACAATTTGACAACCAACCTTAATGAAAAGGTCCTTCATACCGCCACATGACACATAGGTATGTTTACCATTCAATAAAGAACAAATTTCCACAAGAACCAACAAATGGGAGAACGCGTTTAGAAACGAGCGTCTAACTCGGACACTTCTCAAATGAATGAGACGTAGTTTTACATCTTCGGATGGGTGCTAGTGATCACGCTCAAAAAGTTGCTGCTCAATGGTTAGGCCATCGAGTTTGGTTTCCAATAGACGTTGTCGTTGTTCCAACAAATTATCAAACTCTCTCACACTGAATTTGAGCTGGCTGTTTCTCCTGATAGAATTTTCGGCCCTGCACCTAATCGGTCCATCCTTGAAGAAAACAACATGTTTATATTGTGAATAAATTTGATTTCTAGTACAATGAGGCCCATCTAATAGCTTTTCACATTTAAAGCAACATTTAAGGGGCTTAGCACGTCGTTTGCTAGCAGATCGTGATGATCCTGCCCCAAAACCGATATCGTTCCAAAGGGAACGGTCATACTTATCAACAAGTTGAACAATTTGAATCTTGATATCAATAGGCATAGAAAAAGAGTCGAGTACTTGTAGAAGAGCAACAATACGTAGAGGAGATGCCATGGAGAGAAGTGAGAATTCAATTATTAAAGGTGTATCTAAAAAAAAACTTGAGGGAGAGGAAAGAGAAAGAAAACAGTTCTTTAAGGTCTACTGAAAAAGACCAGTTTAACGCCTTTGGGTGGGATATAAGAACCAGCATCCAAGGTTTTTTTTTTTGTTACGTAACACACGAAAGAAAAAGAAACACTGAAGAAATAAGATTAAAACCATCAAAATCAATAATCATAGTAGATTATCACACTCTCCCATATTTTCAAAGATATTGAAGAAGGAAAAAAAATAAGAAAATTTGAATTACCTAATCAATTAATATAAGGAAAAGACATATATATACAAAAATATCACACACATTCATGCTATAAGAAAAACAAATAAGAAGAAAAGATGAAGAATAAGAAAAAAAATTAAGAAGAGAAGAAAATTACCTAATCACTACTAGAAATGAGCACTCACAGAGTAATTGAAATTGTGGTTGTGGTTTCATGTGGAGAATGATCTGGATTTATAGTCAACTGAGCACTGTTTCAACGGACAACCATGCATGTAGAGTGTGCTAGAAAGAGTGCGATGGGAGGAGTATCCGAGAAAGCGCGTTGACAAATTGTCAATTATCAATAATTAATCCCCACACGTTATCAGTAACTATTGCTAATCACTGATTTGTGCGTCATCATGTCTCTTCCCAATTGATTGAATCCCGAGATATCATCTTTCTACAGTTTCAAATTAATATCTTCCTCAGTACGATAGATAAAAAGTTGAGAAATAAAAACAAAAATTTCAAAAGAAAAATAAAAATGAGAGAAAATGCTTGGGTTGCCTCCCAAGAAGAGCTTTTGTTTAAAGTCGTTAGCTCGACTCCAATTTTTTAAAAAATTAATTAATAAAAGCAACTAAATTGGTTAACCGTTCCCCGGCAACGGCGCCAAAAACTTGTTCGCGTTTGTCGCGGCACTCCAAAGTTTAAATTTATTTCCTTACTCGGTTTAAAACTACAAATTAATGCAGAAGTAGTAAGTAAGGGTCGAACCCAAGAGGAACGGTGCTTAATCTAGTTGATTTTATCAATTAATATAGAAAAATGAGGGTTTTGTGATATTTGAATAAAAATAGAAAATCGAACATCAAAATAAGAAGATTGAAATAAAACAATTGTACAAAATATCTAGTTCTCGGGTTCGGTTGTGTCAACAATTTATATTCATCTTTCACATGCAACGTGTTACTATTCCTTCTTCAATTTATCAACTCTCAATTAATCAAGAAGCTCTGATTAACGAATTCTTCCTTAAGTGTATTAAATTAAAGTGAGTTCTTTAACTTAACATCTAGCTATTGGATAACCCTAAACAAATTCTTGGGATTTAATGCACAGCTAGTGTGAAATGAAAGAGAAGAATGAGTTGAATTAGATGAATAATTTCACAAACTCGAATTAATACATCTAAGTTGATTTGTTAATAAATATGCACGATATTCATTTGCTACTTTGGATTGGAATCTAGTGATAATTACGGATCAAAAGTTCCAATCCTAGCAAGTAACTTGAATTTAAAGATTGATTGATTCAATTGTCCAAAGTGAATGCACTAATCAAATAAACTGAAAAACGGGTTTACAAGCATAACAAATCAACAAATTGAAGTAGAGGAATAGATAAAACGTTACTAAAGAGTTAGAAAAGATAACCACATGTTAGTTGAACACAACGTCCCCCTAAAACTAGATAGAAAAGTCTAACTACTCATATTTGCGGGGTTTCATACTTTTTAGCGAGTGTTCGCTTTATATCACCACCACTATATGATAGATTATACGCAAAATATAGAAAACAAGTAAATAAATGCTAAGAAATAAACACAGAAATAAAAGGGAAAAGAGAAACTTATCGAAGAAATGATCCGCTAATCATATTCACAGCCGAAGTATCGTTGATCGATTGAAGCCTTTATTTCTTCCGCTGGAATATGAAAAACTAAGATCTTTCAAACTAAAACTAAGAACAAATGAAGAAGAGAATTTTATTGAAGAGAAAGTTGGAGAGAACTATTAGCGAAGTCTCTTCCACTAAGTTGTGTCTTCCTTCCTTACAAATGCCTCTATTTATAGGCAAAATTTCATAAGAAAATACAATAAAAAATTATATTCATGCACCATCATGGGTTTATTAAATTGTATCCACCAAATCATGATAATGGAATTTCATCATGGTGTAGGTAAACATCTTATCTTTCTTTGGAATTTCATCATGGTGTAGGTAAGCATCTTGGCTGAATTATGCAATTGGAATTTCCTCTTTCGGATATTTTAATAGAAAGTTATGAATTTTCTACCAAAACATGGCCCAAGGAATCCTCCATTCAGAATTGTCACGGTGTTACCCATTTTTGACCACCATAATGTCCGAATCATTTGAAGTCATGAACACCAAAGTTGTAGCTCTCTGAGTCTACTTTCCACAGGAATAAGAATCGGGTCAATTCAATATTTGTACCTCAAGTTATGCTCAAATTACTGAACTCCGCTAGTAAATCCGAGTTGCTGATTTTTTTTACACTTTTAGTCATTTTTCTTCAAACGGCCATAATTTTAACTAGGAAACTCCGATTTGGGATTGGGAAAAAGTTTGGGAATCCTCTTTTGATGTTCTTAAACATTGGCACAATAAAAATTATAAAAATAACTTTTCATAAAATTGCATCGGACGCCCTCCATCTTTGATTCGCTTGCATTTTGGTCCCGAGTTTCCGTTTTCATTCGATTTTCATCCATTTTGACTCCTTTTGATTCTTTGTGACCCTAAACACCACAATAAAGGAAAAACACATTAAGCAGAACATATAACACTAATAAAACACACAAACACGTAAAATAGAAGAGTTATTTAAGTGTTTTTCTAGCACTTATCACCGAAAGTTACACTTTATTACTATGGATAAAAAATTATAGCATACAAAATATGCTCTTTTCCCAAATTTGAGGCAAAATGTACCACAAATTTGCAACTGATCGTTAGAGATAGCTTAAGCAGTGTTCAAGTTCATTTTAAAGAGCCAAGAGGTTTGTGCAGAACATGATTAACAATATTCTCTATCATAGCTTATGCCTAAAACAATAAATGTGGCAGTTGGCGTAGTATACCATTAGCCAATAAACCATCAAATCTGATGTGTATGCATCCAAACCATATAGACAGCATAAATTAATTTTACAATCCAAGTCCTGGGTAATTATGCTATAGACATTTGTGAGACTCCACAATGTAATTTCTCCAACCTGTCTTATCTATTTGTGAGAAAGCATTCGAAGGAAGGAATTTGGCATGTTGATCTGCATTTTTTTTCCAGCCTCGTGGTCATAGTACTCAACCATAGCCACCCCAGCAAGCGCAGGTGGTGTAAGAGCTTGAGCGTGCAGCCTAAATTTTTCAAACTTTAGCAAAGGCAAGAGAAATTCATGAGATGTCTCAAAGGCAACAAAAAAAAAAAGATAGATGGAGTACATCATCCCATAAAACTAGAAGGGGGGAATTTTTGGATGGTGATCAAAGTTAATATAATCGTGTAATAAAGATGGAAAACAATGTATATTGCCGCAAAACCACCAGCCTCATCCGGCCCTTTATGCATACACCATCATCCAATGTTTATATTGTTACTTCATCAACAGCATTTTTTAATAGTATTATTTGAAAACCTGGGATCATAAGAGGTCTTACTAAATGAATGAATGTAAAGAAACAACTAAATGCTCTCTAGTCTCTTGTCATGAAAATGCAGAGAAAGAGAAGAGGGGACAAACATGGATATACAAAGATGAAAATTATTGTTTGAAGTTAAGAATAAAAAATTATGAGGAAGAAAAAAAATAACACTTCCT
Organism: Jasminum sambac; assembly: GCA_018223645.1. Lineage (NCBI taxonomy): Eukaryota > Viridiplantae > Streptophyta > Magnoliopsida > Lamiales > Oleaceae > Jasminum > Jasminum sambac. Next base: position 26,004,371 of record CP073648.1, on the reverse strand, counting down.
TAAAGGCCAATATTAGGAAAATTGTGACTTCTAAAATTTAAGGGGCGTTCTGTTTGTTTTGGATTTTCTATTTTCATTTTCGAAAATGTTTTTGTGTTTTCTATTTTCAATTGGTGTTTTGAAAAAATTGAAAATGCGTTTGGTTTATTGTTTTGAAAAATTATTTTTGAAAAGAGAGAATAGAAAACGTGTTTGGTTTATACATTTAGAGATACAATAAGTTGGTATAATAAAAATTACAAAAAGATCCCTAAACTTCGAAACTTAACAAAAAGGTCCCATCTTCATCACCCACCCCACCCCGTCTCTCTCTCTTTCTTATAGTCGCTGGCGACTGAGGGTGGTGCGAACCACCGGCAGCAGGTGGTTCGACCACTTGTTCGTGGTCGGACCACCTTATGGTGATTGGACCACCACTTTTCGTGGCCAAACCACCAGATCTGGTGGTTTGACCGTCAGATCTGGTGGTTCGGCTTTTTTCTGGTGGCGGTTGGCGGTGGTCGTTGGTAGTTAGGACTAAAATGTATGAAAACGAAAAGTTGAGACTCAAATGTAATAAATATAAAGTTTAAAATCCGAAAATGCGTTTTCATTGTTTTCGATATTTAACATAGAAAATGCCGAAAACATTAAAATGACGTTTTCGAGTTTTCTATACAAATCTTGAAAATGTTTTCGAAAACATGTTTTCGAAAATAATAAACAGAACGCATTTTAAGCATTTTCAAAATCAAAAAATAGAAAACAGCCCGAAAACAGCAAACACAACGCATCCTAAAGCTTTTCAGAATGAAACTTACATGCATAAACTTTACAAGTGGATAAAACTCCGATGCAGTTTCTTCCATTACTTTGTCAAGATTTTTTGTAAGGTCACACCTGCAGCAATAAAAAATAAAATAAAATTTGCAAAATCGTTACAACACCTACTGGAAATCCAAAAGAATTCTTGTTATGACTTCAAAACATAACCATCTTGACTATTAATGAATACCTCATGAATCAGCCCCTGGTGTTCAAGAATGCCGTTAATGGATAATAACTAAATTTCTGAACAAAGAACCTAGGGATAACAAAATGTGTGGATTTTAAAGAGCATTATTTAAATGTGTGGTTGATATGAAAGTAAAATATATCTGGGCAGTTAGCCAGTCAAATTTAATTTTTAATGAAAAAGAAAAACATGTTGAACGAAATACATGCTAAGAATGCTTGATAGCAAGAGAAAAAGAAATCCAAATCAAGTAAAAAGGAGTTACCTGAACAGGAGGACAATTTTTGTCACCCAGAAATTGAGTAGTTGAACTGAGAACGTGAAAACTCATCTCCATTAATGAATCCATCTGTAGACAATAGAATGCCAAGAGTTGTATTCTTGTCACAGAGTAGAAGTTACAAAATCAACTCCAATAAAACACACAAATGGGAGATAAATCCAGAAATTGAATAGGTGTTCATGATAGATAAAGGTAAGAATACGACTCTAATGAGACAATAAAAAAATTGAAGGCAGAAGAATAGGAAAATCCGGGAAAAACAAAAGAAATCCTTTATGAAAAGGAACTCCACTAACCATTTAAATCAACTTATCCCCAATTTTTCCATTAATAGAGACCTGCTTCTCCTCTGGCATTATCCCACAACTGGTCTGGAAAAACGTAGTCAAACTGGGAATGGTCCTGCATGCCAAGACACAAGAAAAAAAAATAAATGACTGGCCTTTTCAACGTCTGTTCAAAATGTATCAAAGCTAACGCCACAAAAAGGTTCAAAGAGTTATGTTCGATTAAGTTGCATTGGCAACATTTTTCTTTATAGAGGTTCTATCCACTTGAGTGGATAGTAATAGTATGATCAAAGCCACACACAATGTGATCATATTGATATAGAATAATAAAATTTCTTGGTCAAAATTGCACCACTACTTTTTGTCTTTCTATGAAGTTCAATCTGAGAAGGAGTTATAACAACTCCACAACCCAAAAGAAACTATTAAAATGCATACAAATAAACTTCAAATGATGGAGAATGGAATACCTAAGAAGTGATGATAGAAGGATGTTATCACCTACTGACAAAAAACAGTGAATTTGTAATGAAGACCATCCTTGGTCTGCACCCTACTTTCATCCATTGTAAGGCTACCCAGATCAAATTTATTAGCCTCCACAGCTTCGCCACAAACTTGTTTCTTCCATACTATACCCCTTGAATGCACTCTAAGTTGACCTCGGTTCTACATTTTCCAACATATATAGATTTCCCAATTCAAGAGTAAAATAAATAAAGCCAAATATTGAATTCATATCAATCATACAAGTCTATGGTTCAAGGATTCAAGTACCCCAAGTGAAATTTTCCATAAATTTAGCCCATGACTTCTAGGGATAATATGTTGACCTCTAACTATCACTTTTACACAAGTTTTTAATGAAATTATCCCAAGAATTAATCTATATCTATGTATATATTTATTAAAAAAAATGAGAAGAACAAACCTTTCTTAATTGACTAATATTAATAAGAACCCCCATTAAGAGCCAACAATAGAAACACAATCAACTTTCATAATAGTTATAGTATCATAACAATCGATAGAGGAAACAAAATAAAAGGAGAAGAACGAACCTATCTTGATCAAAAGCAAGATACTACTACAAACTACTCAATCTATTTACAAACAGAAAAGATAAACCCAATGAATGAGGTTTTTTCTAAGAAATCACAACGATTTCTCAAAGTAAGGGATTGAAGGATTTTTACTCATTGAAATTTCCATAACTATTTCTAGCAAGTAGATGTATAATTCTCATTATGAGTTAATGTGATTAGATGACATACTAATTAGACTTGATCTACCATTATAGAGATTGGAAGACCATTCTCCTTCAAATTAGATCGAGCAAATAAGCAAATATAAATACGAAGAAATTTGAAAAACCTAGACAAAATTAATTAAATAAAAAATTTATTAAAACAATAGAGTTAAATAACACTAAATTGAAAACACATCAAAAACAAATTGATATAATTTTAAATCAAAGAACCAAATTAAAGATACAGAAAAGGGCTTTGAAATCTTCTTCTCACAATCCATGGCTGAAAATGAAGATTCGAAATTAGATAATCAAAGTCTTGCAGAGATGTAGCAGAGGAAAAAGATTGGGCAGAATTGACACAATTGTGATACAATGCAATGAACCCACCTGTATGAACAATGTTGAAATAATAGTCAGGATACTTTGATTGACCTCGTTGTTGAAATGAACCTATCTGCATCAACAACATTCATAGACAGAGGTCTAGGAGTCCGACACAAAAGATTTATCTGTTGGGCTATAGAAATTACCTTTTTTCGTTGCTGATGACAACCAAGTCCATATTTTATTGACAAAAAATCTACCAATCTGAAGGGTTCTATTTGAGTAAACAGACAATCTTTGATGAGGTGGCAAATCCCACCTAGTTTTCTTTGACCCAATTTATCAAACACTTACACTGTAAAACAAATAAAAAAAATACAATCAAACCTAGAGAATATTCAAAGGGCCATTGATGAAGATTGAAGGGATGCATCCCAGTAATTTAAAGAAAAAACCTGCGAAGTCAAATTTAAATAGAGAAGAAGAGTAAAATGAATTACACAAAGGGTGGAAAATTTGGAACTAAAGATTATCCATTGAAAATAGAATAAATCGGAAACTCAATATGATGAAGAACACAACAATTACCTTAATCCAAATGCCCACAACAATTACCTTAATCCGAATGCCCAAGTTTTTGCTCAACCTCTCGGCCTCATAAAATTCCCTCCAATTCGTACACTGCAAAATTATGTTCTGTTTTTCTGATTTGGATAAATCTCAAACCACCGATTTCACACCTAAAATGAGTAGATAAAGGCGTGCGATGAACGTCAAAGTGGGGCTTACGCGATTTGGAAGCGAGGCCGAGGATGAAAATGGAATTAAAGGATTTGCTGTTGAATTGAATTAAGGATGCAAATAAGAATAAAGGCGCTTGAAGCTAGAAATGAGAGAGAAGATGAAATCTCGTGTCTACAGATGTGACGATGCATTCAGTTCAATGTATTTGAGAGTTTTTGGAGCTACAATTTGTTATCTGATTAGGCCATTAGGGAAGAAAGACGTAGATGACGTGATTGACACGGTGAAAAAAAATCTTCATAATAATTCTTGTTTTCTTCCCTCAATTAGTGGCAGCCATTTAAAATACATAGGTGAATGTTTATATATATTAATTAATAATTATATCCCATTGATTTAAGAGAGAATTATATCTCTTGATTAAGGAAAAGATTTGGTAGAAGACTTCTTAATCGCATGGAAATTGGAATTGATTTAAATATATAGATACTAAAATCTAGGAATTAAACGAAGTATGAAATCAAATTAAAAATCTATTTATATCTAAAATCGAATTAAACTTATCTATACCGAAAATAAAAATTAAAAAAATAAAAAGACCAAAAAGACCTTGATTTTAGGCGGGACGCTAAATAAAAATGAATTAAAAAATGGGGTGAAATACTCTAGTATTATATATATATATAGATTTTATGGGCTAAAATACTAAATTGATATTTTTAAAAAAACACTTTTGACGATTTGGTATTTTAAAAAATTCCGGTAATAAATTGGCATTCAAAAATCAAGATTCCTACAATTAGGTACTTTTCTCTCGCCTTCAGTGAAATTTTGAATAAAATAATAATATTTTCAAATTTTCGTATTTTTTAATTATTTTCTTTAATTTTTACTATTTTCTGTATTTTTAGTTCGTTTTCGTATTTAAAAAATGTTTAATAATAATAATAAAATAAATAAATAATAAAATAAAAAATTCAAAAAAACCTAACGCGGTCCCGAAAAAAATTGTGAATCGTGTTTGCTCCTTTTGGATGATTTTCGTCAATTTTCTCCGTTAGTTTTGGCTATTTTATCTTTTTCCCAAATACATTTTGGTTCATAATTAATTTCATCATATTTATTTGGTCCACAGTTAATTTCTTCAGATTAATCTAATGCTAATTAAATAGTTTTCATCGAAAATTTTTAACACCATAGTATTTGTTCGCATTAATATAGTAACTTTTCACGATGCATTAAAGAAGCACACATTTTGATATTAATCAACATTTAATAATAAATTTAATTATTATAACTGCATAAAATTTCAGTATGAATATATCACTGTAAAAACTTGCCGAATATAAATAAATAATAAGATTAAAAATTCAAAAAAATCTTGAAAATTTTCAACACCGTAACATTTATTGACATTAATATTGTAATTTTTCACGATACATTAAAGATGAGCACATTTTAATATTAACTAATAGTTCATAATAAATGTAATTATTATAACTATATAAAATTTTAGTATGGCTATATCATTGTAAAAAGTTAATGAATGAAAATAAATAATCAAATCAAATCAAAATTAAAAAAAAAAAACCCTAAACCCACCCATCAGACCTGCCCCACCCACCCCACCCCACCCCACCCAAATTCTCAATTGGGGTTACTAGGGATGGGTTGGGGGGTTATTTACATTATTATTAATTAGAATTTTAAAATACACAAAATAAATAAGAAAATAAAGAAAATTATTTAAAAATAGGAAATTTTCAAAATATTATTATTTTAATCGAGATTCCACCGCCTGCAAGACAACAATATCTAATTGTCGAAATCTCGATTTTTAAATACCAATTTTTCACCAGAATTTTTAAAATATCAAATCATTAAAAGTGTGTTTTTTTAAATACCAATTTAATATTTTAGCCTTATTTTATGTAAATAAATTATCTTAAAATGCCCAATGCATTGCATGAAGGAAATACTATTATAAAGTAAACAATCGTCATTTAATATAGGAGTATATTTGAAAATATACAACTAAATGTTAGTTTCCAAACCAAATTATTAATTCTAATTTCTTAATCTGTTTGAAAGTTAAAATGAAACTATCTTTCACGTGACGAAAGAGTATATTTTATAATTTAGTTTTAATCTATAAAAAATAAAAATTAATAAATAATCGCTGGAGCCGTTGACCAATGGCAGGTAACGAATAATGTCACCGAAGACGGTGCCAGTGGCCAGGGCGGGCTGTTTGGCTTTTTTTTTTCTTTTGTCATTTTCTTCTTTACTTTTTCCTTTCTTCTATTTTTCTTTTCTTTTATTTTAATTTTAATTAAAACCAAACCAAACCAAACCAACCAAACATGCAAAAAATGGTTTGGGTTGAGTTGATTCCAATCGAAAAAAGAGTTAATCAATTTCGTTTGGGTTGGTTTTGCCCCAATCCCAAAAGAGACAAACCCAACCTAATGCCCGCCCCTACTTAAAATAAAGCCCATCGCCAAATATAGTTCACAATTCATGTGCAAAAAATAAAAATAAAAATAAAAACCAGCCAATTAATTATGGACCGACCGATAGAACAGAAATTTATTACTCAACATAGCTCATATCTAGATACGTTTAAAAGATGCTTAACTATAATTACCTTAATTTGGCAATACTACAACGAGACGCAAAATAAACTACGTAAAGATTATATTCAACAACACCATAACTGATATCGCTGGTATAAAAAAGAGTATTGGTAATCGCATATCCACGGGCCATACGAAAAAGCCCGGTGCCTCCGACAATGGGCAATTCTCTGTATTCGTTTTCGTATGGATTTCGCGCCAATATGCAGAGTGTACTCCCGTTGTACTTACCTGATGTAAATACAATGTTGAGATTCATAGTTAGGGTCGGTTGTTGAAAGTCCGAGTTTGTAATAAGCCCCTGAAGTCGGCCCAAGGGTTTCGAGTTGCGATCGGGCTGGGCTGTTACAAGGTCATCCACGACTCTGACTATCCCGAAAAACCCTGGTGGTTTATCTGAAATCTTGCTTCGGGCCACCTCCCAGACAGTTGCGTTCGGGCCCGTCAGTTTGTCTTGTAAGTAGAGTTGAATTTGGGCTGTCCTCTCCATACCCAAGCAGAGGCTTTGAAGTCGGGCCGATTCTTCGTCTTGGGCTTTGGCATAGGCCCGTGTCACGGTCATGCTCATAACCAATGACAAAAGGACAAACACTATAACACCAAGCTTTCCCATCTCTCTCTCTCTCTCTCTGTGTTGATGCATAGGGCCAATATATGTATATATATATAGACTCTACACGGTGGTAAGAAGGAAGACGGAGGAAAAGAAAATGAATAGATTAGTTGAAATAGATAATCACAAAGTATAAATTATCATAATTTTCAATGAAGTGCGAATGTGGGATTGATTAGGAATCTTAAAACAAAGGTTAATTAACAGGCGTGTATATAATTTTAAAATAAATTAAAAGGGGTTGCCTGTGGCGTGACGACAGAGTAGAAACATTAGCAGCCGACGTTGCAATTGATTTTAGCTACGTAGACCCGTAGAGGATTGATTGAGGTTGTTGTTACTTATTAGTATGCAATATTTTTCATATAATATGTCCAATTAATAAATGTACTTTTTATTATTTGCGTGTTTGATACAAAATACTCGAAAACAGACAATTATATTTATTTGTCTGAGGATTTCATATTCATTGATCTGCGCTAGGCACCTCAACATATGCTACATAGATATTGTACTCCAAAACACCATAACTACTTTCAACATCATAGGAATAAGTGTTTGTAATGGCATATCCACGGGCCATTCGAAGAACTCCGGTGCCGCCAACGATGGCCAACTCTCTGTATCGGTTTCCCAATGGATTTCTCCCCAACATGCATAGTGTACTTCCATTGTATTGCCCAGATGTAAATACAAAGTTGAGGTTCATTGTGAGGGCTGATTCTTGCAAATCAGAAGATGTAATAAGCCCTTGAGCCCGGCCCACTTCCTCCGAGTTGCGATCGGGCCCGGCTGTTACTAGATCATCCAAGACCCTGACTTGACCAAATGTCGTTGGTGAAGTCGATGTAATCTCGCTTCGTGCCACTTCCCAAACAGTAGGGTTCGTCCCACCTAATTCATCCTGTACATAAATTTGTAAATGAGCTATTTTTTCTTGACCGAAATAAATTTTCTGAGACCGAGCGTACTCTTGTGAATCAGCATAGGCCCGTGGCATAGCCATGCATATAACTAATGAGCAAAACATAAAACTTATAACATTGAATTTTCCCATGATAGTCTCTTAATTTTCTAGATTTATATGGGATATGTATGAAAATTGAATGAACATTATCATATTAGATTGTAATGCGTTCGATATATATATAGGTGAAAATTTCTGTGTGAAAGGGGAAGTGAGGACGAAAACGTGGACGGCGATTCACTGAATAATAGTCACCTTTATTTACCTAATGGGGATTAAAACCCTGTTCGCCTCGTACTAATTTAAATTCTTTCAACTTTTTTCTATATTATTTCTATCTCTAAATCAATCACATCCACATGTCTCATCACATCCATAAATCTCAATTACTCAACTCCACTCATTCTCTATCCCCTTTTAGATTAAAACACATTAAAATACTTTAAATCTCTTTCCAAACGGGCCTTAAGTTGATAAATGAGCCGCCTCCAACAACCCGCCCCAAATAATTAATATAATAATTTAGGTCCTTTTGACAAATTGACATTGACAGTATATAATTCAAAGTAACCTTTATTCAAAAAAATATATATATATATTTCAAAGTAACCTAATCACTGCACGCGTTCAAGTCCAGAATTTTTTCTACTATTCTATTCTCATTGGCAATCGTTTTTGTTACATTAGCCCATAATAACACCGAATTAATACATTTTAACACATGACAAATAACAATATAAATTATTCTAAATGAAAAGAGCAATCAAAAATAAATAAAATAAAACAATAAATCTAAACTCGAGTAATGCTACCATCTATATAAAAAAGTTTACTGTTCTTTCGAAAATAATTAACAATAACTAGCTCACGTCAAACAGAAAAAGAAAAAAATCTTTATAAAAAACAGTAATTGGTGCAAATGATCCAAAAAATATTTGCTAACTGCGAGATTAGTATAAAATTAAAAAATTAGGATGATTGGTGCAAAAAAAAAAAAAAAAAGTTTTGGTGCTATTTGGCCCTTTTGGATCCATCTATCTTTACCGTTAGTTACTTTGATTTTGACTATTTTATCCTCTAGCCAAGGGGTATTTTGGTAATTGCAATTAGAGTAAATAATTTGTAATTGCAATTCAATACAAAAGTTTAAAATATGTATGAATTAGTCCAAAACTTTAGTTAAATTGCATAATTTTACCATTTATTTTATATATATATATATATATATATATATATATATTTATTTGGTATATAATTAATTTTTAGGATTAATTTGATGCTAATTAAATGGTCTTCATTGAAAATTTTCAATACCACCGTAGCATTTGTTCGCATTAATATAATAAGTTTTCAAAAATTTCTTTGGCATTAAACACACACACATTTTGATTTTAACCAATAATTAATAATAAATATAATTATTGCACTTACATAAAATTTTAGTGGGAACATATCACTATTAAATATATATCGAATCTAAAGAATAATAAAATAAAAAAGATCAAAAAACCCTATCCCCACTTCACAACCCACCAAACTTGTAGGGGTAGGGTTGTGTCGGGTAGGGTTTCTGATTTTTTTTAATTATTTTATTTTATTTTATTATGTCTTTAGATTCGATATATTTTTACAATGATATATTCCCACTAAAATTTTATATGTGTCCAATAATTGTATTTATTATTAACTATTTGTTAAAATCAAAATGTGTGCGTCTTTGATGCCAACGAAATTTATGCAAAGTTATGATATTAATGCTAACAAATGCTATAAAGTTGAAAATTTTTGAAGAAAATAATTTAATTAGTATCAAATTAATCCGATAAAATTAATTATAAACCAAATAAACATATATAAAAAAAATAAATGATCAAATTATGCAATTTAACTAAAATTTTGGACTTATTTATACATGTTTTAAACTTTCGTACTAAATTGAAATTGCAAGTTATTTACCCTAATTGCAATTACCAAAATACCCCTTAGCTAGAAGACATAGTAGCCAAATTTTAAATAACTAACGACAAAGATGGACGGAATCCATCCAAAATGACTAAACGCGCACCAAAACTTTTTTTGGGATTAATCATGCTACATTTTTTTATTTTATACCAATCTCACAACTAGCAAACTTTTTTTTGAATCATTTGCACCAATTCCACAAATTAAGCAAACAAAAAATAAAAACTAAAAAATAAAGGACCCTTCGTCTCCCATATATGGTGGTTGACAGTTGAGTGCTCGTTGTAGCGGCCTAATTAAAGAATTAACAGACACCAACTACCCACTATATAAATTATTAAAAATATCTAAAATTTTAAAATTTTTGAGAAAATTAATTAAAATGGCATTTAGATATATGGGAACTCAAGCACCACAAGGTATCATTTTTTAAAAATTCTTCACATATGTGTCTATATATATATATATATATATATATATATATATTAAGCTGGGAGTTAAAATGTCTATTCAATCGTATTTGATGAAAATATAATTAATTGGGTAAATTTTATTTTATTGGGAAGATTAAATTTATAAAGACATTATAAAATCAATGAATATATATATAAATAGTGATTTGAAATCTATAGTCAACCGTTAGAATTTGATTTTGATTGATCAATAAATTAAAATTAATTTTAAATAAATAATGTTAAAACTAACGCATGCTTAATTTAAATAAGTATAGAAAGTGACGTTTGTGTTTACAAAAGTCATCTCACAGCAAGGTCAACAAAGTTGTTCACCAAACCCAACTTATACTCTATTAAAAATAAAATAAAATAAAAATAAAATGAAATGAAATAAAAAAAGAAAAAGGAAAACCAACATTTACAATGTGTCAAGGCCTGGACGGAAAAAATGCCAATGATTTGGCCACACGGTACCAAAATCAATGTAACCCCTGTAACAACTGAAGAGTATTTTACAAAGTAGACAAACATCCCCACTAATTTTAAATATCTTATTGAAAAAATATTTTTATAAAAAAATAAAATAAAAATGTGTAACGGTACAAAAATGCGCTCATACTCAAAAACAACAAAGAAAAATAAGTGTTTGAGATTCTAGCTAACTAGCTAAGACCAAACAACTAAATCGAAGTAACTAATTAATCATGATCCGATCTCAATTTCAACTCTATTATTATTGTATACAATAAACAAAAAATTGGTATCAAATATTCAAATGTACGTGACAATTGTAACATTATATCCAACAATAGCATCACCCGTAGCGGGATCAAACCAATACGTCTGTGCCATGGCATAGCCACGAGCCAATCGGAAAAGCCCGGTGCCACCAACAATCGCCAACTCCCGAACAGGATCCGCCGCGGGGTTGATACTGAGAAGGCTAAAAGAACTACCATCATATATCCCATCAATGAACCCATAATTCACGACCATGATAAGGCCGAACTCCGTCTGGCCCGCCGAACCGTACATCCCCCTGGCCCGCCCCACAAGCTTTGACGAAGCCTCCGGCCCGACCGTTAATGGATCGTCGATCATCGTCAACATGCCGAAAAGGGATGAAGATCTAGAGCTGTTGTTTTGTAAAGGTTGTGCAATCCTTACTGCAGTTGGGTTTCTTCCGCTGACAATGTCATGGAAATAGAACTGAAGAGTGGTGACTACTTCTCGACCCGATTCGACTCTCCGGGCCCATGTAGGTTGATCGTTGTTTTGGGCTTGAGTCCATGTCCATGGGGTTAATGTTGCTGTTGCAATGAGGAAGATGAGAATTACAAATCTTGCCATTGTTCTCTCTCTCTTAATTTAATTCTCTCGTTGCATGCAGCAACATAAGGAGTGGTTTGGTGTTTATAAATATGAGGAGATAGCAAGATTTTCAAGAACAGTTAAACTAATTCAATTTGAGAGTCTAGAACAATTCAATTTGTGGACTTTTTCAATAAAATGAATTTTCCTTTCTACCAACCCCCATGACATATTGACATTAGTGCGTGGTCTGTGACAAACCCTTTTAAAAATAATGGAATTTTGAGTCAATTCTTTTCTTGTAATTCTCGAAGCTTCAACCTACATGGGCCATCGAGGTTAAAAGAGAAAGGTTTGTTTTCCTTTAGGCCCCAAAAATCGACCTTTCAAGTACGGGATTTTTCCAATGGAAACTAGGTTAAAAGTCGCATTGAATTTTGATATTAAAAAAATCAAATAAAATGAAGTGTTTTTTTGAAACGAAATAAAATGAAGTTATTTATAAAAAGGTTTGTTCGCGATCTGATTTGCGCAAATAAGGTATCGGCTATACGCAATCGGCCAGAGTTGTTCTGGGTGATTGCCCAGTTAAAATTTGAGCATCGCCAAGTTTTTGTAATGAGCAATCGCATAGCTTTTTTATTTTTGTAAGTTTTTATTTGTAACGTAATTTCTTAATTTTGAACCATTACACAAAATGTGCATTGATTACAAAGAGTGTGTAATGAATTATACATAATATGTAATGCATTTGATAGAGTGTATAATTATTATATATTGCATTCAAATCCCAAAATTATTCAAAATTCCACTTTGATGACAAGTTCCACGAACGCAAAATTCAAGAGTCAATCTCTATGTATGTGAATGTGATGTAGATTCTTTTGGCACAGACACAGGTTGTGCCACTTAAGGGTGGGCATCAAGTCGGGTTTAAACGACCCAATGGAGGTCGGTTTGGTTCTTGAACCGTTCAGTTTTGAAATTGACCGACCCAAACCCGGTTTTATGGTCTATGGTTTTTTTTTTTTTTTTTGTGTAAACCAATTGAACCGACCCAATGGGCTGCCAATCGAACCCAATCCGATTCAAATCAGGTGGGTCAATTTGGGGCGGATTGGATGTCCGCCACTTCTCAATTCAAGATTATTTAATTAATCAATTAAATAAAATATGATTTATTTAAAAGATTAATATTAGCTTTGGCAAAATCTAACTGATACTCTGAACCCGCAATTGGGCAATGTTCTAAAAAATTTGTCTAGGCTTAAGCGAACTTTTGGGAAAATTGTTTGCAAGTTGCAACATCGATCCCCTGGAGTCTAAAATCAAGCGTCAAACTTTGTAATTATAAAGTAGTTGTTTTTCTTATAATCTTCCTATACGGGGTTGGTACTTTCCCAATTCCCTCTACAATTTTGATTTCCATTTATTCCTCTTTTATTGTCTAACTTCCAATTATAATTTCTAGAAAAAATATCAAAAATGGCATTGTTTGTCTAGGCTTAAGCGAACTTTTGAGAAAATTGCTTGCAACATCCCTTGGAGTCTAAATTCAAACGTCAAACTTTGACATTATAAAGTAGTTATTTTTCTTATAATCTTCCTATATATATGGGATTGGTACTTTTCCAATTCCCTCTACAATTTTGACTTCCATTTATTCCTGTTTTATCGTCTAACTTCCAATCATAATCATAATTTCTAGAAAATTTTTTTTTATCAAAAATGGTATTTCATAAAAATGTAAAGACAATTTGAGCAAATTTATTTTTAAAAAGACACTATAGCAAAATTTTTATTATGACCGAACAAAAGTACCCTTGGATGACTTGGGCATAGTGAACCTAATTATCAGCCCTACACTTTGACCCTTCATTATCAGACTAAAAAAAGGAGAAAAGCTAGGAAAAAGCAACAGTCATTATCAATCCTTGAATCGTCGGTACATATTCAAATTTCTGTCTTCTCGTTCACTCCTTCCCTCTCATCTAAGAAAATCAGAAATTTCGATGCCACATTGTTTGCTGGTATATTTATTGTAGTGTCGGAGAGCTTAACAGTATGATGGTCGCTAATTTTTTTTTTTTTCTGAAACTTCAGAAAATACCTATTTTTATATTATAATTTGTAAAGTGCCACATAAGCAAAGATGCCAACGTGGCACACATTAAATATTTTAAGAAAATTATAGGAAATAAACCAATATTAATTAATAGTAATTAAAAACATAAATGAAAATAAACCAATATTTACAACAAACATTTAATGAGAAAAAATTTATTTTGAAAAGACTTTAAATATAAATTCATTTTCTAATGTTCTAATTCAAAATATTAAACAATAAATATTTATTTTTTATTTAATTTTATCATCATAAAATTGTAGGTTTTGAAAGTTTTACTTGATTACATGAATTGGTCTGTTCAAAAATAGTGGGTATTTTTTACTTTTTTATTTTTTAAAATCAAATAGTTAGTGGTTAAAATTATGACTAGATTTATGTTGAATAATTTATTTATGTTTAAGTAAAATAGTAATCTATTAATCTTTATATTATTATAATTGAAGTGTCACGTTTGGCGGACAACCTATTGGCAATGCTAACATGACACATGGTTTTTAATTAAAAAAAATTAATTAATATTTTTCATTTTTAATACTGTTGGTGTGATGCACTCACTAACTGGATTTTGTATTGCATCCGTTTTTCCTTTTTTAAGTATATAAAATTAAAAATAAAAAAATTTTCATTCTCAATGGTTCATTTACAATTAATTAATCTCCACAAGCATTGTTGTGCAATACTATATACGGCAATTAGAATTAAATTTACACGTTTTGATAAACTTCTTAATTATGCGATGCACGTGAATTTTTATAATTTACAATTGTGAATTTACTCCGTATTTTTTGTATTGACTATAATATATAATATTATATATTTCAATAATTATTTGCAATTATGCAATCTCATATTCATAAATTACATCAATTATGTAATTCAACATTTATATTTATAATTTTATATCAATTATTTATTGTACATAATTTTAATGGTTCCCGTGCATCACACTGACATGATATTAGTATTCTATATTATACGATATAGAATTTTACGACTATTTATCTTCTCCAAGTACTGAATCATCTTGTCCGGTGATAATGCTCATTTATTTCATATAATCGCAATATTTTTCCATACTTATATTATTTGGAAGTTGCTTAAATCTTTGATTTTAATTGTGTTTTATATTTTATAGACCAGATGAAGGAGTCGAATCAAGTTGAAGTTAATTTTACAAGTTTTGAAAAAATAATGAAGATCAATGGGAAAACAACTAGAAGAGCATCGAGGTTAAAGCGTGATCACGTCTTACCAATATGATTTTCCCATAAAAATATAGGAACAAGACTCATTGGAAGAGAAGAGTTGAAGAACTATTAAAAGACCCTATTTAATTATTCCTACTCCTAAAAGGAATATGAATATTTTATCGGGACCTTTAATGCAATTAGTTTTTGTTTTGTAGGAAAAAAATTATAGACTTCTATTAGAATTAGGAAATTAGAATCCTTCCTTTATTTTATCTTTTATTATTTCCTAAAAAAATTCTGGAGACTACACGTTTTCTCCATCATCTTCAACCTTAGGATTTTTTCTTCATCTTCTACATGAATTGCTAATTTTCTATTCCAGATCAATGTTAATTGAAGATTGATTCTACAGCAATTGTGAGATCTAATCTATTATTATATTATTATTCTATTTAATTTTCTCTATTTATATATTTTCTATACTTGATTGAAATTATTGTTTTGATTGATTATACAAAGTGCACGTTGTGTGATGGTTAAAACGATAGATCGCCAATTAGAATCCTAAATCCGTAATTGTTTAGGTTTTCTAATGTTAGTGGCAAACAACATAATTGATTAGGTCAGAGTTTTCAATTTATGATTGTGAAAATATATGATCTAACTTAACAGATCATCGTATGAATTTGTTGGTTAGAATTGGCCTATCTAGAAATTAATGCTGTTGATAAATTAAATCATACGGTCGTACCTATGGTTGTTTATTGATTAGAGAAATAATCAACGGTCATACCTAAGTTATCGAACAAGTAAGGAGAGATAGGTTGTTAGGTCGTACTAGCAACCATAACTAATTTAGAGAAAATGTAGAAGAATTCATCTTTGCATCAATGATCAATTCTATGAATCAATTCTGAGATTATTCCTTGGACTGGATATTTGTGTTAATCGATTACTCTAATTTTACTTTCTTTGCCATTGCTTTAATTTTAATTATTTTAACCTCAACATTCAAAACCCCCATTTTTATTTTACTTAGTTTTATTTTAAAAGAATAAATCTCACCAATCCATGTGGATACGACCTTGCTCACTGCTACTACAAATTATATTTTAGAGCAAGTATTTATTATTTGTTGGATTCGACACCCACCATCCGGTGACTGGTCCAACTCTAGATCTACTTCATCGACTCTTCAAAGTTCATAATATTCTTTATGAATGACATATTAGGACTCCATATACCTCCATCAATCAATTATAAATTATTAACTCTTTAAGGATAACAATAACATTTAGGGCTCTAAATGCAGGAGATTTCATGCTCTTCTTCAAGATTTATCGTTGATTGGTGTATGAGGGAGGAGAAAGATAAACCTTACAAGGAAGAAGGTTATGCATTTTAATGGAATTGATGTTGACAATGTGGAAAAGAAACAAATGCTGCATGAAGGTACAATTCTATATAGGTGGCTAACTCAGTGACAATACAAGGAAGAGGATTTTCAGGTGATGAAAATAAAAATGTTGCTAGATTTGTCTTTTGGAAATGTAACTTAATATGAGTGGGTTTATCAAAATGGGGGGCTGCCATTTTTATCTTTCCCCCTAATTTCTATTCACTTAGAAATGGGTTTCCACAATTAAATCTCAATTACTCAAAAGCAAAATTTAATTAACCTATTAATTGGACAAAATAGACAATGGCTCTCACTCAAATTTAAAATCGATACACAACCATTTTTATCATGACTAGTACAGAAATTGGATCTCGCGGCGCTCAAAAATGGTGTTAAGAGGTGGTTTTCATGCGCCTTTTATGAGGGGGGCTGCGAAATGTAAGATGGCTTTAGGAGGCAGTTTTTAACCGCTTCCTATAGTGGGTTTAAGCGGCGGTTGTAATAACTGCCGTATAAAGGTAGTACAAGTGGTGGTCAAAAACCGCTGCCTATACTCAAGTTTTTTTTGACACCTTTTTGCACTTTGGGCGGCGGTTTCCTTGACCGCTGCCTAAAGTTTTTATTTTTTATTTTTCTTCTTTTTTAGTTTTGTAGCTGACCCACACTATTCACTAGCAATTACATACGTCAATTTGCTATATACACATGTTATCCACTCAACGGAACGACTAACTTGAAAAATAAATTGCGTTAATCATAGGAAAACCAACTCAATTCCATAGACATTAACAACAAAAATCACAACAAAATTTCAAAAAACCACTAATAGCACTACAACAAAACTACAAACAAGAACCATTACTTCAAACAAGCACAAATGTCACTACAAACTTCAACAAAACTTCATAACCCAAGTGAATGGTCAGAAATAAGCAATAATAGATTCAACAAACCGACAACAAAATTTCAAACAAACACTAATACTTCAAACAAGCACTAATACAATCCCAAGTCACAACACTACTATAATCAAGCACTAAAGCACTACAACATCTATAAAAAAGAAATGACTTCTAAATGATCATAAACAATATGTTAGAGGTTAACTTAACTCATAAACACGACGGACGAAGACATCGATATTAGCAACTCTCTACACTTAACAAATACATTATAAAAGCCTATGAATCTATAGCATAAGCATCCAACAAGTATTGTGTCCATAGGTTTCTAACCTCATCTTGTGAGTATTCCATCCAACCAAAGTTGACCGGTAAGAACAATCCGACAGTATGTCAATGATTATGTTGGCAAGCTAAATAAAGAAAGCACCACAAAAGGATCTCCAACCAAATCAATATACCTCTGTCAATGAACTTGCATTTGCATGGTATCGGACAATGTCAAGTATGAATTTCATGATGTAAACGGCTTTCTGGTCTGGATGCCTATACATTGGTGGTACATGTTAAACACTCTAGTACATGAACGACAAGGAATACTTTACTAAATAGGCACAACAAACATGAGAATTTGTGACAAAAAATCGAGATAGCGTTTTTTCAACAAATACTTCAATAAATACTTATGCTCTCATCCCCAACTTACGATCATTGTCGGTCTTCCCCTCGTTGTTAGCCCCGTTCCTTCATCCCCAACTTCAATAAATACTTATGCTCTCATCCCCAACTTACGATCATTGTCGATCTTCGTTCTTAGGCACAACAAACATGAGAATTCGTGACACAAAAATCGAGATAGCATTTTTTCAACAAATACTTCAATAAATACTTATGCTCTCATCCCCAACTTACGATCATTGGAGGTCTTTCGCTCGTTGTTAGCCCCGTTCCTTCAGGAATTGACTGGACTTGAAATATGAAGAGTATGTTTCTTTACTAAATTTTCCATTTACCTTTTAATTATTTACACGCACTAAATCTAAATCTATCATTTTAAAAATATTTAGTTTGTCAAATCCAATTATCATCTACATGTCTTTCTTTTTTCCCCTCATCTATGGTTTTTCTCCTCTTTGTTTTTCGTACCATGATTGCTTGCCGCTACTATGTTTTTTTAAATCTAACAATTTTATATTCATATACTAATTAAAAAATAGTTTCATCATATACTTACAAAAATTTAGCTTACTGCTTTCATTATTATTTTTCCTATATTTTTAAAGTAATCATAAATATAACTTGAGTTGTCCTAGATTGTGCTTGGTTGCCTCAAGTTTATATGAATTAAAAAAAAAATGTAATAAAATCAAGTTTTCCATTTTTTTCTTCTCCATTTAGTTTCTTCCTCTATTTTTTTCTCCTCTTTCGTTTTTTTTCCTTCCTTGCCTCAAATACTAATTTTTTTTTCAAATCTAATAATTTTATATTCATATACTAATTAAAAAATGATATCCATCATATACTAAAAAAAAATTAGGTTTCCTACTTCCATTATTTTTTTGCTATATATTTATAGTAATTATAAATATAGCCTTTTATTCCTAAATGTTTTCATGTGAGTAGAAGATGAATATTAAAAAAAAAAAGAAGAAAGAAACAGAAAAAAAAAAACTGACACCAAAAGGTCTGAGGATACACAAACTTCAACCCTTGAATAAATCAAGCACTAAAGATTGCATACAATATAATGCCCATGCTCAAGAGTATATATTTACATACATAAATCAAAAATCCACACAAGAATTTGCTAGATCCACAAACTTCAACCCTAGAATAAAAAAACTATGCACAAGGTATGAAGATAACGAAATTATACCTTATTTATAAGTCGACAATGGAAGCTAACTCATCTTGAATTGAAGTTTGTAGCTGAAAATTCGTCCATGGAGGAGATGAATATCACGAAAAATCGCCAAATAAAGTTTGCAGCTGCTGCGTATTACGAAAATAGAGTTCTCTGGTGAATTGGGGGGGGAGGGGAAGAGGGAGCCTTTATGCTGCTGTTAATACAACCGCCGCATAAAGTATTATATGCGGTGGTTATAAAAACCGCTTAAAGGCGGCGGTTTATACAAACCACTACCTAATATATCGTGAGAACCTCTGATTAATTTTCAAAATACCACAAATGGACTTTATGCAGCTCTCGAGTTGGAAACCGCCTCCTAAAGTGGGATTCCTAAAGTGTTTTTTGTAGTAGTGATGCGTAAGAATATTAAAAAATAAATTATAAACAAATAAATGTTTTGAAGTTCAATGAGTCAATATCGAATTAGTAATGTTCCAATACCCACTTAAAGACACGATAAAATATCACTATTGATCCAGTGCCCAATTTAGGTACTTTGATATGCCCAAATTATGATATGGCAGTATAAATAATATGATGTAGCATGCTGATTGTGGATTAAGAGTTTGTTTGGTTGGTTGGTAAGTTGCTGGGCACGATATTCTGTAGAAAATGTGTGGTTAATATTGTATTGGAGAATGTGTGTGTGGTTGAAAATAGGAGAGAGAATTTTTTTTTTTTTTGTTTGGAAGCCAACCGAACAAGCCCTTAATCATAATGTGATATATTGTCACGCCATAATTTGAACACGTTAAAGTACCTAAATTGAGTACTGGATCGAACCTAAATAAAATATTCACAAATGAGTAACCTGTAAGACATCGATCATTTTACCATACCCGTAGGCCATGCAATTGAGCATTAGCGTACCAAATATATATATATGAAAAAGTCTACAAGTACACACTTTTTTTACCACACACTACCACACCCTAATAAACAAAATAGGCAATGACCATAATGCCCCCCTGAAAGTGGGAGGGCCCACGCCCCTATTAATGTGTGGCATTTGCCACACAAAAATATGAGTGT
Organism: Jasminum sambac; assembly: GCA_018223645.1. Classification (NCBI taxonomy): domain Eukaryota; kingdom Viridiplantae; phylum Streptophyta; class Magnoliopsida; order Lamiales; family Oleaceae; genus Jasminum; species Jasminum sambac. The sequence goes on along the minus strand of CP073648.1, from coordinate 25,983,980 downwards.
ACCTCAAGCATGTTTCATAGCCATATAGGAAAAGTTCAGTGACGACATTATTCTTCAGTCAAAGAAATCAAATTCACCGATGACTTCGAAAATTTAAAATTTCTAATCCTTCTTCAATGGATTGTGACCAACAATGCATCAACTTCATGGATGAACAACACTGGCTTTGTACTCAAGAACAGCATCGCCGTTCGTAATATTAAGATAAATCGTCTTAACCTTAATAAACCCTCTCGCCAGCCTAAACTTTCCTCTTCCCCCAACCACCGCCATTTCCCGATCCGGCTCCATCACCGGATTCCTCGAGAACACACTAAGAGAACTCCCTTTAAATTTCCCGGTGGTAAAACCGAGATCCACATACATTACCAGAGTCAGATTCTTGTCGCGGCTGGAAGATAGATAAAGCCCTTTTGCATTTCCGATGACCTTCGATGTAATCTCTGGGCCTTCTGTTAGAGGATCGTCGATCGCGAATGTGGTGCCGAATGGGGTTGGGTCGTCTAGTTTTGGAGCGTCGTTTGCACGCGCCACTATCACGGCCGTGGGGTTCTTCCCACTCAGTGTGTCGTGGAGGAAGAAACGGAGTCGAGTTTTCTTCAGCTTCGGCGGCTCGTATGGTGCGCTATGGGAGTAATATGAGCAACGAACAAGTGATGACGCAGTGGTGATGGTGAGTACCACAATCCAAGCCAAAGGTACACGTCTCGCCATCTTTAATTCTTTATTTGTTTATGCGAAAATCCTAATTCTTACAGGAATTTATAATCTGGTCATTAATACCCGCTAATTAATCCGTAATCGTTTTCAAAATGGCCAGATTGAAAATTATAATCTTGCATTTACTGATTTCCAATTTTGAAATATTAGTTTTACCATATTTGATAGAATTTCTAAGCTAGCATTTCAAATAGTGCCAAATCAATGTTCTTTGTGAACCAAATTATAAATGGGATTATATATTTTTTCAAATTCAATCAACAGCTTATCCATGACTAACATTTATTGGATAATGCTAAACATACATGATGCTTGCCATAGTAAGTGACATATTAGAAGTGAAAATCTTATTTTACCCTTAATAATTGTGTAATATTCTATAAGAAAGAGTATGGATGATATAATCATTTTACCTAATTGTGTTACTCTTTATGTAACTCTCTATGTCCCTCTAACATAACCGATATTTATTTATATTTGTTATTTATACATTAGTTGTTCTTCGGTATTTATTATTATGGCAGTTACTCCCTCGCTCGCTTCCAATAAGATATGCATACATTGGTGTTGAGGCGGATGATTAAATTGTAATTAATATTTTTGTAGAAAAATAAACTTTATTTGCATTTGTTCGAATATATCTATGTCCATATTGAAAGATTATAATCTGTTCTCGTCAATAATAATGCACATTAAATATGGACACCTTACGATAAAAGAAATTAAACACACTAATATGGAAAAGTCATGTACATGCCATTGAAAATAATACTATCCGACCTTTGACGAAATGTAAAAGTTACATTTTTATCATCTCACAAGATACTTTTGATATTAAGGCCTTGTTCTTTTCCATACAAAGTTATATGCACGCAATTTCGTGTAACCACATACATATTTTTCAATACAATATTAACCACATATTTTACACGAAATTGTGTGCATATCAATTTTATCACCAATCAAACATACCCTAATATGCTGAAGCAGACTCTTAAGAATAAGTTGGTACATTTGTTTTCACCATGAGCTGTAAAGAAGATCATGAGTAGATTTTTAAGGAAGAAATGGAGGAGGCTTCCTGATCTTAGTAGCTTGCTCAAAATCATAAGCAATCTCAATCAATTTTGGCTCATTGCCCTTTAGCCCAGAAAAGCATATGCCAGTAGGCAACCCTTTGCCATCATAGGCTGCAGGTACGTTAATGGCAGGGAATCCACCAATAGCGAGCAAACGAGAAACAACGGACTCCACAGAAACCAATGCATCAAGTTTGTTTTGTATCATTAGTTTCTCAAATCCATTTCTTGACAATTCTGCTAAGTTCCATATAGCTTTCTTTTCTGCATTCCCAATACCATTTGTGGTTTCCGCAGCTAAAAGTAGTTCCTGCCCGAATTTTTTGATCATTTCCTGAAAAATCATAGCCATTCAAATGTTGATTTCAATCTGTTCTAGTGTGTACTTATTATCAGTTCTCGGTCTACAAAATTTGGAGTCTTGTTCCAATGCCCATCGCTGAAGTGTCAGCATGTGAGTCATACTTTATACCACTTGTAGATTGTGATATCAGCAAGTGGGCATTGGAACATGAAAATAAATATGAATTAGTGTAATTACTAGATCGGCGAATTTCTTGTTGACGGCTATTACTTCTGCCAAGGATCGGACGGGGAAACGCCACTAGATCTTTCAGGTAAGCATTTAACGAAATCTTGAACTCGGCTAGTAATGCTATTGTTTCTTCACTACTTAAATTGAACAAAATTGTGCTGATATTCGCTATTTCCAAGTAATCTACCAAAACCGCCCCTCGCTATCTGAGTACAACAACATGACTTTCATCAACATGGTAGAAATTTAGTAAATGGTGAGAGAGTTTGTTACCTAAATGTTTGGAGATGATGTTGGAAAGCTTGTGCAACGCGATTGTGGAATGACGTGAAGAGGGGATCTCTTACTATACCTAGTCTTTTTCCCTTTAGCCCTCCAACTTTCAGAAATTGGGCATAACCACCCGCCGGGATGTATTTTGACACTTCTCGGGTTGCTCCACCGTTATAATCGAAGCCCACAATTGCATCAAGAACATAGACAGCATCTAATACAGTCCAGCAGATTGGCCTGATCCAACAAATAGGAATACTTCATTAGTCAAAATCAAAATTCTAAAGATCCCAAGTTCTCGAGGTAATCTTGAAGGTGATTATATATATGAAATAAAGGATGGTAATGAAAATGAAGTGCTTTTAAAATAGGTAACTCCTTACCCTACGGTGTCTTGTCTTGGATTAATTGGAATTACCCCAGCTCGACGCGTGAGACCAACAGTTGGTTTAATTCCCACAACTGAATTGAAACTAGATGGACATAAATGGACCCATCTGTCTCAGTCCCAAGAGATACTGCTACCATGTTTGATGCAACTGAAATAGCAGATCCACTGCTTGAGCCACAAGGAGTAGCCGATAGAACATAAGGATTCTGCACATACACACTTTTATTTCTTATCTATATGCTACTTGAGTTACAGAAAATTCACCTTCCCTTGTCCACCTCTGGGACTGAAACCGTTAGGTGTAGTCAGTGACCTAAAGTGGGACCACTCGCTCAGGCTCGCCTTTCCAAGAATTATAGCTCCTGTTTTTCTCAGCTTCAACGCCACCCGAGAATCCCGAGGGACAACCGATCCCAGTAATGCAAATGATCCAGCCGTTGTATTAAGCTTATCCTTGGTTGCAATGTTATCTTTCAAAAGCATGGGGATTCCATACAACGAAGAATATGAAAACCAAGCTTTAGCCTTCCTTTTTGCATTTGATTTATCTGCTAGATAAAGAGCATCATGGTTTACCTCGATGACGCCTTTAAGAATGGGGTTCAATCTTCGGATTTCATTGAGATAGAACTGCGCGAGTTTCCTTGATGTTAGCTGGTTTTGCTTGAATACGGTTCGAAAATCTTGAATTGTGGCTTCCCTGATAGAAAGTGCATAACTTGTATAGCTATGAAAGAGAACCAGGATGAACAGGGGCGAGGGAGGGGGTGGCTAGGGTTGGCTGGAGCCCACCAGTTAAAAAAATAAAAAATAAAAAATTGGGAAAATTTTGACATTTAACCATTTAGCCCACCAGCCAAGTTCCAAAACTCATTCAACAGGTCCAACCAAATAAAATTATAAGTTTATAACCCCCATTTATGTCTCTCAAATCCGATTCATACTCTCACAATAAGTTTTAAATTTTAATTGGTATTAATTTCTTGTTCTTATTTATTGTTTTAGCTAAAAGGATTTTTGACTACTTCATAGTTAATGTTTTTACTTTTTATTAAGAACTAAGTCATTTTCGATTTGAAAATTTCTGTATCATATTTGGATTGAAAATTTGAAATCTAAAGTTGAAATGATTTAGTTAACTGATAGGTCATAAGTTTAAAGTTTAATGTTTTCGCTAATTAATTTAGTTGTAGAGGGTTTGAGGTTATTATTTGATTTAGTTAGAATTAGATGATATATTTCCTAGTTGATTAAACTGATATAAATCATATAATTTATTAATTTAGTTCTCCAATTTGGAATTGAAATTTTAGTGGAATCGATATAGATTTTAATGTTGACAAGTTTTAGCGAATAGGGAGTAGGAGAGCAATGGCTGAATGATTAGTTAGTCGTGTATATTGAAAATGATATATTGAACGAAATTGAAAATGATACTATTATACCACATTTTCAATGTATGAAAACTCGTCGGGAATAATTGTAATCAAATATATTGTATTTTAGAATTTCTTTCATAATTTTGTATCGTTTCAATTTAAAAGTGTTCTACTATATAGTACATTAGTAGACCTTTTTAATATAAAATTCATGTTAAAAATATTCTATTAAAAAAAAATTCGGGGGCAGTGAACCCCCAAAAAGGAGGCTGCCTCCTCCTTCAACCCCCGCAATTTTTAATCCAATATTGCCCTCACTAAAAAATTAGTATAGGTCCGTTCCTAGACAGCCCACTAGTCAAATAAATCCTACCTCCGCCCCTGAGGATGAACCAGGATGACAGCAGAAATGAGTAATGATAATAAAGATTTCGTCTTCACGGTTTCTTGATTCAACTAAAGAGATCCTCTGTGAATGGCTTTACGGTACCACCTTGGATTTTTATTTTGAGAATGGCTAAAAAGTACTGCATGCTATGGATTTTGGCTATGATGCACCGTGGAAGCTGGCGTATGAGTGTCCGACACGTGTTGGACACAACATGACTCGGATACGCTCTCACACGTGTCGAGAGAGCCACGTGGTGCATCCTCTTTTTCACACAATTTTCAAACTAGATACACGCCAGGGACACACCGGAGACATGCATCTCCGACAATCAGCCACCAGAAAAAAAAAACCGAAAAAAAAACGCAAAATAAAGCCATAAAAGTCACCTTGTTGATTCAAATTCAAGAAATAAACTGTTAGAAGCATTGAATTTGGATGTGCCATTGACTAGGAACTGATCTCTGGAGAAGTGAGACTCGGCAAGCGGCTCGCGATTGAAATTGAGCACGTGTTTGTGTACACTTTTTTTTTACCTAAAAATCATCTACTATTAAAAGTCAAAGTCAAATATTAATATTAACCACACATTTCAAATCATCATTCATTATTATCCTATTATCCACACATCTCGTGATTCCCATCACTATCTATCTCAAAAGTACTTTATTTTTAGTCAATTCTTAAACAAAAAAAAAAAAAAATGCACACTAACACACACTTAAATGAAAAACCTTATGTGAAAATGGCTGATAGCCTAAGAAAATTGGGCTGTTAAAGGACTTCACGGGCCCTACAACATTTGGGGTTGATAGAGATTTATGGGTTTTTCGTAAGTAAAATAAAATAAAATTAAATAAATTGGCCTGACTAGTTTAAAAGTTATAGAATTACATTAAAAAATTTAAAAATAAATAAAATAAATAATAATTAATTAATTAAATAATGTGTCGTGACGCAACTTTTCACAAAAATCACGTGTCGGAGTGTCCGACACATATGTATCCGTGTTGGTACATCATAGGATTTTGGTAGTATCACGGTAGCTAGTTAACTTATACTTGTCGGAACATCGTACTGAAAACTATTTGGAATTGAATATTTGCAAGTTTGCACTTTGCAACTGGATATAACAACATTGGATTTCGGAACAAACAATAATGACATGAGCAGATTCTAAGTTCAGGCCTTATTTTTTCAGAACACTTGCATTAGAAAATTGGGTCTGACTAATTCTATGGCTGCCTGCAAATGCTGATGCTTGCATTTGAATTGTTTGTAACTGTGTATTTTTCTGCATCTGGAATTGCAAATTATTTTGAAGACTTTTGATAAATAAAGTGCTCAAAACGAGAACAAATCGAGCTCCATTTACATGACCTTGGTCAACCCGGCAGGGTTTAGGTCAAACGTAAGAATAAAGATAACTTGAAGAGTAATGTGAGGTTATGCTTCAACTTGTAAACTATGACGCTAACAGAAATGTGTAGAAAAATTCAGAGCGCACTATAATTTTGTAAACCTTTATTTTTTGTTTCGTTTCATACATCTGACATTATAAGCTTTGCCGTAGAACCAAAGCTAGGCATAGGCCAAGCAACCGCTTTGGATCACAGTTCAAGAGGGGCCCAAAATGGTTGGCATTATTGTTTTATTTTATTTTATTTTTATTTGACTTTGAGTCCACATCATCTTGAAATCAACAATCACCTAGTTGGTCACAGGTCGCCTACTCCAATTCAATTAAAAAAATTATTAAGACAATCAAGAATTAATTATTAGGGTTACCTTTTTTTTTTTTTTATAGTAATGCTTTCATTCTTTTTCGGTTATTTTTTCCTTTTTTTTGTACTTTCTTTTTTGCGAAATTGCAGTAATCATTTGTGATTACAATTGGTATTTGGTATTGGTATAACGGTATATGAGAATCGGAGGGTCCAAAAATTTTTAAATTTGATATACTAAGAACCATTACTAAATGGCTCAAAATAGACTTTGCTTTGAGTCTCAAAGACTCTAGCTACCGCCATAAATAAGTAATGATTAGCGCTAACAATAACCATTAAACCAGGTTTAATAGAGAAGTCGAATAAAGTATATTTTCCCAAAATAAATATATAATTGAAAGATGGCCATTAACTAGTGAGATTAACGACTTAGGTTTAGTCAAAACACATTGGACACTCAAAAATCCACCGAATAATCTTCAAACCCAGTTATTGGATTTTACTCCAATTTCTGTAAATATGTTTCATATCTCTCAATGCCCTGAAAACTTTAGTCTCATATATGGTGCAAATTAGAAAATATTGCATCACTTATAATTTTTTCAGATTCATGCACAATGTATAGATTTCCTCTTTTGCTTCACACGACTTGTTCTGAAATTCGAACACAAAGCCATGCGCATGGATTCGTTATTACACAGCCCTTTTACTAACATAACATTATTTCTGGTCCAATATGATATCATGAACCATCTAAATTCAACTAGATAATAGAAATATCTTAGAGCACAATTAATATTGGGAGAAAAAATCCAAGGGGGGCGCTAGCTTCAAATTTATTAAAATGTGGATGTACTATTATTCCAATTGACAAGTAATGGACATTAATTGTAGAGAAAGTAATTATAATTTTGAATTTTTTATTTTTATTTAATTATATATATATATATATATATATATAAAAAGTTTTAAAATTAAAGATACTGTATTATTTTATTTTTGCATAATTTTGCATTTTTTTATTTCTAAAAATGTATTTTTCTACTACTTAATAAATAAAGAAATATAATTAATAAAATTTTCTGATAAGAATTCCACATGGCTTTCATCTATTGGTTCAATAGTGAGAAGAACTCTGTTAAAAAAAATAAATTAAAAAAAGGGAGAGAGAGAGAAAGGGGGGGCGGATTTAGCCTCTCTCTCTCTCTCTTTTTTAATAAAATCCCTGTTGAGTTAGGGTTTTCCCCTTTAATTTTGTACATTATTTGATTTGTTGAATTGAAAAACCCAAATTTGAGTTTTTCCACCAAACGCTAATCTTGCTCTTAGGGCAGAAGTGTGGGGGAACTCCTAATCTTGGTTGCTTGTTCAAATCCATGAGCAATTTCAATCGGTTTAAGCTCAGTGCCCTTTAACCCACAAACGCATATGCCAAAAGGGAGCCCTTTGCTGTCATATGCGGTAGGTACCAGCTAGGAACGCTGATGCCCGGTAATCCACCAATGGAGAGTAGAGGGACAACATCAGGATTCCGGTCCCACGATCACCAATGTGTGAAACTTGCTTTGTATCATCAATTTCTCGAATCCATTTCTTCTCGGTTCTGCTAAGTAACGGATTTGTTCAAGTACCCACTGTGGGTACCGTATGGTACCCACAGTGGGCACGTGGCCCCACCAGGTGGCGCCACATCATCACACCGAAAATTTTTTTATTTTATTTTTTTTTGAATTTTTTTTTGGTATCTACATTAAGTTAGACGAATAATACATAACTGCCCCCTAATGGTGGGGAGCCTCACCCGACCCTATGATTTTTTTCCCGAGGTACCCACAGTCGGTACCAGGATCAGGACTGCTGTTCGTACATGTATATAGACAAGAACTTCCTGTTTGCAAATCAAGATTACCAACGGTTAACGTTTGAACAAATTAACTACCTTAAAGAAAGATTACACGATGGAGACATAATTTTCCTGAAACATGCAAATAATTTCTAAGCAAAATAATGTTATTAAAACATTGCAAAATCATATGCATACGAGAAATCATTAATCTTTCTCAACGCATCTTGCGTTTCTTGATCCCCTTCTTGTCTTGTTCGACCATCATCTTGGCTCTTGCGTTCTCTGGCGTCCTGCTCCCTCCGTCCCTCGCAATCTTCTTGCATTCTCAAAAAAGATTATTATTATTATTATTATTATTATTATTATTATTATTATTATTATTATTATTGATGATGCGACTTTCTATTTTTTACATAAATAAAGCATGCAATGAACCTGGTGTGGTGGAAATAGTGAACTTCCTTTAACGACGCAGGGGTAATCGTTGGCCGGAGATTGAAATAGTCGTTGATGCTTGATGAAGCGAACCCTTATTTGGTTCTTGACAGAGAGCACAACACAGATTCACATCTGTGCTTCAGGCTTTTCAACGTCCAACCCAAGGTCACCCCCTACATTGTCAAAGCTGCTCTTCCATGACTATTCTCAGGAGGTGAAGTTTTGCACTATTACAATATATTTGTAGAGTTGAAAACATGCTTGTAGAGCAAACATAAGTATTCATTTTACAATTCATTTAACATGGTAGATTTTATTTATTTATTTATTTAATTTTCTTTTAAGTATATAATTTTTGAGCGCATGAAATTGAGACAAATTATATAGATTGGTGAATGCGAGTAAATAATAAAAAATAAAAATAATAATTAAAAAAAAACGACAAAAGTTATCATTTAATAAATGTATCAAACGACTGATACTTGTCGATGGATGACTAAAAGAAACACAAAACCTCTAGTTGAAGACAATTCGATTGATCGCGTGCATGTTACACTGAGAAGAGCCAGAAAACAAGCATACACATCATATGTGCATTAGTTCTGTATTCATACCAGAAGGAATCCATCGGAATAGGAATCAGGGTGATAGAGGCTATAAGGAATGATCATTCAGAGTGAAAATTCATACATTGAAAGTACTCATAACTTTAGCTGTATTTTTGATAGGATAAATACCAGAAATAGAGTATACGCACTGAATATTTGCCGGAAGCCTCCATATGCTGTGCTAAAGAACAAGGTTCTAATCTGAACCAACAAGAAGATTGAGTCAATCTCAAAGAAGAAGAAATGAAGACCAAATTGGGAAAACAAAATTTTCCGTATTTTCTGTTACGTTCATATAAGAAGCTACAACGTCCATTTTTAAGAGGAAAATACAGTAACCACTTTGCAACAAACCAAAGTCACAGATTTAAAGGCGAACAACCAGCATTTTAATGTCCTGCAGTCTAGGAGTACAAGTGTAAACTGTAAAGGTTAAAAGTATGTTTTATGTATTACAACTCTTTTAACACCCTAAAACTAATGCTCAACAAACATGTACTATTTGATTTTTATTCCAAGTTCCAAGTCCATATACAAGCAACATGGAGTTACAACATGAATTACCTTAAAGGACAGCTTTGCAGTTTGATTCAACTGAATCAAACATAGGAGGCCTTCGGACATGGGTAGCTTGTTCAAAGGCATAAGCAATCTCAATTAGTATAGGCTCTGTACCTTTTAGCCCTCCAAAACACATCCCAAATGGCATACCATCAGTGCCATAGCCAGCTGGGACAGTGATTGCAGGATACCCTCCAATTGCATATACAATAGCAACATCTGAACCCAATGTCACAATAGCATCCAACTCGTTTTCCAACATCAACTTCTCCAACCCATCACGTGAAAGTTTCTCCATCTCGTTGATAGCCTCTCTCTCTTTCTCCCCAATCCCATTTGTGACTTCTGCAGCAAGAAAAATTTCTTGGCCGAACTCTTCAGTTCTTTCCTACAACCACCATCGCTGATTTAACTAAGACCATATACCAAATATGTGCTAAATTATTGAATGGTTGAAGTAAAATCATGATCATTTGGAATGACCTACCAAATCAGGATTATTGGTGTTGAAGGCTATAATGTCGGCTAGTGTCCTCACTGGAGAAAAGGTTAGTTCTTTTAGATAATCATTTAAGTTCAGCTTGAACTCAGCCAGAAACGCCAACAACTCGCCACATTTCACAGGGTTCATGATGACATCAATATTTCCTATATCAAGATCATCAACTACTATCGCACCACGTTGCCTAGAATGACCAAATTGCATTCAATATGTCATGATAGAGATATTCTGGTGGAACACAGGTATGTATAAATCCCAGTTTGTGCATTTGAATTAAATTTAGATATCTTACTTCAATGTTTGGAGATGATGCTCAAAAACTCGACTAGCTAACGACGCATTTGGAAGGTCTATGAATGGTTTTCTTACCACACCCAATCTCTTACCCTTGAGCCCATCTTCCCTGAGGAACTGTTTATAGCCACCAGCAGGGATGAACTTGGCTGCTGCTTTTGTTGCTTCAGAGTCTCTGGGATCAAAGCCCACAATTGCATCAAGCATGTAAGCAGCATCAGAAACTGTCCTACATATAGGCCTGCATTTCATTGATTTCATCACTGCAATAAATAACAAAGAGACGAAAAAATATAATAAATTTTCAATAAAGCAACAACAAATTTTTTCACCCAATGGTGTCCTGCCGGAGTGAAAGAGGAATAACACCAGCTCGACTAGTGAGTCCAACAGTGGGCTTTATGGCAACAACAGAATTATAATCTCCAGGGCATATGAGGGAGCCATCAGTCTCAGTTCCTAATGACACTGTAACCATATTTGCAGCCACAGATATTGCAGATCCACTACTTGATCCACAAGTACCTCCACCAGGAGAATAAGGATTCTGCAAACGATTTTACTTCATTAGCAGTAAATCAAACACAGAGATAATAACAACTATAACAAGTTGTAATTAAAGCACAGAATTACGAATTGGCATAAAAATCTGAAGTAACTAACTAACCACACCCTGGCCAGTTCTAGCGCACCATCCACCAGGGATACTAGAGGAGCGGAACGAATACCATTCACTCATACTGGTCTTCCCCAAAATCACAGCTCCGGCATTCCTCAGCCGCTCCACCACCGTGGCATCGCGTGGAACCACTGACCCAAGAAGCGCGTAAGATCCGGCCGTAGTATTGAGCTTGTCCTTGGTAGCGATACTGTCCTTCAGGAGCACGGGTATGCCGTGCAAGTCGGGTACAGATCGATGGTGGTGATTATTTCTCTCCCGCTCTGAATCGGCCTCGTCCGCTTGATGCAATGCGTCAGGATTGACTTCAATGACGCTGCGAAGCACTGGATTGAGGGCGGTGATGCGGTTCAAGTAGTAATCGACTAGTCGGCGGGAAGTGAGCTTGTTTTGGGTGAATGCACGTTGTATATCTTTGATTGTGGCTTCTTCTATTGGGAAGTCTAGGCCATTGATTGCAGTGCTGATAATCAGAGCTGTTAGCAGAAGGCAACATGATGAAGAGAAGAGAGACTGGTAAATTCTTGTAGCCATTTCTCAGTTTGTTATGGTCTTATGGATGGTTTACTTGCTTTGTTTTACACGACCAGGTCATTCTCAGTTTGTTATGGTCCTATTGACGGTTTACTTGCTTTGTTCTACACGACCAGGTCAACGCTTTGGCACAAATTCCGAGGATAAAATAAGGACCAGGTCAACGCTTTGGCACAAATTCCGAAGATAATATAATTGGGAAAGGAAAAGTAAGGAATTGATAGAAATTGTAATTTTGGGATTCGGAGGTCAATATCAGACTAAACTAGGTCATATCTTATAATTTTAGGATTATAATTATTATTTATTTTGCTATTTTTAACAATATTTTCCTAATAGGATTAGGAAATACTTTTAATTCATTCCTTTTAATATTTCTTTAATATTATTCTAGTAGGATTAGAAAATTATTTCTAGTAGGATTAGGGAATAATATACATATAAATAGACGTATTGTAATAACTTTTTATTCAGTTCTTAGATCAATAAATTTCTTAGAGATTTTTCTCTATTTTATTAATGGATTCCAATAATTCTTGGTGGATTCCAGAGTTTATTTTCATTTAAGGGTTTTTGCTGAAATTCCCTTCGCTTCCGTCCTGTGTCAAGTGGTATCAGAGCATGGTTTTCTCATCTCTTTATCTTTGAGTACATTTCAATGACAGAGATACCCTATTTTAATGGATATTTGCACGTTCATGATTTTCTGGAATGGCTCTCCACAGTTGATGAATTCTTTGAGATTATGAACATTCCAAATGCTAAGAGGGTCAAATATGTTGCGCGTAGATTGTGAGGGGTGCTAAAGATTGGTGGTATCAAGTTCAACGTAATCGCAAACGTCAAGGAAAGAGCCATGTCCATACTTGGCAGAAAATAAAGTAGCTCTTGCGAGATAAGTTCCTTCCTATTAACTACATAAATATGAAACGACGGCATCATAATTGTGAACAGCGTATAAAGCTGAACAATAAAATTGATTTCGACATAGTTTTGAAGAAACTAAACGAGCTACGAGAAGAATTTGCACAAAAAAGAAACTGTTCAAGAATTTTGGGTGAAAAACTTAAAGCACAATCAAACGAGAAACTAGAAATTGAAGCATTTGACAATACAAAGTTTGTAGAGGAAGAACCGAAAGAGTTGCTAGAGATTCTTGATATGACCGAATCAACTCTAATTGAGGAGGATGCTGAACAGGGAGAAGAATTGTCTGCTACAGATTTGAAATTTACAAAAGCCGGGTTTAAAGGTGAAGAAGAAATTTCAGATGCAATTCTTTTTATTGATAACAAGCCGATAGAGAAATCTAAAGGTAAGTGCTCTTATACTAGCAGTCAATTAGAGATTGAAGTATTTCAAAAATCAGGACCGGAAGAACTCCCAAAACCACATGAAACTACAAACGTTGTTTATCTAGAAGTTGATATAGAACTTCAAGTATGAAAGAGAGGACAAAGTTAAAGTTTTGATACTTTCTACTCCAAGTTGTGATTCTTCTATTGGATCTTCAATTCCATTATCATATCAATGCATATTGACTGTGATAAATATAGAGTTATAGACTAAGAGGGCCGAGGCGCCATCAATGGCTCATAACTTGGACTCCAACAATCTTATTTGCTATGGTGACATTGTGGTTGTGGGATCAGTTAAAAAGAGATTATTCGATTGGGGTATACCACGCACACAAGTCCAACAAAGTTTCTCTTTGATTTATTTCCATCAAAATTAAACTCGAGGACAAGTTTTTTTTAAGTGGGAGAGACTGATATAGGACAAGATTTGACTGAAAAAGGTGAAATCTTAATTTTGGGATTTGGAGGTCAATATCAGACTAAATTGTGTCATATCTTATAATTTTAGGATTATAATTATTATTTATTTTGCTATTTTTAATAATATTTTCCTAATAGAATTAGGAAATACTTTTAATTCCTTCTTTTAATATTTCTTTAATATTATTCTAGTAGGATTAGGAAATTATTTCTAGTAGAGATTTTTCGCTATTTTATTGGTGGATTCCGATAATTCTTGGTGGATTCCAAGGCCCCATGGTGGATTCCAAGGTTTATTTTAATTTAAGGGTTTTCGTTGGAATTCCCTTCGCTTCCGGAATTGTACCTTGTGGAATCATAATGTACACGACGCTCCAAGGTATTTTTTCGGTCACATTTGATTTATATAGGAAATTTTGAAATCAAATCCAAAACTAATACGGTACGGAAAAACTCCAACAATCTGAAAAACTTTAACGCTATTTGCCACCGATCAAAGTTGGATCAAAGTTTTTGATTGATAGCAACCAAGGCATCGCCAGAAAATTTTCTAGACTATTAGAATTTTACCTCTCCGTGTTGGTTCTGAATTTGATCTTAATTTTCTCAATGGAGATCGTATGTGATCGAAAAATACTTGGAAACGCCCAAGGGTGCTTTGATCATTACTATACTTCTAATTAAAATGTGATGAAAAATATAGAACTATCAGGGATGAGTGAGCCAAATGATGTACTAATTTTTTTGTATGTCAATGAATATTGTGTTTCGAATTAATATTTATAATAACAATATGTCCAAATGATTTCTTATCTACTTGGGCTGTTATGAAATACATTTGATAACGACAAATCATAAGAATTCTCATTCTAGTCTCTCTTTCTCTACCAAGCTCTAATCAATTAAATTCACATTATATGAGCCAGAGCAGCAGAGAAAATGATGATGGCTTAAGCAAGATTGCAAGAAAGAAGGGATCAGTTCCATTTATGAGAATTCAAGAGTGGGACCAACATGCTACTATCCGCCCGTTCTTTTACAACTTTTAACAAATTTTTACACATTTTAACACATTCACATCAAAAGTCAAACTAATTACATCCACATATTTTCTGGGACCCACTGTACTACATAAATCTCCACCACTCAATCCCACTCATTCTCTCTCCTATTTAACATCAAAACTCATAAATACTCATAAATACACATACACTAACAAGGTGTATAATTCATCCACCCAATATGGTGCTAGATAAATTTACTCTCGGAAAAGAAAGGGAAAAAAAAGAGAGAGAAAGAGGGAGAGGGAGAGGGAGAGAGGGAGAGAGAGGAAGAAGAAGAACAACCAGCAGCAGCATTACTCCCCAAATTTTTTTTCTTTTTTTTTTTTGGGGGACGCGGGAAGTTTAATGAGAGTATAGTTAACCTTTGGGTTTGTGTACATGGGAAATGCTAGACTACCATAATGAATGTCATAATGGTTGACATAATGGTAGTTAACATATTTAATAACCGTCCATCTAAAAGTGATGGAATGGTTGAAATTGTAGGATCACGCCACATATCTATTATGTCAACCATTATGGCATCTATTATGGTGTTGTAGCATGGTCCTTGTGTACATATCCAGAATTGGGGATCTCTGCTACTCAGTCGTAAACTGTAGACATTTGATTATTCATTTTGCGGACTGGTCGAGAGATGTCATTATCAAAATTCATAACATTGGTTTTATTTGTACTTAGTATGGTTTAGCCTTACTCCTTTGAGCCGATCGAGAATTGACAGTAATGAGATTTGTAATATGAATAATGGTCCAATTATTATCTCCATGAAATCGAGTAATAATAAAACGAAATAATTATTAAAAAGGAACTTGTAATGTCATCAAAAGATAATGTAATGCATGCAATACATTGCAAATTAAAATCCAGTAGTAATTTAATAAAATACAAAGACATTCTACAACTATATTGCTGCTATACTTGCATGTAATCCCATTCCCATTGCTATATACACTAGTGGAGCTACTTGGGGACCTTTGGGGTCCAAGGACCCCACTGAGCTTTGGGGATTTTTTTTTTTTTTATTTTTTAAGATGCAATCACTCTTGTAATGACTTTGTTTTGGATATATTGTAGCAAAACCAACCATTAATACATTCATTGCATGAGGAAAAATCAACCAATCATTAGTACTCTTCATGTTAACAAATAGTACTATTAGCTATTTTAATTTGTTAGATATACTTAATTTGAAAATATTTGTATATTTATGTTTAATAGTTAAGTCAATTGATTAGAAATTATAATACTACTATTTATTGTATATATATATATTTTTTTCTCTTCATTCGATACTTAGATTTGCCTTATTTAAATAGGCATATTTGAAATTTATAATCCCATTAAAATTTTTTTCAATAATATTTGATAAAGAAATCCCCCAAACCTCCGAGAAGCATGGCGATCCCCCTTCCAACATCTCACGTTAAAATTTTTGGCCCCCCAGTTAAATTAGTTTCTGGCTCCTCCACTGGCTATATGTGTCAAAGATTTTTGGAAAAATAATCTTTAGCAACCATCTTGAATTCTCAATAAGGATACAACATAAATGAACTTAATACAACTCTAGAAGTATTGTAAGGAGAAGATATATTTTGATATTACTCGACACAAAGAAGTGATCGATCATTTGCAAGGAATAAGTTTGCAGGTGGTTTTGCCATTGCCGGAGTTTGCCCTCATGAATCTCAGGGCAGTGTGGAGGACATGTTGAGTACATCCCATTAGTGCCCAATTCATTTCTTGGATTACATCAAGATGGTGATATGGGAATTGGACGCTATTGTAGGAGTTCAGAAGGGCAGTTATACCTTCCCTTGGGCTTACAAGGGTTTTATAAGGATCGGCTCTCCCACTCATGCCTTGCATGAGGGTCGCATCTGTGCCATACTTACGACCGGCCATAAGCCCGAAACACAACCGTGATTTTGATATCGGGGACTCAGGGGTAGCCACCTTCCAATAGCACCTGTGTTCGGGCATCAACCACTGCCTGCACCATAAGAAAAGTTAGCTGGGGGTCCATTAAAAATTATTGTTACTATGCTATCAAAATAAAACTTTAGTTTCAATCACACATTCAAAGCTACTATTTGTTATGATCAATATATTTCATAGTGTCCATGACTATTCAAATTAAAAAAGTGAAAAGTGATCTACTAGAAGTAGAGGTCTAAATTGAGGTTACCAAGAGGCACGGCCCTTTTTCGAATTGCCTATTGTTAATCATAATCGTGTACTTATTAATCATCATGATCATGATGTAGCATTTGTTTTAGATCCTACACTGAAGATAAGAATTGAGATGACAAATCAAGTATATTTGATTGATTAACTGCTACATCACCAACAATTAATAAGTGCTGATGAATAATATTGCATCAGCCATTAGCATGGACAGATGCAAGAGTCATGGCTCAATAGCCGACTTGCTGTGCCACGGCCACCCCAACTCATAGCTGAAAGCCATAATCTTACTAAATATTCTTAAAAAAATGCAAAGTATTACATCAATCTTCAAACTTTTACTACTAATTAGACCTCAACATACCAATGTGAGAAATATTATTCCCTCCATCTAATAAGATAGTCTTCTACTTATTTTCCTGATTAAATTTAATTTTTCTTTTGATGTCCATCTAAGTTATGCTCTCCAGTCAAGTCTTGTTATATTGACTAGGGACAAACCAACGTGCGATGCACGTTGCATCAATTTTGTACGAGTTAGCGTAAAATAAAATTTCATAACGAAGTAAGGGAATTTAGATGATATTCCAAATACATCGACTTCTTGTTTTTCTACCAAGAATCTAAAATCTCACAAATCAATTTTAACATTTTAAACCAAAAGGAAATTTATTCTAATTTAATTAATCGAATAGGGGAGTTTAAAAAGTGGAAAGGCTTCAACCCATCTCATACCGTGGCCAAAAACACCACAAATGTCTTCTCTGTCACAACATTTCATTTATTAATGGGTAGTGGATACCTCAACTATTTCGATACCAGCATAGTAGAGATTCCCATGGGTAGATAAAATTTTGAGAAATCCTTTATATCTTTCACCATGACAAAACTTTGAACTACTGAGGTAATTGTTGCACGTCATGAGACAATTGTTGTAACTAATACAAGTTCCCGTGTTGTTCCTACTCCTTCAACAAAACCAACTTTGCAGCACATGATGTTGCCTTCAACAAAAGAGACAAAAGAGGAAAAAACCTTGTAACAAAACAATAGGACAAATAATCTATGATTGAAGACAACCTTGTAACACAAAAGTAGAAATTAAACAATAAATCTGAACGACCAGAAAACAATTGCAACTTGTAACAAAAATCTTGTAAATTAAATATATTGCACGTGAAAAATTAATCAATTTAAATAATACGAATGAAATATAATGTATTACAAAGACAAATACTTTTAACAATTGAAGAATCATTCTCGTTGTTCGCATAACTAATTAAGCCAGTTTCTGCAAAATGTGTATAACCATTTCATAACATTCAATCTTCATACGCAAAGTTTACATCTTTACATTTAACTATTAAAATCCAAGCCTATATCAATAACTAAATATCCATGATACACATTCCATGAAATCTATTGCTACGGATACACAAATTATCAGCTTCGGTGTTCTGTAATACTAAATACTTAGGCAAAAAACCAAAAAAATGAACACATCTTTCTGATTTGACCAAGTAGACTACCAATACAATTGTCATATTGCCTTTTTGCTATACAAACAAGGTTCATTATACTTCTTCAACAGCATGACCTCAGTTTTTACATGTGTGACAGCCCTGCCCCTCCCAATATGTGTGAAAGCTGCAACTGCTGACCATATACATCACCTACTGACACCTTCTTTCAACCAGCTGTCAAGGAATCAAAAAAAAACTCTACAGATCCTCAACCAAGAAGATAAATCGTCGTTAAATATGGTGAAACTTCTCTCCCTTTTTGGTTCTTTTCTCTCAGGCATTTCATCATCTCATACAAATATGGTGAAACCCTCCCCTTTTTTGGTTCTTTTCTCTCAAGCATTTCATCATAAAACAGATAAGTAACAACTCACAAATGGTGCAACCAAACTAAGCACAAACACGATAAAGAAAATGGGGGAAATAAGCATACCTTTCAGAACACACACAAGGTCCCTACAAAAATTAAAACTTTCAAAACAGCAACCAGATGAAAATTAGGGAAATCCTTCAGAGGAACTAAAATAGTTCGAACCACCTTTTTTTTTTTTGCTTTACTTTATTGAAATCTAAGTAAATAACATGGAGGTTAGAGGGAAAACAAAACTAAATAAACCCAGAAGTAAAACGAGCGAAACTTTACATTCGCAGATGTACAGAAATTGTTATAAAGAACAAAAACAGCTCATGGAAAAAAAAGGATCGAAAACCCTAATTATAATCACAAACTTACCGAGAGATGGAGAACGAAGACCTGGGTAATTACCAGCCGCTATAGGTGAGGAAGATGAAGATCCAGCTGACCGATTGGATGAAATTAGAAGATGAACAGTAAGAGCTAAATTTGTTGGCGTAAAGACAGAAACCTATGACTGTGGGAGAACAAGATAAAAATAGAGTGGAGTACCTGTCGGCAGCGGAGGAGAACACCAAAGACGATGATTGCAGCCACTGAATCGTGTTTGAGTTCGCCAGAAATGAATTAGAGAGGGGAGAGAGGCTGAAATAAGAGAGACGGAGAAACGCTGTTGTTTTTTACGGACGCGTGAGGACAAAAAGGGATATAAATCGGGCCAAGCCCGCGAGAAAAAGCAACGGGATGGTGGGTTGCGTTTTGTATAAACGACGTCCGTTTTAATATCTTTATGCACAAAACGACGTCGTTTTGAAATGGTTGTATGAACAGTTCCCCATGTTGATGGGATTTATAAGATAGGAACGATATAACACATGTAAATTCTTGAATAATTACACGCACAAACTACATTTAACTATATGTTTATGTAGTTTTAAATTTTTTATATTCAGTAGGGTAGAAATTCACAGAATGTAAAACATTAAATCATATATTGACATTTTAGTAAATGTATAGATTTCATCTTTTGCTTCACATGACTTCCACTGAAATTCGTTATTACACAGCCCTTTTACTAACATAACAGTATTTCTGGTCCAATATTATATCAGGAAAAAATCTAATGTGTTTGATTCACAACAAACAATGGGTAAGTTTTATTTGCTCAAATTGCGTGTAGATTGTGTGGTTGAAAATGAGAGATAGTGTATTAAAAAATATAAAATAATTATGTATGTGGTTGAAAAGGATGAGAGAAATTTTTTTTAAAAGTTGTTGTGAATCAAACATACCTAAATACTCAACTAGATTATACAAATATCTCATCTTAGGGTAGAAGTGTGAGGTCCTCCCAATCTCGGTTCCTTGTTCAAGAAAATAAGCAATTTCAATCCCTTACCTACAAAGGCATATGCCAAAAATCAGCCCTTTGCTGTCTGTCATATGCAGCGATCCAGCAATAGAGTAGAGGAGCAACATTGGGCCCCGCAATCACCAATGTTTGAAGCTTGCTTTGTATCATTAATTTCTCGAATCCATTTCTTCTCGATTCTGCGAAGTTCGATATGGCTCTGAGAGCATGTAAGGTACAGGAAAAATTACAGTCTTTCTGAGTCACAAACACTTTCGATCTTAGTCGATAGGGCTGCTCTGGCATGGGAATGGCTTTATTTATTAAATTGTGGCGCTATGTAGATGCGAAGCTTCCATCTAATCTCGAAATGCAAGGCTTTAGAAAGATTGTAATTTTTTCTCAGAATACGATTTGTTACATGTGCGTAGACAAGAACTTCCTATTTGCAAATCAAGATTGCTAACAACAGATTTGATCACCCGCCCACGTGGGTACATACCCACGCCAACGTGATGCCCTATTGTGGCACCACGTCATCCTTAAAAATAAATAAATAAATTTTTATAGCATCCACGTTAGATCAGATGAATGAACATACCCCCATGATGGTAAGGGGCCCATGGGGACCCATAATTTTTTTTTCGGTGTGGGTACATACCCACGTGGGTAGGTGATCGTAACTGTCACTGACAATTAGTGTCTAAACAAATTAACTACCTTAACACGACGGAGACATAATTTTCCTAAACATGCAAATAATTTCTTAAAAAAAAATAATGTTATTAAAACATTGCAAAATCATGCGTATGGAGGAAACCAATCAATCTCAATGCATCTTGTGTTTCTTGATAGCGTTCTTACCTTGTTCGACCATCTTCCTGCATTCTACGTGCAATCTTCTTGTGTTCTCAAACAAGAATTTTTTTTTTTTTTTTTTTAACGATGACTTTCTTTTTTTTCACATAATCATTTTCAACCATATAGTACTAAAAAAATTATTTTTCATATTTTTCAATAATATTCTTTAGTTTCTTACCATGATTCTTTTGAAAAGATACTTCGTACTTGTCAAACAAGATGAAGCATGCAATGATTTTTTTTACTATTTTTGTTCGTGAAACAACTGATTATGGTGTAAGTTTCAAGTCGAGCTGGTATAGCTCTTACGTTCCTTGTAATTTTTTCCCACTTTGAAAATTGAGTGCTCCTGCTTGTTTGACAGTGTTTTTGACTTTTGAAGAAGAGAAGCGATTTTTCTGAGATTGTGGTTTGAACCTGGTGTGGTGGTGGTCCCTGGTGGAGAATAGTGAACCTCCTTTAAAACTAATGCGCAACAACCATGCTTCACATATATCAGCATTTAGAAATAAAACGACAATAATGAACTAGTTCATTTTTATTCCAAGTTCCAATATGCAAGCAACATGAGTTTACAACATGAATTATCTTAATTCTTAAAGGATACCTTTGCAGTTTGATTCAACTCAATCAAGCATAGGAGGCCTTCGGACATGGGTAGCTTGTTCAAAGGCATAAGCAATCTCAATTAGTATAGGCTCTGTACCTTTTAGCCCTCCAAAACATATACCAAAGGGCATACCATCAGTGTCATAGCCAGCAGGGACAGTGATTCCAGGATACCCTCCAATTGCATATACAGGTGCAACATCTGGGCCTAATGTCACTATAGCATCCAACTCATTTTCAAACATCAACTTCTCCAACCCATCATGTGAAAGCTTCTCCATCCTCTCAATTGCCTCCCTCTCTTTCTCCCCAATCCCATTTGTGAGTTCTGCAGCAAGTAAAATTTCTTGGCCGAACTCTTTAGTGCTTTCCTACAATGACCATAGCTAATACAACTGATGCAAACAGATTGTGCCACATTTGATAATATAGATTAAACCATATTGGACAGCATTAAAGAAGTAAAATCATTATCAACATCTATTGGGAATGACCTACCAAATCAGAATGATTCGTGTTGAAGGCGATAACATCACCTAGTGTCCTCACTGGAGAAAGGGTTAGTTCTTTTAGATAATCATTTAAGAACAGCTTGAACTCAGACAGAAACGCTAACATCTCGCCAGATTTCACAGAGTTCATGATGACTTCAATATTTGGTATATCCAGATCATCAACTAATGTCGTACCACGGTGCCTAGAATAACAAAATTGAGATCGTAACTATAAATAAATAATGATCTCCCAAGCTCTGGTGGATGGGTTCCACCCGCCCATGGGTGAGTGAGATTTGAAAATTAATGAAAAACAAATTTTGAAACCTCACTCACAGGAGGCTATCATCACTACGAATGCCAGTTTGTGAATGTGACTTAAATTTACATCTCTTACCTCAAAGTTTGGAGATGATGCTCAAAAACTCGAGTAGCTAACGAGGAATTTGAAAGGTCTATGAACGGTTTTCTTACCACTCCCAATCTCTTACCCTTGAGCCCATCTTCCCTGAGGAACTGTTTATAGCCACCAGCAGGGATGAACTTGGCTGCTGCTTTTGTTGCTTCAGAGTCTCTTGGATCAAATCCCACAATGGCATCAAGCACATAAGCAGCATCAGAAACTGTCCTACATATAGGCCTGCATTTCGTTGATTTCATCACTGCAATAAATAATAAAGGAAAGAAAAAATAAATAAATGAAATCTTCAATACCCAATCGTGTCCTGCCGGGGTGAAAGAGGAATAACACCGGCTCGACTAGTGAGTCCAACTGTGGGCTTTATAGAAACGACAGAGTTATAATCTCCAGGGCAAATGAGGGAACCATCAGTCTCAGTTCCTAATGACACAGTAACCATATTTGCAGCCACAGATATTGCAGATCCACTACTTGATCCACAAGGACCTCCACCAGGAGAATGAGGATTCTGCAAACGATTTTACTTTATTCACTCTGAACTAGCACTAAACCACGCACAATGATAATAACAACTATAGCAAGTTCTAATTAAAGCACAGAATTACGAATTGGCATAAAAATGCGACGCAATTACTAACCACGCCCTGGCCAGTTCTGGCGCACCATCCACTAGGGATACTATTGGAGCGGAACGAATACCATTCACTCATACTAGCCTTCCCCAATATCACAGCTCCGGCATTCCTCAGCCGGTCCACCACGCCGGCGTCGCGTGGAACCACCGACCCTAGAAGCGCGTAAGATCCAGCCGTAGTATTGAGTTTGTCCTTGGTAGCGATACTGTCCTTCAGGAGCACGGGTATACCGTGCAAGTCGGGTACAGATCGATGGTGGTGATTATTTCTCTCCCGCTCTGAATCGGCCTCGTCCGCTTGATGCAATGCGTCAGGATTGACTTCAATGACGCCGCGAAGCACTGGATTGAGGGCGGTGATGCGGTTCAAGTAGTAATCGACTAGTCGGCGGGAAGTGAGCTTGTTTTGGCTGAATGCGCGTTGTATGTCTTTGATTGTGGATTCTTCTATTGGGAAATCTACGGCATCGATTGTAGTGCTGATAATCGGAGCTGTAACTACGAATAGCAGAAGGCAACATGATGAAGAGAAGAGAGACGTGTACATTCTTGTAGCCATTCTCGGTTTGTTAGAGCATGTCCGTTGCGTACGTGAACTGGGGACATGAGGTGGAGGATAGAGATTAACTAGTATACCGCTGATTCTCGCGGTGGTACTGAACGGAATCCGGAGGAGGAAATGGCGGCGGCGTGGAGGAGGAAGCAGGGGATTGAAGGTTGAAGAAGGAGAGGGAGATTTGCAGAGAAGGAAGGAGAAGAATGGAGAGGATGAAGACGGACGGACAAATGAAAATCAAGACGGAACACAGACAAGTTAATTTTTCGTCCCAAATGACGGAGAAAACCTCGCTCCGTTCGGTGATTAAATATAAAGATGTTTAGGAAAAAAACGAGAGGAAATATAAAAATAAGGAGACAAGTTAAAATAAATTTAAAAATAATAATAAAGAATGTGAAAATATAAAAATGGCATAGGAATTTATGAAGAAAAAATAAGAAAAAAGTAAAGCAAAATTGAAAAAAGTAATTAAAAATATAGAAAGTTAGAAAATATGGGATCCACTCTAATTTCTTGTGTCAATATCTCTCCTCAATAGGCATTCAAGCTAGATATTTGCAATCTTTGTTCTGAAAAGCGTGCTTAGGCGCTCGATTAAGCATGCCAAAATTTGAAACTTGGGATTTATGTTTCATCATGACTTGAGCTTTATCGTGTATTGACCATACTTTTATTATGCATCGTCGCGCTTAAGTACGTTTAGGTTCAAGGCTCGACTTCAATGCTTTTGCATACCTCACACTTTTTATAACATTGTTTGCAATGGAGATGCTCTATAGGGATGGTTTTACTAGTTTTGTTTTGTGCGAGAATGGTCAACGCTTGATTGGCACAAATGACAATGAGAAAATAATTTAGGGAGAGGAAAGCAAAGGAATCTATTATAAGATAAGATAAGATACATATACAAAGAGCAGGCCCAATGGGATGTAAATTGCGGAGATAACGTGGAGGACAGAGATAGAGATGAGATGATTATTTTAATTATTAATGAATAGGAAAATGTGTATAAAAAAAAGAGTGAAAAGTGAAAGGAGAACAGATATGGAAATAAATTCAAAAATAATTATAAAATAATAATGGGAGATGTGAAATTAAATGTATATCTTGCACATTGCACATGAAACGATTAAGAAAAAGGCGAAAAAAAGTGCAAAATATAGATCAATAAATAGAAAATGGCGAGACCCTTTTTTTGTTTTGTATATCTCTCTCTTTCATATTTTTTGCCATGTTAGTAGCAATCCAAGTTAGCATTGGAAATGACACAAACAGATCGTTTTATCTATAATCTTCAATTCCAATTTTTTTTTGTTTAAAGATATTGATTAAATACATTATTATTATTATGTTTACCTGTATGTGATTTTATTGTTTATTCAAAATTTTAAAATCTTTATTATTATTATTATTATTATTATTATTATTATTATTATTATTATTATTATATGTTTCAAAGATGAATTTTAACCTTGTTGTGCTTAAATAAGTTTTTATTACATTAAATAGATATGATGTGTCACTATTATTTTTTGATTATGAAATTTTAGATTTAAATGTAGATTTTAACAATTTGTATTATCCAACATGTAGAATACGTTGATATGGACAATTTTCTTGGAAGTGCATATTTTGTAATGTGATATTTTGGTATGACGAGAGGTTAGAGAAGTGGCGTACGACCAACCAAAATCTGAAATTTTCTATGTATTGTTCAAAGTGTACACTTAATTATGCTAATTATGTTACTACAAAATATAGATCACTCAGCAGGGCTTTGCAATGGAACAAGATAAGGAAGCTCTGATCTCATGTTATAGAGACTCAAATTTTAGGAGGAAATAAGGCAAGTCCAAATGTTGTAATTCTAATGAAGACGTTGACTCCGTCCGATACTTAAATACCTCTTAGGTTTCAACGATGACAATTTCCTTTGACCTTATCATACATTATAACAAGTAATAAAAGTCAAGGTAAGTAGCTCTCGAATGTGGATATTTTCTTGAAGAGGCATGTATTTACTCATAGACAACTGTATGTTGCAATATTGAAAGTTAAAAGAATGATTAAAGATGTTGATATGTGATAAAGATGAAAGGCCGACAAACACAACCATTAACGTTGTATATAAGAAAATCTTTTAAAATTTGTAATACGTTGTGTTAAAATAATAATATTGACTTAGTTTTCTATCGTAACATTAATTTGTATTAACTTACATCTTGTGTTGTGCAATTAAATAAAATTACTCATTACCAAAAATAAATTATCTTGCATCACACAGGAAATACTCTAGTTGTAACACCCCATCCGTTTTCGTATGAGATTTGATATGACATGATCGTGTTTTGTGATGATGATGACGTGTGTAATATGGTAAAACATGTTTACAAGTGTATGTGATGTATTTAGTTATGTTACGACCATTAGATTCAAGATGGGAAGGAAATTCAGGAAAACTAGATTTACGGCCGTCATTGTGGTGATACAGCTGTAAAACAAGAAGATATGGCCGTAACTTTGAGGCAAGGGAAGTGTGAAAATATATAGAGTCTTTGGTACGGCCGTATACAATATGATACGGCCGTAATTTTAAAGTGGTGGAACATGAAAATTGTTCAGAGCCTTTGATACGGTCATATGAGTTGTGATACGGCCGTCTAACTGTAGCTTACGACCGTAAAAAGTATGGCTACGACCATAAATTTGTAATTTACGGCCGTAAATGTATTAGTTATGATCGTAATTTTAAATCA
The DNA here is from genome assembly GCA_018223645.1 of Jasminum sambac. NCBI lineage: Eukaryota > Viridiplantae > Streptophyta > Magnoliopsida > Lamiales > Oleaceae > Jasminum > Jasminum sambac. Next base: position 25,957,434 of record CP073648.1, on the reverse strand, counting down.
GTAGAATTGTATTTCTAGACATTTCCAACCATTCACTTGATATATACTTACCCCAATGCATTCCTAAGACACAAAAAACACCCAAAGCACTCTTTAGTAAATCTCTAAACTCTCCAAAACTTTGGTAATGTTATGTATCGAGATATATCTTCATTTTGTGGTAAGAAATAAGGAGGAGGAAGTTGAAGGAAGTTACTAAGTATCTTATTGGTTATTTTCATCTCATCTAAAGTGGGTAATAGTTGTAATAGTTGTCCAAGAAGGTAACTATAAGTATATGTATGAATTGTTTCAAGTATATGATTGTAAAACTTGAGTTTTCCATGTGTGCAAGCTTGATTTAGATGCCTTGAGGTATTTGGTTACATGACATATTTAAAGGGTTATATGATGATATATATGAAGAATTCATGGGGATAATATGATGTTTACATAGTTATGCACCTTGATAGGATAGTAAGGTTTGAAAAGAAATATTTGCACATTTGTGATATGAATGCAAATGTAAAGTACATGTTTGCACGATTATACCATGAAAGTGTGTGAATGTGATGTTGTCTATCATGTGTTTACATATATATAAAGGAAACAATGGTCTCACAAGAGAAACCTCGTCTGAGGATTGAGATATTTGACCCGAATAGTGGTCTCATGGGGAAAACCCCACAAGAGGATTGAGGCCTGGCGAAATATGATACATTATGTGAGGCGCTATTATAAGCACATGATTTGCAACTGGGCCCAAGTATGAGTGTAACATGCATTGCATCTGCATCTATTCCCACTGAGTCCTTATGACTTACTATGTTTCCTTTTATGTATTTTAGGTTACACTGGACGTGGCAATAATGTGGGAAATGGCTGGGAGTCCTCCAATACTTGATGTGTGAGGATATATGTGGGGAAAAAGGAAAGAATCTATAGATCCTGTATAAAATGTTTTGTACTTGAACCGAAACCACTTGAGTTGCTATGTATATGTTAAATGCTACAAATTAATGGCATAGTTTCTTATGTTCAAATGTGTTTTAGAAAATGAACTTGTGGTTTGGATAACGTTATAAAGGTGTGACACTGACTCTAACTCTGTTGTCCTAATACAATATAAAATAGGACAGGACACTAGAGAAGGCGTTACATTAGTTGTACTTGATAATCGAAGTGATGAAAACTATACTCCCTTTATTCCACAAAGATATACTTGTATTCTATTTTCGTTCGTCTCACAAAGATATGCCATTTTTTTAATAGGGAGTTAAAATATTAAGATATTTATATGCCTATATTTAATGTGCATTGTTATCCACAAAATACAACGATTAGAACTAAATAATCAATAAATTAAAGGGTATATTAAGAAAATACTCTTAAAGTTTACTTTTCTGACAACACTAAATGATATTTTCTTAATCCTCGTAAAAGTGGGAGTAAGCCTATCTTTACTAAATGGAGAGAATAGAACTGATTGACACAAATGATTGTCGATGATAGTGTGAATGATTATTGTGTTCTGGATTAATATTTATAATTAGTTTTTACACCGTACGATGTACGAAAATCACTGATGTAGATAATCCAAAATTTTACAACATATGAAAAAAAAATTGCTGAAGCTCAGGTACGTGTATAGCATGTTAATACTATGGTCTAACATAGGCAATGGCCAAAATCAACAACGTTAAAAAAATATGTTGGAACACGAGATTTATATTAGAATTGATTTGTGTATTATTACTGTCACAGATTATGATTTCCAATACTATTATAAATTTAAATAATTTAAATGATAAGATGATAAAATTATAATTTGACATTCAAAAAATAGAATTGAATAAAATATATCAAAAAATATAATATGTACACAATCGTATTTATGGAAATTATATTTACTTATAAATCTCTTTGTTAATTTTACTTATTTCATATATGAATAAATACATAATTTATGGTCATTATGCATCATATATTTATAAATTTTATTTTATTATTGTAGTATATTTGAAAACTAATTTTTTTAAAAAAAAATGAGTCACTAGCAAATATCCAACAAATTTACGTTTTCTAAAAAAATTAGTAATAATTGGAAAGTATTCCAATACAAAAAAATAATAAAGTAAAATTTATAAATGATGTAAATTAATTAAACATGGTACGAAAAAAATTCAAATTAAATTAAAATATAATAATTAATTTTTTATTTGATTAAATAGAAATTATTATTGGAAAAACTAGTCAAGTGGTAGATATAATAGGTTAAATTAATATGTCAATAAAATTTTTAAACAAAATGTTGGTAGCTCAAGCGAAAAGGGTATTACCTATTAGCAACAGGCTATGGGCTGAGATTGGTTCACTTGTATAATGAATGAGAGTATACTTTTTTTTTACGCCTTTTTCTTTTTCAGAAGCAGAACGAGAGTATAGTTAACCATTGTGTACGGAAAGCGATGTACGATGTCGTGTATGGGGATACTTGTTACTCCACCGTAAACTCTAAAGTGCGTTCTGTTTGTCGTTTTCAGCCCGTTTTCGATTTTCTGTTTTCGAAAATATTGAAAACGCTTTCTGTTTATTGTTTTCGAAAATACGTTTTCGAAATCGTTTTCAAGATTTGTATAGAAAACACGAAAACCTTTTTAATGTTTTCGGCGTTTTCTGTGTTAAATGTTGAAAACAAGGAAAACGTGTTTTCAATTTTAAATTTTACATTTATTACATTTTAAACAATTATAAACCAAACACATTTTCTATTTTCTCTTCACAAAAATAATTTTTTCAAAAACAAACCAAACGCATTTTCAATTTTCTGAAAACAGAATTGAAAACACAAAACACCAAAACATTTTCGAAAACGAAAACAGAAAATACAAAACAAACATAACGCCCCCTAAATATTTGATTATTCATATAGCGGATGGGTGGGTTGCCATTATCAAAACTAGGGTTAGACAAAAACCAATCCAAACATAGCTCAACCCACCAAACCCAATCCAACCCAACCCAACCCGCTAGGTTGAATTGGATTTTTCACTATTTTCAGTCGGGTTGGATTTCAAAAGTTGTTTTTGAATTGGATTTGGGTTCTATATGATAAACCAACTAAACCCAACCCAACACAGCCCACCAATTAATTTAAATACAAATAAAAATAAAAATTGAAAAAATCAATAATTGTGAGAAAATGAGTAAAAAATTTTGTACAGGAACTCGTTTTTCAAAATCATCCATGTACAATATAGAATTGGATTGAACTAATAACTAATTTTACACCAATTTAAATGCTAAAAAATTATATTAAACTATTATAGCCAAAATATTACATTGATATTTAAAACAGCACACCTTTGACGATTTGATATTTTAAAAAAACTTTGGCGATAAATTGATATTTAAAACTTGACTTTTGCACGCTTAGGTACATTTTCTTCATCGACTATGAAATCTTGAATAAAATAATATTATTTCATATTTTTTTTATTTTTCCACCTTCTTCTTAATTTCTTTAAACCCTTTCTTATTATTTTATTCAACATTTTTTTACTTTAACCATTCTTTTCCCCTAAAAAGGGGGAAATTGGCATAAACAGTCCAAAAAAAGTGTGCCAATTACGAGTTTGGGACGAAACAAAAAATATAGAAGATTGGTCAAAAAATTGAAACACATATACTTTAATTCAAAATTTTAGTTAAATTGCATAATTTGGCCGTTTATTTTTTAATATATTTATTTGCTCAATATTTAACTTTATCAGATTAATTTAGTGCTAATTCAATAGTTTTTATTTAAAAAAATATTCAACACCATAATATTTGTTCGCATTAATATCATAACTTTTCAAAAATTTCTTTGCAATTAAATTCGCTCACACTTTGATTTCCACCAATAATTAATAATAAATATAATTATTGTACTCATAAAATTTTGGTAAGAATATATCACTATAAAAAAAATTACACTAATGTAAAGAAATAAGAAAATAAAATAAAATAATTCAAAAATCCTAAAGCTCCGAACCCCCACCCACGCCACCACATATTCCCCAAACACCCAACCCACACCCAACCCCTTCCCCACAAAAGAACCACCACCAGCAAGGCTGCTGGTAGAGGTTCTTGGGGAGTTTTCTTCATTTTTTTTAATATATTGTATACTTTTTATAGTAACATTTTCCTAGAAAACCTTTATGCGGGTATAATAATTGTATTTATTATTAATTATTGGTTAATACCAAAATATACACGTCCATAATGCTAAAAATTTTGAAAATTTGCCATATTAATGCAAACAAATTCTACGGTGTTGAATATTTTTATAAAAACTATTGAATCCAAGATCAAATTAATCTGATAAAATTAATTATTTCCCAAATAAATATATAAAAAATAAATGGTCAAATTAAGCAATTTATTAAGAATTTTGAACTAAACTATACTTGCTTCAATTTTTTTGACCAATCGATTTACATTTTTTATTTCATGCCAAACTCGCAATTGACAAACTTGTTTGGACTATTTGTGCCAATTTCCTATTTTTTAAAAAAATAGGAGAAAAGAATGATTAAAGTTAAAAATTTAATAAAGTAATAAGAAAAGATTTAAAGAAATTAAGAAAAATGTGGAAAATACAAAATAATATTATTTTATTCAAGATTCCATAGGCGACGAAGAAAATTGACCTAAGTGCACAAAAGTCGAGTTTAAATACCAATTTATCGCCGGAGTTTTTTAAAATGTCAAATCGTTAAAAGTGTTTTTTTAAATACCAGTGTGGTATTTTGGCCAAATTATTATGAAGCCAAATTCTAAACCGACAAACCCATCCCAATCCAAACCTTTTTTAGATGGATTGGATTGGTTTTTCACTTTGAGTGGATTGAATTGGGTTCACTTTTCACCAAACCAATTTAGTTGGGTTGGGTTAGGATTGACTCCAAACCAAACTCAATCCAACCAAACCCAACCCTAATGAAAACTAAACCTTTGATTATTCATCACAATGGATGGGTCAAGGGATGCCATTATCAAAACATTGATTTAATCAGTAAAGAGGTCATCTCCAATGCAAATGTGGATTGTGAGATGATGTGGAGGAGAGAGATAGAGAGAAAATAATTATTTTAGTTAAATATGAATGGAAAAAGTGTAGTAAAAAATAGAAAAAAGTAAAAATGGAAAGATAAGTAGAAACAAATTTAAAAATAATAATAAAATAGTTGCAGAAGAATTCTATATTAGTGTCTATTTCTAGACATGGGATGAGAATTTAGGAAGAAAAAAATGGGTAAAAAGAGAGAGAAAAGTGATTAAAGAAAAAAATTGGAAAAAATATGGGACTCTCTCACATTTTGTTTCTCTCTCTAAAATAGATAATAGTAATTAATGTTTACATTAGAAATGTCTGGCCATCTCCAATGAGCAATGTTGATGTAAATTGCATAATTGTATGAATAGAGAAAAGATGATTATTTTAATTGGAAGGGAATGAAAAGGGGTGTAGGAAAAAAGATAGGGAAAAGCGAAAAATGGGAGAGCGGTAGAAATAAATTCAAATGTAACACCCGCCCCAGTACGTCCAGCGGCATCGTACTAGGAAGGGCGTTACCTGCGTGACGTCACCGAGCTGACGCATTTACAAACGTTTTACGAAAACCCCAAAACGATAATTTGCATATGTATAACTAACGTGATAGCTCCAAAAGTTACATTACAAAAGAGATTTCAAAAGAGTGATTTGTATACACATGACCCCAAAATCTTTTTCCTTCCCGTTTCTACACGTCGACGAAGCTCACGCTGAGAGGATCCAGCCACCTCCAAACCGCCTCCTACTCGCAAAGATCATCTAAAACATAAGAAAGAACACACGTGAGTCATAAAGACTCGAGGGAAGAGACACAATGCACATGAACATCACATATCACTTCCGCCCATTGCGAATCATGTGTTAGCATTGGCGCCATTTTAAACATTTGGCCGGCCTCAGAACATCATCGGGCGTAGGTCCCCGTGAGGCCATACTATCGGTTATTGGGGCGTGGGTCCCCATTCGACCGACGTATCATTCGTTGCGGCGTAGGTCCCCCATATTTGGCCGAAAACATAACATTAACGCAACACATGATAGGCAATCCAATCCAATCACGCATGACATATGAGTACACATGGACGAGACATTCATAGCATAGCATTCGGCATCAACATAAGCATATCATGAACTAAGGTTAGGAAGCACCTAACCCTAGGAAATCCCCCTAACAAGCTAACCATGTCCTACCTCACCAAAACTAGGAAATTAGCCAAGGAAACTTGCATACATAGCTATCTAAGGATCATTCATGTCTCCACTTACCTCCTACATAGATATTCTATCTCAAACCTACCTCAAAGAACAAGAAACCAAGTTAGGAGATTGGTTGGATGATATCTCTTCTCCCTTCCCTCTTCTCTTCCTTCCTTCCTCTTGCTTCCAAGATAGTAACTAGGATTGGAGCAATGATCCACAAGCCAAATACCAAGCCAAAGTCTTAAAATCACTCTTGAACTTCTTCTCTAGGGTTTTGGGAGTTGGGGTCGAAAATGATGGAAAAACCCCAAGCCAACGTGTTAAAACCCAATCCAACAACGACTTAAAATTACGGCAGAACTCTATATTTTACTGGCCAGAACGCCAAATTTACGTCAGAACTCCACCAAACTTACGGCAGTAACCTACGATACGGCCAGTACTCAAAGAACATACGACCGTAATAAAGTCTCTCAGAATCCATGCATCTCACCCTTCAATAATTACTACGGTAATCCATAACCCTTACTGGCCAGAACCATAATACTGGCCAGATCTCCAAGTCATACTACCGCACTGGCTCTCTTCAGAATTTTGGCACATTTCCTCATTCTACAAATTACGGCCGTAACTATATTACGTCGTCAGAACCGATAATTACGCCAGTAACCCATCAAATTACGGTAGTAAAACTCAATCTCAGAATTTTGTAGCGGCCCCGTTAGCCGCTCGGGAGGCCGTTTCGACACTTAATACCATACATAGCATCACCACGAAGTCACCAAGGGTCCAAACACATATTCACCACCTCACGATCATACATAACATCATAAATCACATACATAAACGGACGGGATATTACATCAAAAATAAGAATAGAATAATAGTAGTGAAAGAATTTTATTTGGGTGTCCAAATTTAGATATGGCACGGGAATTCATGTAGAATAAGTAGGGAAAAGTGAGGTAAATGAGAAAAAAATGATTTAGAAAAAGAGAAAATTGGGGGGGTGGAGAAATTACATATGACCCACGTAAATTATTGTGTCTTTCTCTCTTATGAATTGAAATTAGGAATGGACATGTGCAAAGTATAGTTTAACTTTATTCCTTTCAGTCGATCGATAATTGACAATAGTGAGATTTGTAATTTGACAAACTGTCTAATCTCCATGAGATTGAGTAATAACTACGGCTGAGCATGGTTTGGGTTGGGTTGGTTGGGTTGGGTTGGCTTTGGGATCAACTCGAACCAAACCCAATCAAATCGATTTGGTGAAAATCGAACTTAACCTAACCCACTTAAAAAGTAAAGCCAATCCAATCTAATCAAACCAAGGTCAGTTTGGGTTGGTCGGTTTAAATGTCGGCCTAATAGAAATTTAATATAATATTTTAGTATTTAAATTAATGGAAAATCGGTTATTAACTTAATTCAATTCTAGATCGTGCATTGGCAATTTTGTAAAATTGTACACTTTGAGTCTCTATTTAAATTTTTTTCACTTATTTTCTCACAATTTATCATTTTTCCAAATTTTTATTTTTATTTATATTTAAATTAATTAGTAGGTTTGGTTGGGCTGGATTGGGTTTAATTAGGTTGTCATATAGAACCAAAATCCAACCCAACCTAATTCAAAATCAAAATCTGAAACCCAATCCAATCTAATATAGTGAAAACCCCAATCTAAACCAACTGCATTGGGTTGGGTTGGGTTGGGTTGATTGAGTGGGTTGTATTAATTGGATTTTTCCCGGCCGTAGTAATAACAAACGAAAGAATTATTTGTAATTAATGTCATCGGAAGATAGTGAAACACAATATATTGCAAATTAAAATTCAATAGTAACTTATTAAAATGCAAAGGCATTCTACAACCAGGTTGCTACTATACTTCCATGTAATCCCATTCCCATAAATCCCATTGCTATATATATCAAAGATTTTTGGAAAAATAATCTTTAGCCGCCATCTCGATAAGTATACAGCATAAATGAACTTAATACAACTCTAGAAGTATTGTAAGGAGAAGATATATAGTGATATTACTCGAAACAAAGAAGTGATCGATCATTTGCAAGGAGTAAGTTTGCAGGTGGTTTTGCCATTGCCGGAGTTTGCCCTCATGAATCTGAGGGCAGTGTGGAGGACTTGTTGAGTAGATCCCATCAATGCCAAATTCATTTCTTGGATTACGTCAAGAGGGTGATATGGGAATTGGAGGCTATTGTAGGAGTTAAGAAGGGCAGTTATACCTTCCCTTAGAAGGGTTTTATAAGGATCGGCCCTCCCACTCATGCCTTGCATAAGGGTCATGTCCGTGCCGTACTTACGACCCGCTATAAGCCCGAAGACAACCGTGATTTTGGTGTCGGGAGTAACTACCTTCCAATAGCATCTGTGTTGGGGCATCAACCACTGCCTGCACAATAAGAAAAGTTAGCTAGAAGTTCACTAAAAATTTAATGTTACTATACTACTAAAGTTCTATTAAAGTAGAATTTTAGTTTCAACTACACATTGAAAACTATTGTTTATTATCATCAATATAGTTTATACTTTATAGTGTCCATGACTATTCAAATTTAAAAAGTGATCTACTAGAAGTAGAGGTCTAAATTGGTCTTACCAAGAGGGCACAACCCTTCTTCGAATTGGCTACTATTAATCATAATTGCGTGCTTATGAATCATTGTGATGATATTGTAGCATTTGTTTTAGATCCTACACTGAAGATAAGAACTAAGATGAAAAAATCAAGTATATTCGATTAACTGCTACATCACCAACAATTGATAAATGCTGATGAATAATATTGCATTAGCCATTAGACTATGGATTGAGGCAAGAGTCGTGGCTCAATAGCCGACTTACTTGCTATGCCACGGCCTCCCGACTCATAGCCGAAAGCCATAATCTTACAAAAAAAAACGCAAAGTGCTACATCAATATTCAAACTTTTACTACTAATTAGGCCTCAGCATACCAATGGGTAAAATATTACTCCCTCCATCCAATAAGATAGTCTTCTACTTATTTTCACATATATTAGGAAAATTGAATTAATATCCTTATGAAAATGAAATTTAAGAATATTTTTCCTACCATTTCACTTAATTCTTATTCCACTTTATAGTTCTTATTTGTTTACAACTATGTGCATCAGTAGAGGCATTTTGCATATAAAAAAACTAAAAAAATTAATTAAGAAAAGTTTACTATGACTTGAGACAGATGAAAAAAGAATAGTAGACCATCTTCATAAGATGGAAGGAGCATATAACGTGATTAAACGATATGGAACATCCCAAGTATGGGCTAGCATCTTAGGAAATAGATCTTACTGGTGTGAACAAGCCGAAGCTTCCACAAACGGAGCAGGGGGCATTGGTGGCAACTTGGGCATTGGGGGAAATTTGGGTATTGGCGGAAATTTGGGCATTGGCGGAAACTTGGGCAATGGTGACGGCATTGGTGGTTGAGGGGGTGGCAGTAGTGGTACCGGCGGAGGACTAGCGGGAGCAACTGGCGGGGCCGGTGGAGGGTTAGTGGGGACGACTGGCACTGGTGGAGGGTTAGCAGGGTGACCGGGACAGGTACCGGGGTGTATGATCTCAAGCAGTAAGGCATAGGCTGAGCAGGCTGAGAAAGCAGAGGATCCACATTGTACATTTCCATGTCAAACATCCTAAACATCAATCTCAACGAACCGGCCGGACCGGCGGCGGCCCCACAGCCCGATCCTTGGCCGTTACCCAAAACCTGCACAGAACAACGACTCAAATCCGGTGCACCGTCAAATTTAATCGCATAGCTACCCAACCAATTCGTTACTTCTTCTCTAAACACACTAAGTTGTCCATCACTCCCTGGACATCCCATTTTCACCTTAATCCCTGCACATTGTTAACAAACAAGATCCAAGATGTACTTATGATCAGCTTAATTATAATTAACTTATAATTGAAACAGAGTATGCGACGAAGATTAAGTCGATTGATGTTACCGTAGAGAGGATAATCATAAAGGGATATCTTGCCATCTTTGCATTGGTCACAGAAGACAGTACCGGTGACCATAGCATCTCCATGAGCTCCATTAATGGCGGATGAGATAATGAGAAAAGCTGTGAATGACAGCTTTAGTGACCAATTCATGATATCTGCAGTTGAGAAGAAAGATGTGAGGGAAAAGTTATTAAGTAGAGAGAATTGTTGATGTGAATGAATGTGAACAAGAAGTAATTTTTCAAGTAGAAAAGTTAAGAAGTTGTTCTTGTGCTATAACTCTCAACTGCCTCCATTTATGAGGAACTGTGAGCGATTTCGAGATTCAGAAGGTACGTTAGGGATTGCATTAATGGCTTGAGAAATTATTTGATGGCTGAGAGAGAAAATGATAGACTGCTGCTTTGATAAGTAATGAGAAGTGTTAAGTAGATTACATTGTTTTTCTTGAGCCGACGAGCGAACTTTGCGTCTACATTTAACGATCAAAGCGACTTTGATTGGGATTTGGCACACATCGGCCTTTTTCGGGTTTTTAAAACAATTAAGGTAGGTGTTGAAGGGGGGCTTGGGTGGGCTCTGTGTGTGCCCCCAAATGCTGGGAGGAATTTCACTGGGATTATGACATTTTCGATATGTTAAAATGAAGATGGAAAATGCTATATCATCACACAAAAGCGTTACACAAATACCACACTCTAATAGAGCGTATCCCCCCCCCCCCCAAAAATTCAGGGGGTTAGAATGGTAATGTTGTACCACATTCTATTAGACTGGTATTTGTGTGGCACCCTTTTATGTGGACAATTAATATTTTCCATGAAGAAAACTAAAGTATCGTTCTCTTTGTGCTTCAGTTTTAATTTTTCGTTTTGCATTTATTTTGAATTTTATGTTTTCGGGTGATGAGCAAGACGATGAATTTTTTTTTGTGTTTTAAATATTTTAGCGTGTTCTTGTTTTGTTCAAAGTTTTTTTCTTATTCTCTTAAATAAGAAAATAAATAAATTTTCAATAATTTAGAAACATTATAGAAAACAATCGGATGAAACCCGAATTTCAGCAAATTTTAATGAAAAATAAAAACTACTTATGTTTTCTGGTCTCATTAGTCGTTAAACCTTTAACATAATTGGTGATATATTAATAATAAAATTTATATTTTGTCATTAATGAATGATGGTATTCACATTTGATATAAACAGATTTTTAAGTCATTTTATCCCACAAAGCCACTTTTTATAATATTTAATATGTTCCTGCAGTGTATTCGTGTATGTATACATAATCAAGAGAGAATAGTACCTAATTGTAGTGAAAAGTAGTTTTGCTGCAAAGAGAATGTGCATGGAGGTTCTAAATGCGTGAGCTGTCAAACTTTTTTGTAACTCATGCGCATACTCTGATTTTTGTACTGAATTTTATTTGTATTTTTTCAAATATAACCTAATAACCATCAATCAAAAGCTAATAATTTCTTCCATTAAAAAGAAAAAAAATAATAATCTGTTTTTATTTAATGATAATACAAATTATATAAAAATTGTTGGTGATATTAAAAATAATACAAAATATCGCAAAGGAAATGGATAAATAACTGTAACCAATTAGGTTGAAGCGCGGATATCTCGCTCTCTTTAAGGCGCTCTCCGCCGTGTTGAAAATATGTCAATAATCGGTGCAACAAACAATATATGATTTGTCCCCTCTAGGATGCGGCAGCCCAACTTGAAATATTGCATAGTTAAATCTTTTTTTGTACTAAAAGATTAACCCAAAGCTCTTGCTGTAAGAAAACCTTTCTCTTGGCCAGAATATGTATATATAGATATACTCCCTCCGTCCCACTAAGATAGGCAAGTATTCCTATTTTGTCCGTCCCAAATTATAGTCCAATTTCCTTATTGAATGTATAATTTATTTTCCATGTACTAAAATACCCCTATTTAAGATAATTGGAATACTAAACATCAAGATAGATATTTCATCTCCCAAAATATTTAAACGCGTTTCACACTACTTTTCACCATTCAATATAGTGTAAAATTGGAAGAATATATGAATATCTTATAATTCCAAGAACATTTAAGATGCTTTCTTAATACGCTGAAAAATCATGCGCTACTTATCTTAGTGGGACTATGAGTATTTAACTAATACTTTCTTCACATGACTTATACAACTTGGTCTTATTCAAATCGTTTGCCAACAACATCAATTTATGAGGAAAAATTGAGTATGAAGTTACACATTAATAAATGCCATAATCTCATTAATGAAGTATAACACAGTACTTGCATTTAATTCAAGGCACATAAACTTAGGGTATGTTTGATTCACAATAAATGAAGAGTAAGTTTTATTTATTCGAATTGCGTATAGATTATCTGGTATAAAATAGAAAATAATATATTTAAAAATATAAAATAATTATATGTGTGGTTGAAAAAAAAAGAAAAATTATTTTGGAAATTTATTGTGAATCAAACATATCCTTACTTTATAAATGAAACTGATTTGGCTCTACAAACAACTTAATTACTATCTCCGTTCCAAAATTATAGTCATTTTCTTATCTACACATAAATTCAAAATCATTTTCTTAATATACCCTCTCATTTATTAGATATTTTATTTCAACTATTCTATTTTGATGATATTAATGTATTTTAAATGAGAGCATAAAGAACAAGTAATATTTTAATTACATCTTTAAAAGAAATGTGGCCTATTTTTTGGGATGGACAAAAAAGGAATAATGGACTATATTTTTAGGACGGAGGTAGTAATAAGTTTGTTTTATATTATATAGTAGTATTAGTCTCATTAATATGCATGACATAAAAACACCGAATTAAAGTGTAGCTTTCCTTTATCTGTAACCAACACTTAATTCATTAATATGTTAATATTAAAAATGTCCAACAAAAACACTTGAGGAAATGAGAAATTATAGATCGACCATTTACAATTTGAAATGATGAATAGCAAAAACAAGTGTATAATAAAAAGATGAGTAACAATTTAGCGCTAAGAATTGATATATTAGCAAGAAGACTTGCTTACAAAAGAGAAGACCAGCTTAAAAAGTAACTGAATAATAATAATAATAAGGAGGAGGAGGAGGAGGAGGAGCAGCAGCAGAAGCAGAAGCAGAAGGAGGAGGAGCAGAAGAAGCAGAAGAAGAAGAATGAGTCTAAATTAAAAAGAAAAAAGAAAACAAAAATAGTAATATTCAAGACAAAAAAGACTCGAGGAGTATTTTAGAGTCGTAGTCATAGCACCAACCTTATAAAATATATATCAGGCAAAGGTCGATGTCGGTTAGCCGTTTGGTCTTGATTTCATTTATGAGTCCTCAAGGGAAACAACTGTACAAGAAAGTTTTTTCATGGATCATTGCTCGGAATGGCAATTGAACTAGACAGTTCATGAAGTCGTATATTCAGATCATCAAAGGTTTGGTTTTGACTAGTCAAAACATGGATTTGGACTGGGGCCGAATCGAGAAATTGGGAAATTGACGGTTGTATTATTTCGTAAAGTTAGGTAGTGGGCCAAATTTCGTAAGGCTAAATTAAAATTTTAATTCGTTGCAATTTTAAATTTTTTATTTGAAAAATTATCTTCATTTCCACTCTTTTATAATTTTGTTGTATTCGTTTTTAATTAATCAATGTCTATTTTGAAGCATTATTGACAAGTTGTATTGATTAATTTAAGTTACTAAATCACTCAAGTAATTATTCACAAAAAGAAACTTACTTAAGTAATAGAAAATTTGAAATTAAAAAATATATATATATATATATATCTTCTTTTATCATTCTAATAAATAATAATCAATTAATGCAATTTATTAAACCAAAAAAAAAAAGTCCATGTGCCTTTCATGGACTATTCGGAGTTCAGCTCGAGAACCGGATGAACTCAGGCCGAACCCAAGTGGTTGAATTTGAGCACGAGCCGAGCTTGGAAACGAATCGAACCTAAGCAACTGATTGACGAGCCGAGCCACTCAATTCGGCCTGTTTATCACCCCTAATCATTGCAGAAGCAACTCACGTGTGATGTCTAATCACATATCAAATTATTGCAATAGAATTCTGATGTTTCCATACATCGAAAAAGTGAAAAAACATTGAGAATTAAATATTAAATAAATATATAATACTTCCTCCTCCTCAGAAAAATAGATTTAATTTATCCCCGTTACATAAATTAAAACATTGTAATTGATCATTTTTTTCAAACATCTACATTAAATAGTGATACTGCACATTTATTAATAACACCGACGAATATCAAACAAAGACACACTACGGGAAAATAAGAAATGTGCAAAAATATGAAAAACAACTTATATTTTAAAATGTATACAAATAATACATGTGATACATCTTTATGCATGGAGGGAATAACCATTAAGTTAAACTACTCCAGAATTTTTTTTGTTACACTTGTAAGGAGACATCATGCAAATGTATTACAAAAAAGATAAAAATGCCACCCGGTTGCAATGCAGAGAGGATGAAAACCTTCGAAAAGGCAGCATCATGGTCGGTTTTGATCTCCCACCAACGGGTTGGTGGTTTACCCCACCAACCTGTCAGAGCGATCAAAGTCGTCGGTGGTTGACCCCACCAACCTATCAGAGCGATCAAAAGTCTCATGGTTGACGTAAAAAGTACAGGATACGAACAAGACGTTCATCTATGCTTAGAGAATAAAACTACCAAAAATGCTTGTGTGTTGTTATTACTCAATATTACTCAAGACAAGATAACTTAACATAAAATAGCAGCATGAGATTGGTGATTCTTGACCTTTGGCTACTCTTCACTAGATCCATTTCCAGTTGCCTCGACCAGTTCACTTTCTGTTGCCTCATTACTGAAAGTCAAAACATTTTTCACATTAGCAAACAGAAGACATAACCAGTTACGAACCAACAGCAATGATGCAAGGGAGTTGTGAAGCCATATTGTCCAACATTCTAAAATCATCATCTCATATACCTATGGCCAAATAAAAAAAGCATGAAGTATATTCACTACTTCATACTAAAATTTTGTATCTTTCATTTGAGCACAAAACCCAGACCAGACGGGGGGAGTATGACAGGAAAAACAGCCAAAGCGGGTTGCAAGCAAACTTGTGAAACAAGCCCAGGAAGTGGTGTGGAAGTGGCAAAGGGTTTTGGGCTTGTTTCTCTGCGGTAAACATCCTTTGCATTAACTTCCTAGCCCAATAAAATGACAAATTTAACCTCATCTTTCAAAATAAAAAGAAAACAAACAAAGTAAAGGAAATTTTAAAAGAAACACTGGATCAAGAATCTGAAATATTATTTTAAAGTGCTAAAGAATCTCATTTTCCAAAAATTAAAGACATATTTAAGATTCAAAGTTTTTTGTATCAAAATTTCTAAATAATTTACTTTACTTTATTCCTTTCTATTTTATTTTTCAACAGATAAGGGGAACTATATCATTCTATTAGACTTTAGAACAAAAAAAATTGATGCAAATGATGTTTAACGCTAAGAAATGTCTATCTGAGGATGAAGCGAGGACGATTTCACATTATGTGTGAAATGTATAAACGTTTTACATAAATTTTCCTTTCATAGAAACTGTGACATGGTTGGTGTGAAACCACCCCATTACTAGATTTCTTTCATAAAAACCTTCATCTGAAGTTTGGACTAAACCTCAGAACTAGTAAAAATAGCAGCTTTTCACAGCCTATGGTTTAAAGCAAACATGCATCTTTTATAAGAAAGTACGAGCTACTCGCATTGTGATATAATTTAGTAAATTTACCATGCCTTTGTATGTGTATGGTAATAAACTTCTAACATTTACCACATGTCTGGCTAGAAACATAAACTTATAAATCCCTCTAAGCGCTTTTTTCGCACGCACATTTCCTCAAATTACATCTTTGCCACTGGTTTACCCATTTCTATAGCCTAAAGCAAGAAACCAATTCAATCAAGCTACTAAGTACTAACAATTCAAACAATTCAACACTCATCAAAAAGACAGTAACTTCACAATTCAAAGGCGGTAACTTTCACAATTCATGTAAATTTATAACCTAATTTACCAACCTCTCCGGACGAGATTCAACAGACTCTGATTTCCTCCACGCCCTCTCCTCCTTCTGCAACCTGGCTCGTCCATTACCAACCTCTTTAATCTTAGTTGTCTCGAGTTTCTCTTCAATTTCTTTCCAATCTTGCCCCTTCTCCTTCAAAACCTCTTCCCTCGGCCTAGCCTCTCCAAAGGGGCTACTACCCTTCGACTTAATTACATTTTCGCCCTTCTGCTCTTCGCCTACAGGCAGTGTCCTAGGTTGTAAATTCAACCTCGGCCTGCCGCCAATCCCACCACCGCTCTCCTCATCCCTTTTCCTCCCCCATGCCTCAGTATCTGCAACGCCACCTCTTCTCTCCCTCGAGTTATCAAAAGCTCCGCCGGTTTTTCTTCCATCATCTTCCTTTTTCTTGGTCCAATTATCAGTATCTGCACCACCACCGCCACCGGTTTTGGAATCCAATCCAAATCCCCCTCTCCTCTCGTGCCTCCGAGGTTCAGATGGCACAAAAGCCTTATTGGAACCCCAATTATCAGATTCATTGGCCCTAGACTGTGAATCGGAGAAAAACCCTCCTCTCTCCCTTCTCTCAGATCCACTACTGGCAGTGAATTTCTTCCCCGCCGCCCAATTATCGTTCTCATCAGCGCGTGAAGGTCCAAATTCCCCGTTCGAGTCACGATTATAGCTTCCCTGTCGACGTGGCTGCTCATCCCTCGACGGCCTTTCGTTGTAACCGCCGTAGGATTTGAAGCCTCCGCCAAGCTTATTGCGGTCGAGCTCCTCCGGGGAGCGCTGGCGGGGGGCGGTAGGAAGGGCCGACAGTTCATCGGGCGTTAGTCCCTTCGCGGCGGTGGCCTGAGATGGCTTGTAAGCAGAAAATTCCTGAAGGGAGAGAGTTTGTGGCTTCTTCTTCTTCGCCTTGGTGGCCGCCGCGGCCGCCAATGATGGGAAATCCGCCGTATCACCGCCGCCGCCTGAATTGTCGTTTGCATAGTCTTGTTTATGTTCTTGGAGGAGCTCCGACTCGTTTTCCTCCGCATCCAGAGCCCATGCGCCGGGTTTTGCCCACGCACTTGCTGTTGCCGCCATTGTTTACTAGAACTCCCGTAAAATCGTCTGCGAATGGAAAGTAGGTTTTCTCAGTATTTGCGTTCGTTGGAAGCTAAAAGGGTTCGAATATATATACGTAGGACACACACGCACGCACCTCTGGGTTTGATCCAACGATGATGTTATGTTATCGATCTGACATGGAAATATCAACGGCAGAGATATATTCTATATTTTTTTGGAAAATAAAAAGCAAAGGACAACGTTCACCAGGCAATAGTAAGGGTGAATGGATATAACTTTTACCAACTTTTACCATATTTTTATTTTTTTAAATTTTTTTCTCTCTCCTAAATCAATCACATCCACATATCTCATCACATCCACAAATCTCAACCACTCACCTCCACTAATTCTCTCTCCTCTTTTACTTTAAAACACTTTTAATTTACTATCATTCACCCAGTGTCTGCATGTCATGTCATCCGTAGATATTTTGATAAATTTGGAAATATCATTCGTTGTCTGTAAATTTTGAGGGCTTGAAGAGAAATTAAAATATTTGAAATTTGCTTATTTATTATTATGGATATGGAAATCTTGTAACAACGGAATCCATTCAATTATCTTAAAATATTTTTATTAGAAAATATGTTGTACAATTTCGTAAGTTTTATGATTACAAATACTACTTTAAGTTTTATTAGAATTTAGATTTAGAAACCCTTAATTCTTGTAGAACGCACCGCTTGATGTTGTCATCAAGGTTATTTTTCTACGGATTTGTTCTCATGCTCCCGGGAGTTTCGGCCACATACAATTTTTGTTTGAAATTGAGATCGGTTAGGTCAGGTATGGCAGTAGAACTCAATAATTGAAAAAATTTACGATCTGTGGTAGTCGATCAAAATTTTTCCATAATTTGGCCAAATTATTGCCAAAAATTTTTACCTCAGCTATAGTATGGCTGAAAATTTTTTCGAATTATTAGGCTCTCATTTGCTGTGTTGGACCTAAATCTGATTTCGATTTTCAAAATGAAAATCGTACGTGACTGAAAAACACTCCAATACGACGCTCATAGAAGCATAAGAACAAAGCCATATTTTTCTACTTATCTTTTCAAGAAATGAATTCTCCGTCACGGCTTTGAAACATGGCCTCTGTTCACAGCCGAAATCAAAATAGGCTAGCATATACGATGTAAGCAAATAGCTTAGGGTTGCCCGTGCAATTTCTTTTCTTCATGATCGATATTTGTCGCCTGTCATTTCATATCGGTCGTCCAAGAATGATAATCAACATCAATTGATTTGTCGAGTAATGCTTAATTTTATTGGATATGAGACCTTTGTTCGAAGGGTATGTACCCCACAAAGCCCCAATCCCGCCCGCCGCCCCCAAAAAAGCTTCCCCCTCGGGTAGGTAACCGTCTCGGATATTTGAAACAAGCTTTTGGATATGAATGTAATCCCCAAAAAGTATCAATTGTAGTACTCAATACGTAACAGACACAACTATTAGAACATCTCCATTGGATAGTGGATATTAAAGATGATGTGGAGGAGAGAGATCGAGAAGATGATTATTTTAATTAAAAATAGAATAGAAAATATGTAGTGAAAGGATAAGGAAAAATAAAAAAATAAGAGAGTATAAATAAATTTAAAAATAATAATAATAAAATAATAATTGAGGATGTAAAATAGGATATGAGAATATAGAAGGTAGCACAGGAATTTATGCAAAAAGTAGAGAGATTGGGAAAAGTGAGAAAAAAAATAGAAGAAAATGTAAGAGTCATAATTTTTTTTACTGTCTCTATCTCTCCTCCACGTCATGTAAAATAGAGGATGTGAAGATTTCTTACAATGAAAATCCTCTTACTTTTAGGGTTCAATTAGATTCAAATATTCAAAACTATTTCAGTTTCAAAATAAAAAGTAAAAATAAAATGAGCTTAATAAAATCGATGTTTCATTGATAAATACTACTTGATTGTCTTCAAACCACAATACCAATCAACCAAAAAAGATCAAAGAATTATCAATAATTTGAGGCTCAACTTACCATATGATATTTCATCAGGTTTGTTATGTACCAAGCGTTGGGACAATTTTTATTGTCACAATACTAATGTGGCGCTCCTCAGCTCTTAAATTGCCCTAGTAAGTCCCTTGCTCTTTCTACTACGTCAATATTAGGACAATAAAAATTGTCCCAAAACGGGTAACATATCAATTTCGGTTATTACATACCAAATAATCTCAGTGCATTTATATTTATTTAACCATCCGGCAAGTAGCAAAAGTTAAAGAAAATTGGTAATAAGATTCAAAAAAAAAAAGTTCAGTTGTTATCAAAAGAGAAAGAAAAGAAGATATCTACACATAAATATCACTACAATTTGAACTTTTGACCCCCACACAAAACTGCAAGGTTGCAACTAGGTACACCGACATAAACATATCACCTGAATGCCCCTCAAAATGGGACTAGCATCTAGTAACAAGAAATACATGCTTCTTTCCTCACTCATATTCTGTACTATGTAGAACAACAAATTGCTACAGCTTCAAAACAATGATTGGTGAAACAAACCTTCAAGCCGAAGATGTGAATATGTACACACACCAATGAGAAAATCCGAACGAGACCATATCTGACCTTACTCCTCTGAAGCTTAAAATGGCGCCTCTATGAAGACCTATCCAACTTAAAAATGTGCTAGTGGTCATGCTATATTTCTCCCGGCCATCGAAAAGACAACTTGAAGAGGATAGACTGCTATCTGATCTTGGCGTCCATCAGATTTTCTAATGAGAATAAGAAAATGTGCTTTGCAAATCAACAATTCTGCAGTCAGTGCCAATAGGGGTTATGCGATTTTGTTCTCACATTCGTCTCAAGAGGAAAATTTCATTGGTCCAAGTAATCAGAATTTTACAACCTGGTAAAATGTGCATCCTCCAAAACTTTTGCTTCGTCTCCATCATACCACGTTAAGTCTCCTATGGGGGGGGGAAAAAAGAAGTGGGCACTCAGATCAGAAGCCTGATGCTCACAGTAATGGACTTTAATTATACCTGATGAAGCTGTTTGCTCTTCTTCCCTAGTCATATGAAGTATGACTGTTCCTGAAAGAACGGTGACAAATCCACATATCTCAGACACTATGCTACTCACATTCTGACCTGACCAATCCTGCACAACGCAAGTATTTGACAACATTGATAATTCACCACCTTCTGTTAGATGGCTTAAGTTGAGATACAAAATTTCAGAGAATGGCAGTTACCTTGAACATTATAGCACTTGCAACAATCGTCAGAGTAGTGAACATCACGTAATATATTGGAGAAACAACTGCTGCATTGAAAGTGTCCAGCGCCTAAACAAATTGACATACTGATTGGTAACTTTGAAAGAAAAAAGGAGAATTGTGACCATTGTGATTCCAAATTAAATACTCGTGATCTAGATCACAGCAATGCAAATGGAAGATAATGGTCATTGGAGGGAACTCAAATGAGATTGAGAAGAAAATGTTAACCACACATGGTAGGACTATAGGAGGGCTAGACACATACCAGCATGCAGTGACTAGTGAGACAGATATGGAACAACTCATGATGTCATAATATAAACCCACTACCCCATGCCTTATGTATATTCACATCAGGTATTCATGAGTCAGAGGAGGACCACAAATCCACAATTAACAACAGCTTAAACCTTTTATGTAAAATGTTTAAGCCGTGAGCATCTCCTGGACTCAGACTGGCGTTGAATAAAATACTAAGATAATGTTAGGAATAGAAAGTAATGCGACAATTTGAAAGGGGACTTTCTTTTGTCAAACTACTTTGCAAAGTTTTTCCTTTTCCTTTTCTTCTTCTTCTTCTTCTTTTTTAAGCATGAAATTACAGCCAGCATTGGCTGAATTCTGATTCATAAGCAGAGCAGAAAAAAAGGCATTCTAAAAAATATCAGGGTGCATTTGATTACACATGGAATTGGACGTGGACAACATTTTCCAATCCCATGCAAATTTTCCCATGGAAAATTTTTACTCCGAACACAGATTTTCAGAAAATTATTTCCTTGATTTGACGATTTCTAGGGAAAATGGTGGCGACATAAGTCACAACATATCCTTGCGTTACAACGTTTTGAAGTGAACAAATTTTATATGGGGTAGATTAATTGAAATAAAGTTGGCAGAACAGGCATTTTAACTATATATAATTCGTACAACTTCGTATTGAAGTATCTCTCTCACTAGATTATAGGGACCTCAATCTATGATAGATTAGTTACACAAGGAACATTGTCATACAGCTGGTCCACAGGCTTCATCTGAGTTGTAGACTTATGGAGCAACTACTTTTGTTTCTCTTCCCACTAAAGCCAACTAAAACCCACAATTTCTACTTAAACCAAAGTGGCTCAACATTTCACTTCACAGTCACAGTAATACTGAAACCAGATTGGTTATTTATCTTATTTCAAAAAATAAAAAATTGAAAAAGAAAAAAGAACTTGCTTTTCTACAGGAACTTAAAACTTCCATGAATGTTTTTATGATTTTCTCGAATTAGCTAACCAAATATCTAATCATTCACTGCAAAGTACTCGGAGAACAACGGATGTGGAGAAACAGTACTTTCGCCTCACAAAAATCAAATAAATCATTCATGTCCAATGATGAATCAGTGATTCAAGAATAGATTCATTTCCAAAACCTCAATACTCAATTATGTATAGTCACAATATGCACATGACAAGGTAAATATTCTGGTCAAAGGCAGAAATAGAAGTGCAAACGTTTTCTTAATCCAACACCAAAAAGTGCCATTAATGTATCATGAATCTTGATAAAAATATAACTACCTTGTTCAGATAATTTAACTGCGCTATCACACAAATTACTGCAACTGAAAAGAAAAACCAAGTCTGGGGATATCCAATTTGATTGATCCCCTCCAAAGTAAGCTTAATTGCAATACCAATAGCCTTTATACTCACAACCTACAAAGTTAAAAATACAATGTAATTATGAGACAGCAGTTCTCCATCAAATACTTTAGATATGAAAGCCCCTTTAAATCTCATAATGGGACATAAGAGATGCAATTACCGTTAGAGCACCCATTAGGGAACAAATTCCTAGGTAAACCAGTACATTTGTCTGCCCATAAAGAGGCTCAAAATGAAGAATCAGAGCCAGAACTATTGACACTGTAGCTGCTACATAAATTATAAATGCTGTAGATAGAAGAAATGAGGAAAAAAAAATGAGCTGTTAACTAAAAATAACATTTACAGACACAAAATTTTAAAAGAAAACAAACTGCAGAAGGAAGAAGTAGGAACCTGGTTGAGTAGCCAAAGTCCAGATTTCTTGCACTGAAGTTGGCATTTGTTCCTGAGGTGCATGAATTACAATTACTATTGATCCTACAATGCAAGACACACATCCAAGAATACCCATTTGCCGCAGCCTCTCCTTCAACATAAAGTGTGCCAAAATAGCACTATGAGATACATAAAAAAAGGTTAGTTGTGTAAACATTATCCAAGCAGGGTTGTCACACTCACTGGAAGTAAAATGACATACCTAACAATTATACTCAATGCACCAAGAGGGGTCACAAGAAAAGCTGGAGCATAAATATAAGCAACAAAATTCGCCACTTCTCCAACCATCACTGCATGCAAAGGCAAACAGGCAGTTGATATAATGTCAGAATGAATTGATGAGAAGGTAATCACAAAGGAGCAACAGTCATGTACATAAACCATAACTTACTTGTAATCATGCCAGTCCACCAAAGAGGTTCTAGCAAG
Source organism: Jasminum sambac (assembly GCA_018223645.1). Taxonomy (NCBI): domain Eukaryota; kingdom Viridiplantae; phylum Streptophyta; class Magnoliopsida; order Lamiales; family Oleaceae; genus Jasminum; species Jasminum sambac. Next base: position 25,934,136 of record CP073648.1, on the reverse strand, counting down.
TAAGTATAGCCACCAAAACCTGCAGCATTATTTTCATAAAATAATGAAAAGGAACTAAGCAGGCTGGAAACGCAAGTATATACAGGAGATGTGAATTGAATAACTTTAGACTGCCATGTATCATATAGAAAGTCATTTCAGGTCTTTTCAGATGCATTATTACATTCTTTTACCTATCTTTTAACACTATAAATGGAGGTGGAATACAAAGGCTACACCAACAAATACCCAACTCAACACAGTTCAACGACTATAGAAGCATCAAGCAAGTTTGCTCCCAGTCAACTTGTAAAATTGATAGACTCAAGCTTCACAAGCAGATATATGAGCTTACAAAGCACTTTAAGACAATAAGAAGGCACGCAAAGCGAAGAACGGATACAGTCACACCACCTGGGAGCATAAGCGAAGCAAGTAACTTGACATCTTTGAAGTAAATTATTGATGTTAAATCAGAAGAGTTCAAATTTGATGTGGGGCTTGATTAATAATCTCAATTGTCATGCATACACCCACATATTGCAGAGGGTGTTCATCCTTTGGATTTGTTGTGTACTTGTGTTTCAAAGTCACAACTTCAGTCCCAAATGAATATGTGACCTTAACTACCCTAGTAAGAGATTTTACATGAAGAGTAAAACCGTCCATTTGCAGTGCAACTGTAGTTTCCACTAAACATATCAATAGCATTTCTAACGCTGATGATGAAGACAACAGGACTAACATCCCAGTCCAGTTGAAACTTGAAATTTTAAGCATTGAACTCCGCCGCCCTAAGGTCATATTCAAGAATTCATCAAATGCACGAGGAAGAGATCACTAAAATTGATGATTCACATCTCATAATTGACATGTGTATCCTACAGCTTCACTTGCTCATTTAGAGCACAATAGTGTGCTAAAATATGAAAAGCACAAAATCATCGAAAAATTGAAATTCTGAGCCACTCATCTTCACATCACAAATTCTCCGTGATCAGAGTAACTTTGCCCCCCAATAAACCTAAATCATCCTGTTCATGATCTATTCCCTTATCTCAGCATAGGGACTCTACTGATTCTGCTGTATCAACGTTATAGGTTGGTTACTCATCATTTCTTTGATAGTTTGTACAGAAATTCCTATATGCATTAACGACAAATTAAAATTGCTAGAAATTCAAAAATTAAAACATGGATGGAGCAGGAAGTCTAAAAGATTCCCAAGAATATCCCTTGGGACAGTCAGATTCTTTCTTAATCAATTCGCAAATACCAACTCGATGAGGCAGAGATCTACCTACCTACTGAGCTCACTAGAAAACAACCAAAAAAGGTACATAAAAAATAAAAATGGAACATTCAATGCCCCCAACCTGCACGAGTACCAGCGGCAGCAGCACGCCTAAGGCCCTTCTTTTTCAAGATGAAGCTCGATCCAATGAACAAACTCGATAACATCGCCAGAATTAGCCCTCTCGTATTGTCCGACGCCCCCATATCTGCCGCGCCCTCTCTCTTCTCTGCAATTAATTCTACATAGAACAGTGCATATGAAGTATAACAAATTGTAGCATTACAGTTATACAATACAAGCCGACGAAATCAAGGTAAGCTAAATTTCGCTCTACTTCAACCCAAATCACGAAGCTAATTTCAGGAAGAAGGCAACAAACTGAAAGGCGGAAGAGGAGGTTTCGTGTCGAGACCTCGGGTGAACTGGAAGCTCCAATAGTTTGATGACGTATGTTCTATTTGGTCATTGGTACATGATTGTGCCAATGATGTTGAAGTTGTGTTCTTTGTATTGATGAATGTGCTGTTGAACGCCAAGATGGACCGTCGACTCTGCGAATACTGCCATACTGGGTACATTCGAGCTGTAACGTCTGTGAAAGAGCTTGTTCTGTTTTTGTCTTCATCATTCTTAATACTATGAATTTTTTAATTTTTTGTTATACCATTTTCTTTATTTTTCAATCACACATTTAATAATTCTTTTTATAATCTTTATCAAATATACATTATACTAATATTATGCATTTTTTGCGGTGAATCGACCATCGGTAGGCGGAGGAGAAGAATGGCCAGCGATGGTGGGTGGAGAACGAGGCGACCATGTTGAAAATGGGAGAGTAGAGCGAGGAGAAGAAGGTTGAAGATGAAATGATAAAAATGGGACTGACATTTCCTTTTTTTTTGTGAGTATGATAGAAAACTAACCTCCGATCAGAATTAATAATAACTATGTATAAATAGTGATGTTCTCAACTAATGTAATACTAATTAATTTATTATAAGTATTAAATTGTATATTTAGGGTTGATTGCTTCAATTAATTGACATATTAATCACTATCAATGATGCATAAGATATCCTCAAATTAATAACAAGAAAAGTTATATGAATAAACAAGGCTACAAACGTGTCGAAAAAGTACATATATGAGCTTATTCTATTTTTCACACATTATATCATTTTAAAAATCAACGATCAATACACCTCCTCGTCACTTATAAAATGGCTTGGCATATAGGCAAACGCTATACAACCAATTGAACAAGTATCGAACTCTAAGATTTGAGCTAATATTTAAATATTTATACCTTGTACCGTTTAAGTAACTGCTGTTGTTTTCTGCTGAAAGAATATGCAGGTGTTAGGCAACCCTTTCTAACAATTTTTATTATTTTTTATTACTTTTTTATCCATTCTTCCTTTACCGTAAATCAATCATATTCACATATCACATCACATCCACAAATCTCCATCATTCGACTCCACTCATTTTCTCTCCTCATTTACATTAAAAACATTTTTAAAACCATTAAAAATTAACCCCTATCACCCACTGTGAGCATTAATGGACCGGGTATGACCAATTCTGCCAGCAGAAGTCCCCTGCATGGTTACGACTTTGTAGGACCGGCAGGTCCCTGGATCCCAGTGCCCCAAGTTTCAAAATGTTGGCAATCATTCTTCGAGATCAAAATAGAAGCATATTAAGAAACTACAAAACTAAGCACAACAGATCTTTGTGAAGGCAGAAAATGATTTGTATTTTCTCATTGAACTCTTGCCAAAGAGAGCCAATTTGTTCGTTGCTTGTGTTAATGGAAATAGTAAGTAACATAACAAGGGAGCATGCTCGGGGATGATCAATCAGAGAGCATGAATAGAGTAGCAACCTATTACAAACTGATTTACTCTAAATATAAAAAAATTTCCCCAATCTCTAATAAGATCTGGGAAGGATAGTTCCTCAAAATCTTTAATATCTTTAATAGTGTTAAAAACCCAAGTTGCGACCCAGAATTTGACCTTCCCCCGTGGCCTTTCCACTGATTCTTCTCTATCTTCAAATATTCTTCTGTTCCTCGCTAACCACACTGCCCAAAAAAAGACAGCAAGAATGGCAATGGCTGTAGTCCACAGGCAACATTTTTGCATGCTAAAAACTGACTGCAAGACCGATGCATAGACCATTGGCTGCCAAATTCTTTGAGCAGCTTAGACCATAGTTTCTGCGACAATGTGCATTCCAGTGGAAATTTGAGAACAACTGACGCGGCAGTAATAAAAACTGCATTCTGGCAATGTGGAAAGATGCTAACCGACCAAGGGGACAGCTCATGATGCGCGGTATTAAGTTTCATCCTTGCGGCTGTATTCCAGAGGAAATTTGAGAGAGAAACTGCACTCCCCTGATATATGGAAGAAAAACATGTGCCTGGAAGTGGAAACATCAAGCCATTAAAACTACTAAAAAATTGTGGGACATTTCATCAAATAAGTGCAAAACAGATCTATCGTCCCCTTGCCTCTCCTCCCAAGAACGAGAAATGTGGTTCCAATAAAGGTCAATGTATGCTTATCCCAGAGAGTATCGATCACAAAAGTAAAGTCGCCCCCAAAACCACCCCAATAGGGGTACAATGGGATTTCATGTTTCTGCATTAAACGGGTTAGTTTCTTACTCTATAAACAATTTTGGGGAGGTGTTTATCATAGCAAGATAAGAGAGGTGTGAGAAAAGCCTTGTAAATCCTTTGGTGTGCAGAAAAATCTGGAGAGGCTAGTAGATGTAGTTTTTGTGAATTACAATAATTTGTGCTACTTTGTATTTTGGGGTTTCCAGTTCTGTTTCATATCACCGTGGAAATGAAGATTAGGTGGTTAATCTGTAACAGCTTATTCAATAGCAAACCTGTTCCAGTTTCCCAAGCGAGTAACAGAGGGAACAATAGAAACAAAGGCCGGCTTGCATAACTTTATCTCCTGAAAGCATCTCCAATGGGAATGTCAATTGGGGGTGTTGTGCGTGTAATAATATTATATGTATGTGAGAGAGAGAGAGAGAGAGAGAGAGAGATAGTGAGAGATATAATATTTTAATTGAGTAGGAAGAGAGAAATTTGAGAAAAAATTGTGGGAAAAATGGAAAAGAAGAGAGAGAAAGAAATGATTTAAGAATAATAATAAAATAATAATGAAGGATGTGTAGATGGATGTGGATTTTCGACATGGCATGGGAAGCGGTCAAGAAAAAGTGGGTAAAAAGTGGGAAAAAGTGAGAAAGTCATAAAAAGTAGAGAAAACGTGGGACCCATTATATCTATTGTGCCTTCATCTCTCACATAGTAAAACACCATGTTGCATTGGAGGTCATATCTGGCTGCCTAACCAAGCCTACTCAAAGGAAGAGTGAACTAAATTATTCAACATGTAACATTTTGTATCGAATAAAACAAACCCCTTCGGATAAAAAATTTACTGTCCATTTTCATACCATATTCATCAATAGGAGCAGCACTCATAAATGGTAGTATAGTAACAAAAGGACCTCCAGAAGTTTGTCCAAGGTTTTTTTTTCCTCCTTCATACTGTGAGGAAATCAAGACGAAATTCGATAATTCTTGAACTGGTTACATGGTGAAAATTTTTCTACCACATTTCGAACAGTAAATAGCAGAGAGAGAGAGAGAGAGAGAGAGAGAACTTACAGAGTAGGAACTTGCAGAAATGGTGTATACCATGCTATAGTTCACAAAAAGGGTGCGACATTCTCCACTGGATTAAAAGCAACCCAAAAGGCCATGAATGATTAAAAGCACAAAATGTCTCAAATAATTTCAACCCGGATCAAAGCCACATTTCATCATCAAGGCATATAATTGAAATCTGGAACTGAAGTCACCAATTTGGTCAAAGGAATGAAGCAATCTTGAGCAAATTTGTTGGTCAATAGAAATGCCATCAACCAACATCATTTGAAGAAAAAGCTTTGAACCATCAACTAAACCTCTTTTGCAAAGTCTATTGATCACAGCACCATAATCTCTGACAGAAATTTCAAACCCCATCTCGATCATTCGGTTGAAGAGAACCACTGCCTTCCAAACATCACCCTTGGCGCAGTGTGCTTTTATCATGGTAGTATAGGCAACTTTTGACAGTCTAATATTTTGGTCTTCGAGAAATGAAAAGAATATATCAGCATCCTTTAGATCTCCATAAACGCATAGACCATTAATAAGAATGTTATACGTGATATGATTAGGCTGAAGATTATGTTTTGCCATCTCGTTATGTAGACGAAACGCTTTCTTCATATCTCGGGCTTTACAGAAATACTGAATGAGAACATTAAAAAAAGTTTGATCAGGAGATAGACCCTTGCCTATCATAATACAGAGAATCTCAGTGTATTTTTCTGGCTTCCCTTGCCTGCATAGCGCCTTCATAAGAACAGTGTAAGTCACTTGAGTCGCCTGCACAGCATTTGCTTCCATTTCCTCACACAACTCAAATGTGGCTTCTAAATTTCCCTCCTCACAAAATGCGTTCATGAGTGTAGTATACGTAACAACAGAAGGTTTAAAACCGTGCATCTTGACATATTTCAAAAACTTCATCGCATCAGCTGGTCTTTCAGTTTTGCAGAACCCATATATTAGGGAGTTGAATGTGACTATTGTGGGACTAATTCCTTTCAACATTGCAGTTTTATACAACCGCATTGCCTCTCCAGTATAGCCAAGTTTGGTATATTTGTCAATCATAGTATTGTACAGCAAAATATCCTCGATCAAGTCATTATCTGCAAGTTCATCAAAATAACTTCTTGCATCAAAAACTGCCCCTTTCTTGCATAGTCCTAATAGAAAGCCTCTTGCAATAATGTCGCAAGTTACTTCATCAGGCAGTAATCCATGTTTCTTCATGTCCTTCACAAAGCCCAACGCTTCTTCCATTGAGCCCACGACAAATAGCCCATGAATGATTATATTGTAACTATAGACATCAGGAGATAATCCACACTTAAACATCATACAAAAGAATGATTTTGCTATATCTACAAGCCCCATTTTACAGAAACCAGACATCACAGTGTTAAACGAAACAACAGAAGGCTCAGTCTCTTCATCTTTAGTCTCCCGCAGAAATAAAACTGCTTCATGCATCAAGGACTGTTTGCATAGACCATCTATGATAATAGAATTTGTGTATTCACTTGGACAAATCCCATTGGCTTTAATTTCACTGTACACGTCCCACAAGATATCCATATGCTTCAAATTGTGCAACAACCTATTGTATGTCATGATTGAAGGCCGAATATCCAAATCCTTCATCATGGAAATGACAAAAAGGGCATCGACTACCATGTTGGATCTGCAATAAACGAAGGCCAGCATATCCCACACCAAATGATTTGAATCCCATCCCCTGAAGGTATTATAAAGCAGCTCACAGAGTGAAGGTGCAGCAGATCCAGACCCTGACAGAAATAAAAAGAAATATATAAGCAGAAAAAAGAACAAGGATTCTGTAACCTACAATGTTCCAAAGAAGACAAAGCAGAAAATACATAAATATAGGCTCTCAAATATATTGTCAAAGAGATCTGAGAAACCTATTCCTTTAGTCACTTTCAGAACTCCTCAAGGCTTTTCCTATTTGATGATATCCAAATAAAAATAATTATTTCCCCCCTCTAGACATGCAGTTTAAGAATTTATTAACCCAACCACTTGCTGAAAAAATATTAATTAAATTTCTACTGAAACAACTAAGGCTTCTAAAATTCACAGCTCAGTGAAATGAAAAATTTACATGTTGCACTCAATTCACATATCATGTGCCAATTTTCCAAAATTCAAGATGTACAATTTCCAAATTGATCTAATTGTCACCCCATTTCAAGTTTCTAGAATCTAGTTCATTTTGGAAATTAGCTTGAAGCAAATCAAAGTATTTAAGTGTCTTCAAATATCAATATTTTACAATCCCCATATACGAAACATTAAGTGCTGCAAACTCCAGGGTGGAGAAGGCTGAAAAAGTAATCTGTCCACATCATTGTATAGAATTTCACCATCATAAGTCAAATAAAGAAAAAAAAAAAAAAAAAAACCAAACCTAATCTGCTGAGTTTAGAAAAACCCAACAGCAAGTAAATTGATGTTGCTAAAATGAAAATGAAACATAAGAAATCAGTTTAAAAGAAACAAAGAGAGTGAAATGTTGACTCCATCAAGCTCTTTTTTTTTTTTTTTTTTTTTGGTACCCACACTCCCATGTTAGGATTGAAATTTTTATGCAGGTTTATATGAAATAGGAGAGAGAATGAGTGGATTTAGTTGAAATATAATGCGGAAGCGAAATTAATAATGTATTGATATGAGTAAATAGGGTTACAATCACTCCTTTATATAGGAGAAGAAACCTATCTAAACTAGGAAACTATCTAAACTAGGAAACTAAATAAACAAGGAAAGTAAATAAACAAGGCATAAAATAAATCCTAAAATACTTTCCAACACTCCCCCTCAAGTTGATGCATCCACACAGCAGCAACTTGGACGCTAATGTTTGGAAACGTTGAATTGTAGAATGGTGGGGCGACCGGCTACTTGTGACCGGTTGTCAACTCTGCTTGCATTCCATTTCCAATGGTAGTCAATTCTGATTGCAACTCCAAGTAGCAAAAACTCCTCCGTTCTTCCAATTCCAAGTAATCAAGCGGTCCTCCTAGCATAGATGAGAATTGCCTGGTCCTTCCATATTTCCATATCCGAGTGGAGGTCTAGGTCAACCTGAGAAAGCTAGGGTTAAATGTAGAAAACCATGATCTATCGATCCCCATGGAGCACCAAAAAGATTGAGCCAACTAAAGCAACGCGTTGCCGCTTCGCAAGAGGTCACCGGAAGTCTCTGACAGTCACGTAAATGCCTCAACGCACCAGATGGCTAGTCAACCGTAAAGAATTGGTTACTTAACTCTAAGTAGGCCGTTGCAGGTTATAAACTCTAATATGGCAATTTAAGGGTTTGAACGTCAAACGCACAAGCCCGATCATAAAACATCCCAAGAGTAGTCCTGATCAAAAGTAGCATCCCAAAACATAATCACAAACATTGGGACCTTAAAGAGATCATCTAGACAATGAGAGGATAAACTAAAGGGTCAATTTGAGAGAATTATAAGCTCAAATATAATTCTCCAAAAGTTCAGGGACCAATTTGCCAATTTTCTAAAATATCAGGGACTTGAGACTTTACGGGCTGATTTAACTGGTAGAAGAATGACCCAACAACTTATTCCTAGTTGCAAGTTGCAAAAAAGGTCCAAATCACCAACTGCAGCCCACACAAAACATCAAGACCCAAACTAACAGCCCAAATAAGAGAAGAAACCAGCCCAACCAATAATCAGCACCAATCGTGCAACAAACAGAAACCCCGATTCAGAAAAGAAGAGAAGAGAAAGCAACGAGACAGCAGAAACCCCGAGGTCGACGAAGGCTCGCCTGAGGTCGGCGAAGGTAGGAGAGAGTCGCCGGAGATCAAGCGACCTGAGATAGGTGCGCAGCCACCAAGAAAAGATAAGACCTGACCCAAAAATCGCGAAGCCCAGTACCTGCGAAGAGAGTTTCCGGTAGGGGTGAAGTCGGCAAGGGTTGGCGGTGGTTGGGCTCGCCGAAAGGTCGCGGGAATTTGCACGTCACCTTCAATCGCGAGTTTTAGTCACTGATGCTACAGTACGAGGGTTTGGGTTTCTCAATTTGGGATTTTCAGATTTAGGGTTTCAATTTGGAATTCTATTTTTCAGATCCAATCTTGAAACCCTAATTAATGGGTAGAGGGTCATTTCACACGGAAAATTCAGAGACAAGGCCGGACGAGCGGCCGACGGCCGCCCGCCGGAGAACCAAGATCTGAAAAAGCCTTACGCTCTGATACCAAGTTGAAATATAATGCGGAAGCGAAATTGATAATATATTGGTATGAGTAAATAGGGTTACAATCACTCCTTTATATAGGAGAAGAAACCTATCTAAACTAGGAAACTATCTAAACTAGGAAACTAAATAAACAAGGAAAGTAAATAAACAAGGCATAAAATAAATCCTAAAATACTTTCCAACAGATTTGAATAATGGAGATTTGTGTAGTACATGTAGATCCCACCAGATATATGAATGTGATTGGTTTAACCAAATTCAAATTTAAAAGAGAATGCATTAAAATGCATAAAAAATTTTAATCCTAACATGCAAGGTCCATTTCGTTTCTTCCAAAATTGCATAAAAATTTTAATCCGAACATGCAAGGCCCATTTCGTTCTTCCAAAATTGCAGATTAAAAATACAGAATTTCACTACAGTTCCTTGTGCATAGAAATTGTGGGCAACATATCCATGACTTTATGCTTGAGATATTCCCAATATAAATACTACATTCGGCACACGTCTTACAACCGTTTAAACTCCATGTATACATTAGCAAACTCTCAATGTATTCAATCATAAATAAACACTGTAGGATTACCGTCGTCTAGAAGCATTTGACGCAGATGACTCTGCAACGCACGCGGCCGATGCTTGCCTGCCAAAATATGGGCAACAATTAATTGTGAAACCCGGGAATGCTTCACTCCAAGTTCATTCTGCAAGAAGAAGAAACACTCAATTGCATTTTCAGCATCCTCCAAGCACACGTTCTTGATAATGGCATCAATTTCTTCAGTTCCCAGCTTCGAAGCTACATTTTTAAACAAGTTATCACCACGAAGCCAGTTGAAATTAGCTGTATCACTATTGTCACTGCAAGAGTTCAAGTCAGTGATGATTTGGGGACCAGCGTCGTCTGCTGGGTAATCTGATACTACAGCGATGCTATTGGAGAGCTTGCGGAATTTGATGAAGCAGAATGGTAATAAAAAACGGTGCCGGTATGTGGGTACTCTGATGCTGATCATCACGAGAAAGAAAGGGAAAATTCCAACTGAAAAGAAAAATTATTGTTACAAACCAGATTTTTGTTATGAGCAATGCTTCATGAGACTCTCTTTTTTTTCAGTGTTGAAATCTTTGTTATTGCATAAGGTGTTAAGCAAAGATGGTAAAACAAGATATAAAGTAGAAGTCTAGAAGATGTCTATATTAGAAACAGTGAAAACAAAATCCACCTGAAAAAGAATAACATCTAAACTAAATAAAAAGTCAATAATAATAAGCAAATACATGGAAACCAATGAGGCAAACCTTTATTGCTCGACTAACTATTCATTGAAAAATTAAATAATATTATTGTCTCACATCCATTTCACATGGAAAATAAGACAAGAAGAAACAAAGAAATAGCACCATGGAAAAGTCGAGTAGTGGCTAAACCACAATATATTTGTGATGAAAACTTCCAGAAAACAATAAAACTACAAAATATAACCATAATTCATGACAAGAAATGTTAGAGTCGGTATTCTACATCTTTTAGAAGACAGAAACATAAATGAAATCAAACAATCATAGCAGCATAGGATATGAAGATTACCTTAAGTGCCATCAAGGGGGTCTACAAAGAGGGTGTTACTTGTTAAGCATAGTGGTTGGGGGCTTGGTAGCATCAACTATCAAGGAGTGGAAATTGAGTGGGAGATAAAATACATACAAGTTGAGATTTTTGACTTGTTAGAAGAAGAAAACATAAAACCAAATTTTTGGTTTTAAGATGAAAATGTAACAAAGTTTTTGGGTCGAATTAGATGATGAAGTGGAAGTAAAACAGATCAAAGAAAACCATACAGCCATATACCAATTAATACACTAAAAGATCCTCTGAAGCAATGGCTGTCACAACAATACACATTCATAGTTGTTGTAAAAAAGGGGGGAAATATACAGAAAATACAATAACCAAAATTGTACACCTGCAGGTGATTTTTTGTCAACTATAAACTATAAAATTGCGAAGCTACTCAGTAAACTACAATCAGTTAAGGTAATAACCAAAAGATCTTAAATTTCAAATAACAAATTAAAACATCAACATGCTAAAAAGATTACACAAACCACTGACTCAAATAACAACTTAGGTTTAAAAACAAACCTATTCAATGTAAATTCCTAAGCAATTTCATAACTGTCAAATGTGAAATAAAATAACAAGAAAATAAATAAATAAATAAATCATGAAGCAAGAATTAGCAACTTCACCTTCCAACAGAAACGGCAGAAATACAAAGCAAGCAAACCGAGTTTTGGAGGGGAAGCAACAAAAGGATAAGCAGAAAGGGGAACAACCGTGCAACCTTAAGCAACAAAAACTGTGCACAGAAAAACACGAATGAAGTATGTGTAGAGTGTGAATGACAAGCTTAACAAGGACCCAAAAAACGTAAACAACCTTAAAAGATCAAGAGAAACATATACACACGGAAAACACACACACGAAAAACACTCTAACAGAGTTGAATTTGTTGGTGCAAGAAGTAAAAAGGGAGAACAAAGAGTAGAAATCAAAGAGACGGTAGGGAACACTTAGCCGGCTCCATATACTTATAATAACGTCATAACCCTAATAACATATTACGTGCCGTCACAACAATAAACGAAAACCTAATACTAACGGCTCTGGGCTCGGCCCAATATTTAACACTCCCCCTCAAGCTGGAGCATACAAATCAAACATGCCCAGCTTGGAACATAGGGATGAGAACCTATCACATGCTAATGATTTGGTAAATATATCACCTAACTGATCTTCAGACTTCACATATGGAGTATCAATTTGCTTAGACATCACCAAATTACGAATATAGTGACAATCAACTTCGATATGCTTGGTACGCTCGTGGAACACTGGATTGCTTGCGATGAATATGGCAGCTTGATTGTCACAAAACATAGACATAGGAGAGACCACTGGAACTCCCATCTCAGCTAAGAGCGAACGAACCCATATCATCTCAGCTGCCGCATGAGCCATAGCTCGATACTCGGCTTCAGCACTTGATCGAGCCACAACACTCTGTCTCTTGCTCCGCCAGGTAACTAGATTACCGCCAACAAAGGTACAATACCCAGAAGTGGATCGACGATCCGTAATATCACCTGCCCAATCAGCATCCGAAAATCCACATATATCTATATTTTGTGAAGGTCGTCTGAAGTCCATTCCCGGAGAGCCCTTTAGATATCTCAAAATCGAATCACCGCATTCCAATGAGGCATACGTGGGGCATGCATAAATTTACTAACAACACCAACTGCGTAGGTAATATCAGGGCGAGTCACAGTAAGATAGATGAGACGACCCACCAAACGTCGATACCTACCAGAATCAGGAAACGCCTCCCCCTGTTCGGCATCCAGCTTCAAGGTGGGATCCATAGGTGTGGCGATAGGCTTGGCCCCGAGAAGCCCAGTCTCAGTGAGGAGATCCAACACATACTTGCGCTGAGAAAGACTAAGACCAACACTCGAGCGAGCAACTTCAATCCCAAGGAAGTACCGAAGGAGGCCGAGATCTTTGGTATGAAAATGCCGACGCAAGTACATCTTCAAATCGGAAATGCCAGACGCATCACTACCAGAGAGGATGATGTCGTCAACATAAACAATGAGAATAAGGAGACCAGAACTGGAATGCCGAACAAACACTGAATGATCACAAACAGATCGGCGAAGACCAAACTGGAGCACCACCGCACTAAACCTATCAAACCAAGCACGAGGTGATTGCTTCAACCCATAAAGAGCCTTTTTCAACCTACACACCATACGTTCCTGGCCTGGAACAACGAAGCCAGGAGGTTGGTCCATATAAACCTCCTCATGCAACACCCCATGCAAAAAGGCATTTTTAATATCCAGTTGGTACAAGGGCCATCCCTTACAAACAGCAACAGAAAGCAAGATGCGAACAGAATTAAGTCGGGCCACCGGAGAAAATGTCTCGGCATAGTCGATCCCATAAGTTTGAGTATACCCCTTCGCAACCAAACGGGCTTTCAGGCGCTCAACAGACCCATCGGGTAAGTATTTGACTGTGTAGACCCATCTACACCCGACCGTGGTTTTACCAGCGGGAAGTGGAATCAGATCCCAAGTCTGATTCTCATGAAGAGCGGCGATCTCCGCCTCCATGGCAGATTTCCAACCAGGAGAGACTAGTGCTTCAGTAATAGAAGACGGGACGGAGATAGAAGAGATAGACAATGCAAAGGCACGAAAAGTAGGGGCAAAACGACGAAATGAAACAAACTGAGAGATAAGATGAGCAGTTTTGGACCTGGTTCGTTTGGCAATAGGTTCAGCATCAGCAGCACCATTAGGTTCAGCATCAGCATCAACATGATCATGACGCACTGCAGGAGCACCTGTAGAAGATGATGATTGATTCAAGGGTAATCCAGCGGGAGGATTTGTCCGCACGTTGCGACGATGATATTGGGCATAAATAGGCATGTCACGCACAGTAGTTATCGGAACACGACCGGACACCTTCTTAACGACATCACAAGGAATAACTGGGACAGGGACAACCGGAGTAGGTTGGCGAAGAAGCTCCCCCTGGCGACTAGACACTAAGTCGAAATCCAACTGCTGCCCAGAAGAAGAAAAGTACGGAGTGGACTCAAAGAAGGTGACGTCGGCACTAACAAAGTACCGTCGATTAACAGGGTGGTAACAACGATACCCTTTTTGGGTACGGGAATAACCAACAAACACACACTTAATAGAACGAGGAGCCAACTTGTCATTTCCCGGACCAAGAACATGGACAAAGGCAACGCAACCAAAGACCTTGGGTGGCATGGTATAGGTTGGCCGGGCAGGGTATAACAACGAAAAAGGGGACTTCTTATCAAGAACAGACGATGGCATGCGATTAATAAGGTAATTAGCAGTAAGAACGGCATCGGCCCAATATAGGTGAGGAACTTTCATAGCAAAAAGCATAGTACGAGTAACATCTAGCAAATGACGAAGTTTGCGCTCAGCAACCCCGTTCTGTTGTGATGTGTATGGGCAAGTGGTATGATGAATGACACCGCGAGTTTCACAAAAGGATTTAACACATGATTGGGTATACTCTAAGGCATTGTCAGATCGAATAACTTTAATTTTTGTATTGAATTGGGTCTCAATTTCATTATAAAAGATAGAGAGAATACGGGGGAATTCGGTACGATCCTTTAACAAATAGAGCCACGTCATTCTAGAATAATCATCCACAAACACCACGAAATAAAGAAACCCAGATAAACTTTTATGTCTCGAAGGACCCCAAATGTCCGAATGGACTACATCGAATGGACTCAAAGACCTTTTGTCAATTCTGCTAGGGAACGTACTACGGTGATGTTTTCCCAATTGACACGCTTCACACTCTAAAACAGACACGGGACTCAATTTAGGAAGCAACTGACGTAACTTAACTAAAGATGGATGACCAAGACGATAATGCCACCGGCGGCGACACGCACGCATCTAAGTGCGTAGACGGACCTGATTCGCTTCAAAGATTCAATACGTATAATCCATCGCGCTCGGATCCCTAACCAATCATCATCTGCGTCTGGAGGTCCTGGAAAACACAACCAGTAGGTGTGAAGGTTACAGAGCATTTGAGAGCTTTAGTAAGTGCACTTACTGAAACAAGATTAAACGACAAGTTGGGTACATAAAGACCTGACTCCAATTCTAACGACTTAGTTGGATGAAGGGTTCCAGTACCAAGAACCAGGACGTGAAGAGTCCGTCGCCAAACTCATACTAGATTTAATGGACACAAAATCGAGAAAGAAAGGAGGGATTACCGGTCATATAGGCACTAGCTCCTGAATCAATGATCCAAGATGAAGAAGGCATTGCCACGTTGGCGGACTTACCGAATTAGCAACGGTTGCGATGAGGTGTGGCGGCGATGGACAAGGAGTTTAGGCGACTCAAAATCTGATCCAAAACCAGAGGTAGGATTTTCAGGGCATGGGAGTGCGACATCGATGGGCCTAAGTCGATCGATAGCATGATTAGCATACGCCGGCTTTCCATACTTATCCCAACAGAACGGCTCAGTATGTCCCTCCAGACCACAATATGTGCATTTTCGTTCCTCAGTGCCACCATTTCTCCCACCACGACCACGATTACCTCTACCACCACGTGAACTCCGACCACCATTATTTCCACGACCCCCACGTCCATAAGAGCCGCGCCCACCAGTACCAGAACTCGATAGTAAGGCAGACGACTCCTTGGGTGCATAACCAGATTCACCACTTTCCTGGCGCCTTCGTTTAAGTCGAGAGAAAGCTTGTGTTGCGGTGGGAACTGTTTCACTAGCGAGGATCTGATCTTTGTACACGCTGTACTCGGAATTTAGCCCATGTAGAAGGAGTGCTACTTGGAACTGTTCTCGAGCTTGTCTTTGTTGCTATAGATCCACCGTTAACGGTTGATAAAGCAAAAGTTCTTCCCACAATCCCTTCATGGTGCTGTAATACTCGTCAATAGGTTGATCACCTTGTTTGGCCTTAAACAGAGACTCATACAGATCATAGATACGTGAGATATTATTCTCTTGAGAATACATCTCCCTCAGAGATGACCAAACGCGCTTTGCTGTTGGCAAAAACTGCACATTGGTGAGAACCTTGGGTTCCATACTATTCCATAGCCACATCACCACCATCGAATTAGAGGACTCCCACTCCTCCTATTCTGGATCAGCAATACTTGGGGGATCATCAATGAGAAATCGTATCTTCCTTTTAGCACGGATAAAGTGCTCAACGGCATAACTTCATGATAAATAATTACGCCCATTCAACCGAATATTAGTAATTGGCTTACCGAGGTCATCATTGACATAATACATCGGCGACTTGGTGCTAGAACCCGGAGCAGAGGTTGTCACTGTTTTTGGACTCTCATCACCCATTTTCACGCAACAAAGAGGAGACTAACCAGAGAGGTAACACACCAAAAAAAAAGAAACCAGGCACAGGAGCAATCACAGAACCTGTTACTGGTTATGCTCTCAATCGCGCATCAACAAGGGCACACCGCAGGCCTTACTCGACGCTGAATCAACAGCGCACCAACCGAGAAACCAGCCCAGAGCCTGATTCGATCGATGCAGGCTGCAAGTCACAGGAGGAAATCTGGAAATCAGCGCCCGAGGAGATACCCACAGAAACCGATTCAATCGATGTGGAGGAAATCTGGAAACCAGGTTCAATTCGAACTGTGTAGTCGTCTCCCACGCACTTACACCACCACGGAACACAAACGCACTAACACCACCACGATTCCTCCACTGATCGAAGCCTCACAACTCACGATTGCACTGTCATTGACCTGTCACTAGGTCAACTCACAAACACGTCACCTAAACACAAAGACGGGTAGAAGGGGAAAGACAAGAAGAACGAAAAAAAGGATTAGTTTGCTCTGATACCAAGTTGAATTTGTTGGTGCAAGAAGTAAAAAGGGAGAACAAAGAGTAGAAATCAAAGAGACGGTAGGGAACACTTAGCCGGCTCCATATACTTATAATAACGTCATAACCCTAATAACATATTACGTGCCGTCACAACAATAAACGAAAACCTAATACTAACGGCTCTGGGCTCGGCCCAATATTTAACAAACAGCATAGAGTAAGAGTGAGCAAAACGATGCTAACACAAAGAAGCCCTAAACATTGGATGGAAAAGAAAATTAAACGAACAGGAAAGCTAGACAAAAGCAAAATAAAGGCGGCCCTAAAGAAATGGCAGTTACCAGATCGGCGCAAAACCCAACAGCCACGGATCCAAGATTTTCTGTTGGACCGACCTGAAATATGAAAATTGCTCCATGTTCCATGTTCAGTCCAGCCTACTTTGACACAGTAGTTTTGCTTTCTTTGCCAAATTGTTGAGATTCCATGTTCAGATCTAAACGAGAAATTAATTTTAAAAAAAAAAAAAAAAAGTTAACATAGTTTGTTCATCAATTACAAAATCACATCAGTTCAAAATTCTCAAAACACATGAATCTTCAATTCAAAACTCACATCAATTTTCAAGTAATCAGGCCCTGACATTTGACGAATTAACATAAATACACAAATAGAAAATTATAAATCGTCAAATACCATCCCGAACAATCCTCTCTCCACTAATCTTTAATCAACAAACTTGAAGAATCAACGACACAGCCAGAAAAAAGGAAGGCAATATCATAATTCACAACTGTCAGATTTTGAAAACCAAAAGCCAAACAAACAAATAATTTGTTGAGGAAGAGCTTGTTCATCACACCTTTCCTGAAAATCATTTTTTTCTCAAACGTTATTTCCAACCACACGTTCAAAAATAACTTTTCCAAAAATCTCTCCAAACATACATCAAATAAGTATAATGCAATAAAGTCATTTTCCTCCAAATAAGAAGAACGGCAAAATAAGCTAATGAGTAACATCTTTGGTTTCGCCAAAAAAGAAAAGCCAAACAATGAAAATTGACAAATGCAAATTAGCTCTAAAGATACAACGATTCCTTATTCATAATTGTAGCACTTCAACCACAACAAACAGCGACCAAAATTGTCTTGTACTCTGGACTTGATGCAGTATGGACGTATAAAAGTTGGGAGGATTTCAGAATGGAAGAAGGATGGAAGTGATTGAACCCGAAGGGATAGGGGCCTATTTACAGGAGTTGAAGAGTTGACACCAATAGAACAAAACCAGAAAAACATGTGTGTTAAATAGACCCAACTTGTGCACAAAGTTGTTCAAACAACAAACTGTTTGCTCAATGTAGACACGCCACTTGCCACGCATAGAGAATTTGATGAGAAATTAATAATATAATTAAATATATTATTGGATTTAATAAAACAATTAAATATTATTTTACCAAAAGATGGATATGAACCTGGGCCAAGACCAATGCAATCCAACCCGAGCCAAGATTCACCGCTCGTGCCCGTGCTGACCAGTTGGATGGCGGCGCACCGAGTTTTGGCCCAGTGTACTAGCCTGTAGCCATGTAGGTCATCTCTCCTCAAAAACTTACTTGTACCCTTCCAGTTCCTTTGAGAAATATTGAGGCAGTTTAAGTTTGAGGCTTCTTATGACCCATTTATTTCAACTTTAAGTGTCCAACTTTGAATCACATATTCTAATTCACTCGGAACTAATTTTACACAATCAAATGTAGCTCGAGTAGCTACCCGCAGTACAAAATTTGATCTTTGACCATTTATTAGTACAAAACAGATAACCGGACACACCTGAATATAAGGTCAAAGTTGAAAATTTTCAACCATTTCTACCACATTTCACCCGAAGAACTGTAATAGCTAATGAGCAGCTAACAAGGCAAATGACCAAATGTCATTCATTTTCTTCAAATTTTTTAATTTTATAAAAAATACACCAGCAAGCCAAGCAGTCAAAACATCCGAAAAGAAAATGAAACATAGAGTCCAAGAATCCTGTGCAATAACCAGCAACTAGCAATTAAGGTAAATAGGCAATGATTAATAAGCAGAAACAACAAAGCCAACAAAAATGAAAAAACCTAACCAGTTGCGGCGGGAAAAGGAAAGGAGGATAAAGAGACTACGGCTGAAATGAAATGAAGCATCGGCGAAGAATTGTGAGGAACCAGCGACGGCCATGGCTTCGAATGGATAGACTGCAATTGCCTGCTCTGTATTACAGTTGGAGACTTGGGTCTTTTGTTTAATCGTTACAAATTCGAATGGGCAGCGGATCACCAACGTGAACTTTTGGGTAATAAGATTGTGGGCTAGGCCGCTAGGGTATTTATGTCGGGCCGAAATATGCCAACTTGGGCCGATTATACACAGAGGATGCATTTAGGAGAATTGTGGAATTACAAAGGAATGAGATGATGTACCTTGCATCAAATGGGAGATTTTGCTTGAAAAATAATTGAATTTGATGAAATTTTTAGATTTTTTCGATATGAATTATTGGGGAAAATTTTTGAGAAGACATTGTAAGTGTTTTCTTGTTAAATTGGTTTCTGAATCCTCCCTCTGATCGGTGATGAAGTAAAGAAATCTAAAATTATGGGATTCTTTCATTAAAATTAAAAAAAAAAAAAAAGGAAGAAGAAGAGGAGGAGCAAACTATTTCAAATTCACTTAGAGTCATAAACGATTTCAAAATATATGTATTAACAATTCAACTTAACAATTAACATGTGTGTGTATAGCTTGATAACTTCTGCATATGTGCGTGCAGTAGTGCAGCACCATTTTCGTGTATAGCGTTATGCATATTCTTATATCTATGGTGATATAATTTCTGATGATTGCATTTATCTTTGTAGATTCGTGTAAGAGGTTTAGTTGAAGCATCTCCAATGTGCATTATAAATTTTGTTAAACGTGTTTCTTGAGTGAAAATATATCTAATAGAAAATTATTATTGACACTTATAAACTGGTATCTCTATTGTGCATGTAGAAAACAAAAGCCTCTTTGCAACTTTAATCTTTTAAATTTTATTTTGATCAATTTAATAAAGTAATAATTCATAAAAGTAATTTATACTTTTAGGATTGTTTCATTATTTTTATGCGATTTAAATGATGTTGTTCGTGAGACTAAACTTAAAAATGAAATATCACACAATTTTAACATTTCTTCGTATTGAAAATAACTTTTTTAAGCATCATAAGTAGATTAGATTATTAAGAGCACAACATCAAGCGATGCCTTTTTTAAAAAGGGGAAAATGATGGAGGACTAAATTGACAAAATCAAAATGAAAAAAAAAAAAAAAGCCTCAAGACCATTCTTGTAAATTAAAAAGATTGCAATTAAGGCCTTGTTCTATTTGGTATATAATTTATCGCACGCCAAATTCGTATACCTCATACTCATTTTCAACCACACACACATTTCCCAAAATAATATTAACCACACATTTTTACACGGAATACCGCGCACATTAACTTTATACCCAATCAAACAATCCCTAAGCGTGTGTTAGTGTATTTGTAAAAATTGATTTTTATATATTTTGATATGATATAGGAAAGAGAATGAGTGGAGTTGAATGATGGAGATTTGTGTAGTACATGTAAGTCCCACAACATATGTAGATATGAAATATGTGAGAGAATAGTGAAGTTAAAAATAATGTATAAAAATGTGTAAAAATTTGTAAAAACTTGTAGGCTAACGGGCTGTAAGGCTGATAAGTGCAATTTATGCATTTATTTAGGTCTTCGAAACTATGTGTTTTTCTTATTTTTTTATCAAGTTCGTGTTTAATTTAGTATTATTTGTCTCTATTTCAGTGAAAACCGGGAATTGAAGGAAGATTGCAATTGTGGGCTAAAAATGACGCAAATTAAAGTTTGAAGGACTCAATTTGAAGCAAATAAAGCTGGGGAGGTGAAGAAAAATCAGATGGGAGCCAAAGTGAAGACTTTAATTAAAGTTTGTAGACTAAATTGATCAAATTTAGAAGTCGAGGATTTGCCCTACAATTAAACTGTGAGGACCAAATTGGAATCGGGCAAAAGTTGCATCTGGTAAACCATGCGGTCGCATGTGCGACCGCATGCCTTTGGAAATTTATAACCATGCGATCGCACGCGCGATAGCATGGTTATATCGGGCAGATTCGCAGAAAACTTTCCGAAACTGATTTGGACTCTGATTTTTGGGCTTTCTTGCATCTATTAATACCGATTTCGACCTAATTCGTGGGGAGAATATCAGAGAACAGAGAGGAATGAAATTTGGAGAAATCAACTTGGAGAAACTTGGAGAAAAAAAGCCATAATTGAAGATCCGAGCTCAAGAACACAACTTTAATTCGGTGGTGGCTTTCTCTTCTTGTTTTTCTTCGATTTTTAACAGCATGTTAGGCTAAACTTTTCATAGTATTAGGGTAGAGATGAAACTTGGATTTTAGTTTGAATCCGGATTGAGAATTTGATGTTTTATTGATTCTTATGCTTATACGAATATTTAGTTTTGAGTTTTCAATATAAAGATGTTTTCTTTTGCAACTTGTGGCCAAAGTTGATCTGTGATTTATTCATTGAATTGAGAAATCTTGAATAAATTAGACTCTTATTGAAAACCATGAATTCCGATAGGGGATGAGAATACCCTTATGCTTTGTGCGATATTTTTATGCAATTCTTGTGTTGTAATGCATTTTTATGCCGTTGTTATCATAGAGATATAGTTAACACGTCATATAAATAGGTTGAATTTTACTTGAGAAAGATTATTCAACAAATTGTGTGAATTGAATCGTCAAAACTCACTTGCGTTGTCGCATTATTAATCCGGGGGATAACTAAATGAAAAGTGGATTCGAAACCTTAATGCTGGTTTACCCATATTCGATTTCAAATTATAAAAAAAATCATTCTTTTAATTTGCTCGTATTTAATTCTTAATTTTTAATTTTACATTTAGCAATCTAATTTAGCAGTTTAATTTTCGCAAGATTAGAATTAATTGATCTCAACTCATTCATTTCGGTTAATGCTAGTTAGAGTGAACGTGGGAATAAATCAGTCCTCGTGGGTACGACATCCGGACTTTAAAAGTCCTCTTTATTACTTATACGACCCGTACACTTGCGGTGTGGGATTAGTCGCAACAAAGGCTTCATCCCTAGATCAACACTCCGGCTCGATCTGTTAGCGCCACCAAACACACAGCCAAAAACACCTTCTTCTCAATTCAACATTCTCTTATACACAGCCCAATGCAGCCAGCGATAAAGCAAACACATAGCCGACCAAGAATCAGCGGCTAGAAATTGCAAATGTAGTGGTTGGAAATTGCAAATCGGTCAGCTAAGCGAGATAGACCAGCGAGCAAGAGGTTGTAAAATTGCAGTTGTAATAACCCTATACTTGCAACTTGGTCGGAGAGGCAAGATGGACTATCGAACACAAAGAGGCCAATTTTTAGGGCTAATTTAATTAGGCAAGATATAAAGAGAGGAGAGAGAACGAGGAAGAAGAGAGAGATTTGGTGTTGGGTAGTGTTTCTTTGGTGGCGTCGAGGAGGCGAAACAGTAACATCGTGAAGGAGAGAGAGATTAGCTTGAAGGAATTTTGAGAAGATGAGCGATGACAGTTTTAGGATATTGTTGGATTTGAAATAAATTTATGTCAATTGCAATTTTAGTTCTCCTCCTTCCCGCTTTTCCTTTTTAGAGATACTAGTTGGAAACCCGTGCGTTGCACAGGGCCTAATTACATGAATTGAATTTTCCGATTTTTTTGAATGCACTAGTTAACATCACAAGAAGGAAAATTCGGCAAAGTTTCTCTTATACTTGGTGTAAGTCTGACCTATAAATATTGGTACAAATTTATAACAATCAACACAAACATAAAAATTAAAAAAAAAATTGTATGAAAAACACAGTTTGACATTAGTGTCGAACAATTATAACATTCGAGCATTATCCACTTCATGTATATTTGAGAATAATACCTATTATACTATAACTTTCATAAATTCATTGGCATTGAAAGCACAATGGGCAACATGTTCTAGTCTTTTCACCAGCGCTTCCTTGTCATGCAAGGCATAAGGTATCAATGTGCAATATGTGCGTGTCGAGATCTCAGCACACTCAATGTCCTCATTTGTATTAGACCAAAGATTCTCCGATCAAAACGGATGTAAAAATAATATAACAAAATGAATACATCAAAATCTTACACACCATCGAGCACGTCGCCATCCGTCTCATCTCTGGATGATTCAATTCCAATTTTCAGGTGATTCATTAACTAAATATACAAAAACAAATAAATTTATTAATGTTCACCTGAAAAGAACATGACATTGACACCTAAATAGGAAACAACATAAGATGCTTGAATTTAAGATAAACAAATACATGTCAAAGTTACTGTAATTAACTTTAACACTTACCATTATCAGTATGTTCGTGTCTATCACTGTGTAGCCATGCGTTGCTCAGATCAACACCATCTCTTCCACCGAGGGGTTCTCTAGGAGAAGATAAATTACCAACCACATATCCACTGGTATTAACGAATACTCCTCAATTGCAATTGTCATTCACAAAACAATTGTTTCGAGATTGGTCCATTGGGGCACAAAAACAATTTATATGAGTTAAATTCTTGTGCCAACAATGAATGTCATTTAAAATTTTTATTGGAAATTGGGAATTTGAGATAAGAACATTACCATAACTATCTATAAAAGTGACAAAACAAAAAACTTGATGATTAAAGATTTTCTTCAGAAATTAGTAACAATAATGGCACTACCAAATCGTGTATTTAATAGATTCCAAAAAGAAAAAGAAATCTATTTAGTCATAAAAATAGTAATTTTCTAGTGAAAATGTAAACAAATTCTATAACTTATATGTGGATTTTCCAACATGTTGCTTAACAACTCTGCTTTTGTTTGCAACATTAATAGTAGAATGGAGCGCTACTAAACCAAGGACAACATTACCGAATCGTCATTTTCTTTGATCGTTGCAATAACATGAATTTAAAAAAGATAAAAAAAAAAAAGAGCTATTGTTAGTATGGAAAATGATCTCCTACCCACTGTAGGTAGGATATCCTACCCACAATGGGTAGGTGTCCCCTCCTGATTGGTGGGGGGGCCGGTAGGACCACTCTCCCTGCCAATCAGTGGATGACACCTACTCACTGTGGGTAGGATATCTTACCCACTGTGGGTACGAGATCATTACTCTTGTTAGTATAAATGACAACAGTCAAATGACATACAATAGTTTTCTACCTAATCAATCAATAAATAAAAAGAAATAAGTAATTTATGTTTAAAACCACATACCCCTATTGATGTCCTTTAATGCCTTCAACCATTGGACGATGATATCTGATAAATGTGTATTTTACACACTTATTTATATTTCTAAAAGAATAAATTATCATTAGATCGAGCAGATATCTACTTAATTTTACGTTTTTATTGTGTTTGTAGGCATAAATCCTCAATGTGGAGGAAAACGAGGAAAAGGAAGAACAAAAAGGACTAAAAACATCAAATTTCCTTAAGTTGGGGACCAAACTGTAACTCTTCAAAAGATGAAAGACTTTTGATAAATTTAATTTGGGTTCTTTTGGAAATAAAACTCAAAAGTTGAAGGGATTTTTGTATAATTTCTCCAAAGAGAATGTTAAAAAAAAAGGGTTGCAGCCCCGCTGCGGCCTATGTTCAGCCG
Organism: Jasminum sambac; assembly: GCA_018223645.1. Classification (NCBI taxonomy): domain Eukaryota; kingdom Viridiplantae; phylum Streptophyta; class Magnoliopsida; order Lamiales; family Oleaceae; genus Jasminum; species Jasminum sambac. The sequence continues at coordinate 25,909,617 of CP073648.1, read as the reverse complement.
GCCCGCGGCCTGCAGGCCCAATGTGCAGCCGCACATTGGTAAAAACCAGCAACCGCGAAATTCCATTTTTCTTCCATTTCCCCCATCATTCTCACCAGTTTGAAGGGGTTCTTGGGGATTGTCTTGACATGAATTAGCATCATATAACACTACCAATTCATCCCCAATTGAACTCTGTCCCTTAGGTTAGCTTAGTTAGGTTTTTTTCTTCTTTTCCTATCTTTTCTCTTCTCTATTCCTTCTTTCTTCTTTTCTCTTCTTTCATTTTCTTTAGTGTAGGGGTTTGGATTGGGGATTTTGACTTGGAGTAGAAGAAGGAGAAATCAAGAGAAGAAGGTAGAAGAAGTAGAGAAATCATCAAGATGGAGGATTCTTCAAAAAAGGGAATCTAATCCTTTTATCTTGTGTTTCTTTATTTCTTTTAGTTGTAATTGTACTATGTCTTGTAATTCCTTCAACATGAGCTGATTTGTACTATGCCTTCAAAATGGGAATAGCATGTAAAGAGAAAAGGAAAGTGGAACCAATTGTTCACAAATCCTAGCGGTGGAATAATCTCTATTAATTAATTGATTAATTATTAAACTATATATTAATCTAAAATTTATATATTAAACCATATATTTAATCTAAAATGTATTTGATACATCATGAGAGGGAAAAGAAGATTTAAATTTGTTGGAAATTAAGCGGGAAATTTTCCTCTAAAAACGGTCTCTGCTTATTAATATATAAATTAGCAAGACAACTAAGAAACAATTATATAAATACTAACTAAAATAATATGTCAAATTTATATTTGCAAGATTAGTAAGTTTTTAAAAATCATATATCAAATTTACCAAACCCCCATCGCTGAATCCCCAGCCCCCACCACAACACCATCCCTACCTCCCAATCCCTTAGTCTTTACCATCCGCTTTTGGTTCTCATGGACGGCTCCAAAGTTCTCCATTAATGGAGAACAACTTTGAAAAAGTTAATGGAGAGAAAATGAATTTTTTTTTTTTAAAAAAAGAAAGATTTGTTCATCTTCTTCAGTAGTTTACGCACCCAAATCCTGTGGCTTCCACTTAAACCATTTTCTTCAACATTCGAAAATCCAGATTTGAAACCAAGAACAAACTGTTTGAAACCATCTTCTTCAATTGTTTCCATCTTCTTCAACAACCCAAAAACAGATCCGAAACCAGGAACTCGAAACTGCAAATGGTGAATTTTCATTTGTGAACCAGCAAACAAAACTGATGGCGAAATTTACTACCCATCGTCTCTACGAGTTCGTCAGCAAACCAAATCAACAACCAAAACTGAAGGCAAAATTACATGCAGTTGTAGTAATTATTTCTTGATGGTGAAATTAATTACATATCATGAGAGAGATGTTTGGTGATGAGGAGTTCATAGATTGGGGAAAGAAAATGGTCAGAGAGAATGTGTTTGTGTAGTGGGGAGTTGGGTTGGAATTTTGGCCGCCCGAATGGTATAGCGGGAGAGTTTGGTCAGAGAAGGTGATTGGAGATTTGCTGGAAAAGATGATCGGAGATTCACCATTTCGCCGAAGAAGATTACCGAAAAATGGAAGAAGGCGCCGGAGAAGAAGATCAAAAAATGGATGAAGGAAACGAACTAAAGAGGAAAAATGAAAAAGTTTAAGGGTTTTTGGTCATATTCTATTTTGTGCTGCTAGTCTTGCAAAATGAAATTTTCTATGATTTTCTTGCAATTACAAGTCTAACCTTACATATATATGTTAATGCCCCACTATTTTTTTTTTAAATAAAAGACGCTATGTCTTATCTAAGTAAGGAATATGACGTGATGTGTAGCGGCGATTCTTTGGTTCGCAAGGCCTAAGTCAAACTTTTAAAAATGGGCCACTTTAAATTTTTCATTAATTTTCGTTAAACCAATATATAATAGCACATAAGTCTCAACTAGAGAGCAGTAGTAACAGTAACTCAAATGTACAGAAATCAGCAAAAAATAAAAAACTCAGTCAACGCTAAATGTAAGGTAAAAAAAAACTCTTTAAAATGGGCCCCCAAATATGCTGGGCTTAAATCAGCCACCGTTGAGAGAAAATTACTACAATTAAAACAATGGTGACTCTATATTTTTATTTAGTTAAAAATCAAATTTTTAAATTAAAAATAATAAATATGTGGATGATAATAAGTAATATTATTACCCCCTGTCCCACAAAGATATGCTTGTATTCCATTTTTGTCATTCCAAAATATATACAACTTTCTATTTTATTTGTATTTAAGTTCTTCTATTTTTTAATTATGCCCTTATTTAATATACATTGTTATTAATTAGTATTATTTAATGTAAGGGTATATTTGAAAAAATATTATTAAAATTTACTTTTCCAATATATATATATATATATATATATATAGAAATAGAGAAATTTCAGCCTATTTTTTAATTAGATTAATTAGCTTTCCCACCTAAAATAAAGTACTTGCTTGCCTTTTTTATTTTTTCATTTTTTTAATAATTAATAATTAATCTCCAACAATCAATTAACTAATCATTATCAATATTAAGTCTTATCCTCACAAAAATAAGATTTTTTCAAATCTCCACTTATTTGAACTCATCTTTTATATTTTTTTGTCTTTTGATTTTTCCTTTTTTATCAATTCATAATCAATCCTAACAAAAAAATTAATAAATTATTATTTATATTAAATGCTAAATATAAAATTAATTTTTTTTCCTTGCATAAGTATTGATAATTATTATTTTATTATATCTTTTAAACCTGAATCTAAAGATTTATATTTGTAAATAGAATAAGAGACATTTTATAAATAATTAATTAGGAGACCAAAATTAATTCTTAAGAAAATAAAATTAATTAAAATTAATAATTTCATTAATAATTGATTATTGTGTAATACAAAATTAGCATTCATTAAATTTTACATAAAATTAAAAGAAAAGTATAACATTAAAATTTAAAAATTTGAATCGATTCATTAATTAATTTTTAAATAATTAATTATTTTTATCAATATGTAGAAAATCAAATCAGTCAGCAAATTAGAGAAGGCAACAGTTCTAGGGTCAAATGGCTTAACCGGGTCAAACCGGGGTCGAACCGTTTTTAAATGAAAAAATTAAAAAACAAATTAAAACCAATAAAACAAAAAAATTGGTTGAACCGTTATCGGGTCACCGGTTAAACCGGTGATTTTTGACCGATTTTCTAATAATCAGGTTTTGAGCTATAATCTGGCCGAATTTTGGACCGGTTCATGAATGAACTGGCCGGTCCAGTCAAGTTTTATAAACATTTATTTTTATAAATAATTAGCTAATGAATGAAAATTCATCTAAATTAGCAATTTCACTAAGATTTAATATTTGTATGATACAAAATTAAAAGTCATTAAAATTTTACGTAAAAATTAAAATGAACTTGTAACATGATTATATCGATCCATTTACTTAGTTTTAGAAATAATTAATTATTTTTCAAAAATAAAATTAACTAAAAAACGAAAATTAATTCAAATTAGCAAGTTTTTACAATTTTATTTTGGTGTAATAAAAAATTATAATTCATCAAATTTGTATACAAAAACTAAAAGAAACATTTAACATTAACTTTTTTAATTAACCATTCAAGTTGTAATATTAATCCAATATTTTTAATAAGTTGAATCTATATCTATATCTTTTAAATTGCAGTTATCCTTTAGTGAAAATAATTAATGGAAACAGGTTTTAATATTGCATTTCAACAGTTATATTTTTTAAACGAATTTTAGATTAGTTTGGATGATTTTATTTATGGATCTAATTAGTAGTCAATCATCATTGAGAACGAATTTTATTATTGCATTTTGACAGTTTATATCGAATTTGAGTTATAGTTCTCATCAATTTTCATAATATTTGTTATTTGGATTTGATTGGAAGAAGTGGAAGAACTGATGCTCTTCATTTCTCGAATATTTCTTTTTGATGGATTAAACTTTTTTGGAAAGCAAACACAAGTTAAGTCTTTCGATAGTAGGCTATGTTTCTTCTTGATATTGAATATATAACTCTTGACCAATATTAAAATCCCACCATAAACTACAATAAAGATTGTCAATAAGGATATTTTATTGAACGTGCCAAAACAATGAACAACGGTTACATGGGTGTAGTTAACGGCATTTTTAAAACTGCAAGGTAAATTCCGTAGATTCATAGAACTTTCTTCATACTCTTAAAATTTATTTTCCTTGGATCATTTAGTTTTTATGCTAATATGTTCATTGTGAAAATTCATTATACTTCTTTTGTATAGCTGATTAATATTTTTAGTTTACATAATTGGTTATAATTGCAAAAGCCCAATAAAGTTTATAATTTTTTTATAAAGTTGATTAATTTGCAATGCAACTATTACTATTCAGAAGTATAAAATAAATTAAAATATGAATTGACCGAATTCGGTGGATTATTTGTGGTAAATTGTTGAAATAATTATTTTTTCTGTATACTGATAAATTGCTTTTTCTTTTTTTCCATTAATTTTTTATACCATTGGGTTGAGACGACACAATTTTTTAAATATTAAAGGTAAATTCGTGGATTGATTGTACTTTTTTCGCACTATTAATTTTTCTTATCTTGGATTGTTTATTTTTTTACTCATATGAAAAATACTTTTCAATAATAGAATAGAGTTTCAATCAAAAGAGTGTTAGACTCACTTATTAAAAAGAAACAATTGTAGTTTCTTCGCACTAGAAAAGGTATATATATGTGTGTGTGTGTGTGTGTGTGTGTGTGATCAATTTTTTAAGTCATTAATACAAATTGATATAATATTTTAAATTATTAAGGTAAATCTATGGATTTACCGTATTTTTTTCACACTATTAATTTTTTTAAGATCATTTAGTTTTTATAATAATATGTTCATTGTGAAAATTAATTATATTTCTATGCTTCTTTTGTATGGTTGATTATATTTTTAGTTCACATAATTCGTATTGGAAAGTCCAATATACTTTATAATTTTTTCCAATAAATTAATTTGTAATGCAATTATTGTTGTTTACAAGTATAAAATAAATTAAAATATGAATGAATCCAATTCGATGGAGTGCTTCTGATAAGTTGTTGCAACAACTATTCTTTCTTCAAAGTGATAACTTATTTTCTCTCTCCCTTTTTTCTCATTTATTTCTTATACCATTAGATTGAGACAACATAATTTTTAAAACAGTAAGGGTAAATTTATAGATTGATCGTATTTTCTTCACACGATTAAATTTTTCTCTTGAATCATTTATTTTTTGTGTCCACATGAAAAATACTTTTCAATAGTGATAGAGTTTCAATCCAAAAGTGTTGGACTTACACTATTAAAGTTTTTTTATTTTTATATAATCAAAATTTTAAACAATTAATAGGAGTCGATACAATATTTTGAATTGTTAAGGCAAGTCAGTAGATTCATCATACTTTCCTCACACTATTAATTTTTTTTGGATCACTTGGCTCTTATGCCAATATGTTAATTGTGAGTTATACTTCTTTTGTATATTGATTAATATTTTTGGTTCACATAATTCGTTGCAATTGTAAAAGTCCAATGTAGTTTATAATTTTTTCAGTAGATTAATTTGTAATACAATTATTACTTTTTACAAGTATAAAATAAATTAAAATATTAATCGATCCAATTCGAGTGGATTGTTTGGCAACTTTGAAACAATTATTTCTTTCTTCATAGTGGTAAATTATTTTATTTTTTTAATTAATTTTTATACCATTAGGATGAGACAACATGATTTTTTAAATACTAAAGGTAAATCTGTGGATAGATCGTACTTTCTTCACACTATTAAATTTTTGTATTGGATCATTTATTTTTGTGCCTACATGGAAAATACTTTTCAACAGTGGAAGATAATTCCAATCAAAAGAATACCGAGCTCACTTCGTGTGAAGAAATAATTATAGTTTCTTCGCAATAATAAATTTTTTCCTTTTTGTATTATCAATTTTTTAAACCATTAGCGCGAGTCGACACAATATTTTAAACTGTTAAGATAAATCCGTGGATTGATCGTACTTTCTTCACAATATTAATTTTTTTGCCTTCAACCATTTAGTTTTTATGCCAATATGTTTATTGTGAAATTAATTATACTTTTTTGTATAGTTGATTACAATTTTTAATTCACATAATTCGTCACAATTGCAAAAGTCCAATAAATTTTTAATTTTTTGCAGTAGATTAATTTGTAATGTAATTATTACTATTTATAAGCATAAAATAAATTAAAATCTAAATTGACCTATTTTGATCGATTATTTGCGATAAATTGTTAAAATAATGATTATTTTTTCGTACTTATAATTTTTTTGTATCATTAATTTTTTAATACTTTTTTGAGTCGGCACAATTTTTTAAATTATAAATGTGAATTCGTTGATTCATTGTACTTTCTTAGCACTTTTTTTTTGCCGTGGAACATTTATTTTTTGTGTCAAAATGTTCACATGTTAACTTAGTAAATTAGTGCCTCATTGGTCTAATGGACACCAAAATCATGAATCAATATTATTAGTTATGCAAAATTGAAGTAGAAAAGTTAAGAATATGAATTGTGTTCTTATTCTAATTGTTTCATAATGAATTATTGAATGAATATATATGGGAAAAAAAGAAATGAGAGATTTAAAACTAAAAGTACATATTTATTGAGTTAAATTATCAAAGATTAGATTTAAAATTGTAATTATCCAATGAGTACTTACACCATCATCTTTGTAATGAACCGATTTGGAATGAGATAAATTACATTATATTTTATTATTTTTATTTTTCTAATTCATATAGAGTTATTACAATTTTAAAGTATGAATCAGACCATAATAAGGTAAAGAAATAGGCTTTTAAGTGGTTGTTTGTTGTTTTTATATTCTAATTCTTATGATAATATAATATTCAATCAATATATATTGAAATATAATAAATGTTGAAAAATTTTCCCCTTGCATAACACACGGTGAAACAGTTAGGGTTTGAATAAGAAGGGTATGTTGTAGTTTTGAGGGTGACGTATAGGGTGGTTTAAAATTTATTATATGTGACAATGATGGTCGTCCAACTACCATGACCATAAATGTCATCTATAAAAAAGTGTTTAAATTTATATTTTCATACTTATTAATTGCATCAGATACGTTGTTTACTTTATTTATTTTTTTAAACAAATCCTTTATGTCATTCATGGTTTGATATGTGAAGTGAAGGATTATATTTATATATTATTGTGTTTGTGCTCTTATATTTATTTAGGTATAATGTTCTAGTCACAAATTTGGTAGAGTTATATAAATTGATTATATGTACCATTTATGCATTAGGAGATCCCGTACCCATGCCAAAAAAAATTCGTGCAGGCCCTATCGACCTACCACCATCGGGGACAGTTATGTATTATTTATCTAACCTAACGTAGATACTAAAAAAATATAAAAAAAGGGTGACGTAGGGCCCTCACGCCACGTGGCATGGGTACTGTCCCGATGTGGGGAACAGAGCATTAGCGTATGCATTAGTGGCACCGTTTTTAAAAAAGGTAATTCAACGTACTTAGTAATCGAAAATTATATTTTTAGTGGGTTTTATTGATCATATTTGAAATATAATGTTATTTCTAATATTTTTATAGGTTTCTTATGCTAAATCGCCAATGTTTGTGTAAAATGATGTCATAGATATTCCGCTCATCTAAAAGTTATTTATTATTTTAGTACAATTCAATTGTATAATAACACAAATTTTTATATTCTACGTGATAATTATGGATGTGACTTATATTTGAGTACATTCACCCTTTTCGTCAAAACAAGAAGATATTTCTATTTTTTGTCTTGTATGTTATTGTTGACTATTATTGATGGTGTTATGTTTGAATTACTTCAATTGCTGATGTCTTTAAGAGTATTGTAAATTAAATTTGTATTTTTTGGTGAGTTTTCCCTAACTGTTTGCGGCATGAATTGGTATAAAATAGAGGGAAACTTTGTCAAAATTTTTTAAGAATTATTTCATTAGTTACATTAATTAATTTTATTGTTGTGACTTATTATTTATTTTATGTTTTTCGAGATCCATTGTTAATATGACTAATACCTATTAATACTATTATTAGTTAAAAAATGATGCCTCCATATAATGCACGGGTGAAATAGCTAGTAACATTAATTATAATTTCTTAAATTATGTAAAAGTCAAATCAAACTTATCTTTATGGGACGGAGGTAGTATATAATATGTGCGATAAGATAAATATTTGATTTTTTCTTTTTGAAGTGTAAATATTTAATTTTGAATAATTATAAAATTAATTTTTAGATAGAGAAGAATTAATACAAATAAATACTTTGTTAAGGGCATCGTGGAGACCGGAGAGACAGGTCTCCCTATTGCACATTGCCACGAAAGCAGCTATCTCTATTGCATATCATTTTCCTCGGAGCTCTAGAATAATCTCGATCAATTCAAAATGGACCGCAACATACGGGTAAAAATCATTTTGCTACATACAAGTAAAATCGTGCCGGCCAAGACATATTTCAACGTCATTTTAACACAGGTGTCAAAATTTAACAATAAACATTCTTCAAACAGTTATTTGATATTTTCGACCATAATTATTTGATATTTGATTACACATTACTACCTTTATGTTATAAAAGTATAGAAACAATAGAGAGAATTTAGAGAGAATGAATTCTAAAGAATTCTCAGGAATGAATTTCATTAATAACTGAAGCGCTATTTATAGGAAAACTTCGAATGGCCAGTAATTACATAATTTTATCAAGGGTATAATAGTCATTCACATATAATAATTACATCTTTTACCAAATTATTCCTCCACCAAATTATTCCTCATAATTCATAACCACCAAATTATTCTCAATTATTCATAACACTCCCCCTTGAATGACTATTAATACAAATGTTTTCTGGACTTGTTTGGAGAAAAATCCAGTGGGAAAAAACTTCCAAACCGATTGCAGGATAAAGCTTGGAGTGGTTATATCTTCTTCATCAAAACATTGCTCCCCGATGTCTTCCAACAGATAGAGTATTCACGCTGTCTTAAAACCTTTCGTTAAAACCCATGGGAAAAACTTGATCAAGGAAAAGAGTAAATTTCCGCTTTGATTTCATATCTTGAGAATCTGATATCTTTACTTCGGTAAATGATTTCAATATCATCATCGTTTGGATCTAAAGCATTAGCTCCATTATAACTTGATCCAATAGATACTGTATCAATTTCTCCTATCGCTTCAATATACCATGAATATGCCGTTAAAACCTTATTAGGAAAAACCCGGTGGGAAAAACCCTAATGAAGGAAAAAGAGTACATTATTCATGTGAATACGCTTTAAAGTTGCCTCATTAAAAACTCTTGCTAGGAAAACCCAATGGGATAAAACCCGGTCGAGGGAAAAGAGTGCAACGCGTATTTTATACAAGTATCTTGCAAGCATTTCAAAATCTTTCATACATTTGTAAGAGTATCATATACATTGATTTTATACTCTTCTGCTCATTTAGAGTGCATCAATTTTCTTACACAACTACAAAACATTCACCATGAACACATGTCTCCAAATACACAATTTAAAGCATATAAATTCATTGTAAAAACATGTAAACATATAAGTAAACCTTCATAACTAACTAACACTTAAAATATATCATTTAACATTTAATACTCATTTAATAGGTTATTTCATTCCCAGGGGCTTAGCTCACCCTTTAGGGTACTCATAAACACGGGTTTAGCTCATCCGATCCTTTAATTTCCTTTTCAGCACTACACACACAATCGGTAATTTAACTTTCATGAGCATGCAACATATAATGACCACCATGCTTATCTTTAAACTTGAGCAATAGTCATCATCATCTCATCATCTCATAAGTTAAGGATTTCACATTCACCATTTATCATCTTCAATATATCTCAATATTTTCATTATGTAGCGCTACATTTTCATATCGTGTCGACACATTTCAATTTCATTTCTTTCCCCATATCGACATAACTTATCGAGATATCTCATTATCAATCCTCTTGTAGGATTACACAATATAGTTATGTCTATATACTCTTCAAGAGCATATGCCTCCGTTATTAAGACCATCTTTTATAATTTGCTTTGATATATATGTTTGGGGAAATCTCATAATATCAACGCTTCTACAAGGCTAACTTATCAAAGCATCTTAAGCGATATATGTGATTGTTCATAGCATCTTTTATGCATCTTTGAACTTCAAGTTCATATTTTAATTGTGAGGATATAACATGATGCATTTCACATATCATTTTCAACCTTTAATACTCCCCCTCATGCTGAGAAAATTTAGAACACCAAAACTCATACAGTTGGTATGATTTTAATCATATATGTTCTCATCATTCACCTTAATATGAGAATTTAGACCGCTTTGCATTCTATTCTCGATATCGGCAATTTATTTGAGGACTTTAAATAATTTGCCATATAATATCCCACTTGTATGCATACTCAAATCCTTCAGGTGATTTATTCAAGTATTGGGATATATATTTACTAGCTTTATCATTAAATCTGAAAATCATGCTCATCAGTGAGCAAATATTTCAGAAATTTCAAATTACGAATCATATACACATGTGACTATCTAGTGGATCCATATCATAATATCTAGTAGTCCACATGGAGGATGAGTGGCCCATATTTCTCATCCTTTATTCCAGATATATTTGGGATTTATTTCCAATATTGGCTAGTAATGATTTCATCATTTATCGAGAACAATCATTGAAGAATTCCTTTAATTCTTCACTTGAAATATTGATTTCAATAATTATTTAAACCTGGATGGTCAGTCCGGTTTTGCAAACGAGTATTATTGAACTTCTAATTCAGTAAATTCTTATATCGATTTCACTAGTATCTGTATAGTGCTCAATATGATTTATCATAGAAATAATTCACCGACATATTCCATCATCTTTTGGTGACATTATTGTCTACTATCGTTAAAACACAGATTCTGACTCATACGCATCACATCCGGCTATTATTTAATTCCGAAATCGTTGCTCTTACGCTTCATATTATTTATTTAAAATCGGAGTCTTATTTCATACGCGTCGTATTATTCTATAAATAAATCATCAAAATTATTGCAAAATTCATCCTAACAAGGGTCTATACATTATAATGGATCATATGCTCTCAAATCTTCGAAAATACTATCCATCACTACCGATCAAAATCCTAAAAAGGATTTATCGATGTAGGCTAGAAAGATTAAGGATGCTAATGAATAAGGGTATCCCACAAGATATCCGATGCTTGATTGAAGCAAAGGTTCGATTATCTGGTGAGGTTTCAATTCCTTCTAAATACATGCCTGGTATGGGTAAAAGTAGTTTTTCAAAGAAACGGAGAGCAAAAAGATTAGGAGGATGCTACAAATGTGCTCGGTGGACATGTGACACTCGATGTAAATCTGTGGGGTACTTGTCCGAAATCGAGAAAGATAAAATAGCATTCATTAAGGATGGATTGAGTAAGGAGCCTTTGGATGATATTCAACGGGCTCTTGAGACACATCCTAGTGGACACGCATAAGGTGAGCTAATGGCCTTATGGGCCAAATTCAAAGATCAACAAACGCTACAGTCTTGAAAAACTTACTTTAGAAGATCCTGCTTGTAAATTTAGTAGAAAATTTTAGTATAATAATTTTCTCATATTAATATAAGGAAGCTCGGTGTAATAACGAAGATCAATGTTTTTCTTGTAATTGTAAATATTGTTTTTCGATTTTAAGATATATATATATATGTATATATATATTATTTTTCAATCACCAAACAGATATATGTCATTTTCACTTAAAAATTTTCTGCATTTTTTTCTCTTTCATATTTGTCAAAAAGTAAATAGTGCACTCAATTATTGGTTTGAAAATTTTTCTTTAAATAGAGGATTCATATATCTCTCATGTTCATACATTAAAAGTATAGTGCAAAAAGAGAGATAGGAGTAGAGATGGATATGGAGATTTTAGAATCATCTCATACAAGTCGACTTTTTACCTCGCCATATTAAAACCGTATGTATTCTTGGTGGATCTAAATCGGTAGGTCATATCCAATATGTGGATATGGCAAACCAACTCAAGAAAAGAGTTAGGAGACAAGAAATCAATATACTATACTGGAGGAACCAACAACAAACTTTTAGCTAGACTTATAATGGCCGCACAATCATGGGGAATAAGAGTTTGAGTGTAATACCTTTCCATCTAGTTGGATTTAATACTCAATTGGAGCCGTTCTACCATGGGTCCAGCAGGTTGGTGCTACAAGCGCAATCCATCCACAATCGCATGATGTATATGATGAATAATAGTGATGCTTTCATTGTCCTTCCAAAGCGCTACAACACACCGGAGGAAATATTCAATATAGCCTCGTTGTACAGTGGAATTTTTCATGTCAAACCAATAGGTTTGTTGAATATTAATAATTTCTTTGAAGGCTTACTAGCGTTTCTAGATCGTGGTGTAAATAATAAATTTATCTCTCATTCAATGAGAAAAATACTTATTTCTCGCTAATCTTGTTGATGAACTACTCATCAAATTTCATGCATATGTTCAAGAATATGTAGAAGCCAGTCCGTCATTCATCACCGGTGTCAAGCGAAAAAGAAATTCGGATCCTTTAAATATTTCATTATGAATCCTAATGTTGATGGTGGCAGAGTTACGAGTATTTATACTCTCGAGACGCATCCCTCATTTATGGATTCAAGATGTATATTCTTTTGCATTTCTATATTTTCGAGTGTTTAATGCCATCTTTTGATATTCTCAATATGTTCCACTTCGAACGCTTTGTACTTCTTCCTGAGTAATAATAATATCATATTGGCTTTATTCAAATACGTAAATCTAGTGATTATGCTTCTTCAAGAGCATTTTATTCTCATATTAATACAATCTCATATCATCGATGAGATTACTTCATATAATTTCTCCATGCGATATATTATCTTTGATTTATCAACATGGGATCTATTGAGCATTTGATTTTCATCTATTTATCCAATGGTGACTTCAAGTACCACTTACTCAATTTTCTCCATTAATATTCGGTATATATGGGGAAGTAATTTTATTCTAATCGTCTACTACTTCGAGAGTATGATTAGAATATTTGATCAACTACTTCTTCTGGAGTAGGATTCGTTATAACCAATTGTGTAGTATAACCCACCACATTGGAAATATGCACACCAATCGTGTGGTATTACCCACCACATTGGAAATATACTCAAACTATAAAGTGCATAAATTTAAATTGCAGAAATTAAATTTCCTCCAATAGGTGGTCGAACCTACCTTATGGGAATTATTGCAATAAATATAAATTTACTAATTTAAATTGCGAGAATTAAATTGCATAATGTTTAACTACTTCTTCAGAGTAGGATCTGCTTAGTAGAAGGTATTACCCATCACTTAGCATATAAAGTGCAGTAAATATATAAAACCTTCCGCTTAGTGACTCGTTGAACCCATCATCAAGTAGGAGGTATTGCAAGAATTAAATTGCAGTAAATAAAGTCGAGAATTAAATATTGAATCGCTTCTATGGGAGCAAATTTGTTCTTCTAGAACAAATACTCATTACTTCTACAAGAAAGACACTTATCCTTCTAGAATAAGTATATTATGTAATTGAACTCTTCGAGAGTTACATTAATATTTTGATCTATTAACTCAAATGGACTTCAGGTCGTAATTAATGGATTTAGAATTTCTTCATGAATATTCTATCCATTTTTCACTGTCGTCAAAATTAGGTCGCTTTACCCTAAGGGTAAAATTGTCCATTCCAATTAAATAAAGGTAAAATTGTCAAAAATATTTTATCAATGTTTTACGATTGGAAAATTATCTCCTTTCTACTTCAATTTATCAATATCAAAATATTCAAGGACTATTTTGTAACTTTTTCAAAAGTTGGTGTGCTGATTTGTAAATTTTGAAAGTTTGATAATAACATATTTCAAAACGAGTTATTACCCTATCAATGTTGGTGTCAAATCGAAGCTCTCGTTAAATCGAGTATAATGGAGTCTAGAAAATTTGATTTTGATAATGTATGCTCCTTATATCTCGATAAAACGAATGTTATAGTTTAATATATTATTATATTATAAAATCATATGATTTACCTTTTTCCCTTTCTCTAACTATTCCAATGGATGAGATTTACTTGCAATCCATTTACGTGATCGGAAAATTCTTTGGACTCCATTCTTCCAATTTTGGGATTTGACATCTCCAGCGGGTTGTGTAGAATGAGGAATTGTGGGAGAAGAATATGAACAAAGGGAATTTTCGATGATGTATTTGCAAAGAGAGAGTTATTTAGGATTGATGAGGATGAATTAATTCATTGGTAATAATCCGGTTTACGATACTGAGAAGATCATCTATAAGATCAACTGTAGAGCATACTTCTTTCATATTACTCAAAGGGTTAGAGCACGTCTTTGATAACGTGTTATAAAAGTATGTAAACAATAGAGAGAATTTAGAAGAATGAATTCTAAGAATTCTCGGGAATGAATTTCATTAATCAAGCCTCTATTTATAGTGAAACTCGAATTATGATACAACCGTAATTACATAATTTCATCAAGGGTATAATAGTCATTCACATATAATAATTACATCTTTTACCAAATTATTCCTCCACCAAATTATTCCTCATAATTCATAACCACCAAATTATTCTCAATTATTCATAACACTTTACATGCTTTTCCAGACGTTTTTGAGGGATTTGTCTAGCTTTTTGATTGACATTAAGCCGTTATTCTTTTCATGAGTTTACGTATTTTCGTATAATTTATACATATTTTTAACTATATATATATTTTTCAATATAATACTAATAACACATTTTACACGAAAATACGCGAACTCTTTAAAAGAATAAATATTCTGATTGTAAAGTTTTTTTTTTTTTAAATAGTGTGATTGTAAAGTTAAATGCCGCAAATATTGAAAAATAAAGGACCTTAGGAAATCTACACATTATAAAGGGTGATTGAGAGTGTTTTTAATGGTTTTTAATGTAAAGGAAGAGAGAGAATGAGTGGAGTTGAGTGGTTGAGATTTGTGGATGTGATTGATTCAGGAGAAAAAAAAATTGAAAAAAATAGAAAATTTTGGAAAAAGTAATTGCCAATCATGCTAATATAAAGAAAGAAGTAATTGGGAGGTAGTAATTAAAAAATGGTTTTTTTGACACAAGTTGTTGATTTATTGTACTAATTAAAAATTTCCATATGTCATATTGTCTTTTTGCTTTTTTTTTTTTTGATTTAAAATAGTCAATTTATTACATTACCTACTACGTGTGGTGAGAAGTTATTTGTATCTAATTTGTGTGGAAATAGAGGCGGTCAGAAATTTCGGAGGCTCCAGGCAATTTTTTTTTTTTGCCCTATTAATACTAGAATTAAAGTTATATATAAGGAAGAAAAAAATAAAAATAAATCCATAAAAAAACATTAGAAAATATACTACATTTCACTTCAAATTAACAATCTAGTAGTTCTAGATGCAAAATCTATAATCAAACTCTTAATATCAACTTGTTTCAACATGTTTTCTTCAATGGATACTATCAAATTTGGGCTTTGTTTTAGCACTTAACATTAAATTTGGATATCAGGGTCTTTTATATTATATCAAAGAAAAAAAATCGAGTATTCTGAAATTTTTTTGGGGCCTTAGGCGGTCGCCTAGAAGTTATCATATTAACATCCCAATAATTTAAGGAGCTAATTTTATTATTACTATTATTACTTTTCTCTTTTCTTTTTTATTATCAAGTTTAGGGAGATAATTGCTCTCTCTGTCTCTCTCTCTCGCCCCTAAAAAAAATTAAGTCGTATTTTTGAAGGAATTTAGTTTAAGGTGGATCATTTATATTTTCATTAGATTTTAATTTTTAGCTTCATATTGATGTTTCTTCTAATTGTTTGGATTTTCACAATGACATTGTTTATTTGAGATGTGATTAATATTTTATTTTTTTCTTATTTTTTTATGTTAGATATAAAGCATTAGATATAAAAATTTTATGTTATGTCATAAATAATTCCCTTTATATAATGAAAGTGATTAGATAAAAAGAAAATAAAAATAAGTAGAAAATCACATAATAAAAGTGATTGTTCATTTAAGATTTATTGATAATTATTGATTCATTTAAATATACCTCAACTTGTCCAAGGAGTTTGGTCTCCTGATAAAGCACCCCCTTATCAATTTGTCCCGAATTCGAAATATCACATCTCACCCATATGATCCCAAATTTATACTTAAAATATACCTCAACTTTAAATAAATTTGTAACGTGATATTCTATAAAATCTTTATTTTTTATGTATTTCATATTATCATCAATTAAACATAATACCATAAAATTCAATTTATAAAATTTTACTCCCTTGTGTTACGGGGTGAAAACTAGTTCGTTTTAATTTCCAAATGTAAATTTCAAATGATTATAGTGAAATTCCCAATTCCATTCCAAAATCCTGTGTCAAAAGATATTCTTTTTCTAGAAAACATTTTGCTTAACCTCTATAATTCAACTCACTCAGACACGTCTTTAAGATATCTATGATGGACAATAACAGTTTTGAACTTTCCCTTCGGCAACCAGCATCCCATTCTCAGGTCCACGAGCTAATAAATAAAATCCCCCACCAGACACCAACTAGCGCACTGCGTCGTTTATGGCATCCACTTTAAGCAAGAATTAGGACTTCAAACGAAAAAATAATAATAATAATAAATAATTTTAAAAAAGGGGGCAAACAAGCTTGTCTGTCTGAAAGAACAATGTTCCTTCCACGGCGAAAAGAAAAAGTATTATTATTATCATTATTATTATTATTATTATTATTACTACATAAGGAAAAGGAATTTACATTTCCTGAGATACAATATAATATCTCGTTGAAGAGTGGTTAAAAATAAGTTCAGAAGAAAATATAAACAAGCACTAAAAATGTTCCATCCAATTTTTTCTAACCAAAAATCAATTTTAGTGTTCAAATTAAATCCAGTTTCAATATTAATAGCGCATTTTCATCATCATCCCCTATCTTAGGAAACACCAAACCAGGATCATGTATTAACCAGAGTCGCTCAACCTAAAAACTGCATTTCTACCGAAACAAAAACAAAATAAAGAAAACACAAACCCAGTTCAAGCAATCTAATGATCCGCTCTCTAATCCTGCTAATACAGAGCTTTTTGAAAAATTAATCTTTTAGCATACCGTTGAAACAAGTGACTCTGATTGAGAATGATCATTCTCAACAGCCACGCCGGCAGGGAATATGCCAACACCCCAAAATTTTGGGGAAAAAATCACTTACCGCCCCCACCATCAAGAACCGACATATATTATTCATTTTACTTATCGCAGAAAAAATTAAAAAAATTAAATAATGTAGCGTCCAATGGGGGCGCGTGGGCTGCCCACAGCAGTGGTCAGGAGAACAGTGGCGTTATTCCCAAAGATATTTTTTCACGTCAGTGGCAAACCATCATCACGAAATTGTACTACTACCTACATCTCAACCACTCAACACTAGAATCAAACCAAATCAGGTGACCTCTCTACTTGTCCTACTACGCGTCTTCTCCAGATCTCCACCGACAAAATTGCACAACTAAAAAAATCTGGGCAGTCACCATAAGACAGAAAACTAACCTTTGCGTTGTACAATGACTAAAGGCTACAGTACAACAGTCGGAGTGTTTGACATTAATGATCCAAAATTTGAATCACGGATGATCCGTTCGTTCTCTCAGTCCCGATCCTTCACCGCACGTAAAATAAAATAAGGAACAATCAACAGAAAAATGAAAATTTATCGAGCATAAAAAGTCGCACGAATCTTATTGATGAAGGCAATCCAGACTAAACACAAGCAGTTAAAGTCACATAGAACAGCATCATCGATAAACACAGACCAATACTAAACTCAAAAGTAAAGTCACAAAAAGTAAGAACGGAACAGATAAGGTAGAATTAATCATAGATCATCATCGGATCTTGGATATGTCAGAATATCAAAGATCCTCACGAGATAGATCTAAGAGAGTTGACCACAGTCAGCGATCACAACAGGCTTCGAGGTCCTTCCAGTCTGCGATCCAACCTTCTCGATGGCCTTGACAACATCCATGCCTTCAACCACCTGTCCGAAAACCACGTGCTTCCCATCGAGCCACTCAGTCTTAGCGGTGCAGATGAAGAACTGAGATCCGTTGGTCCCAGGGCCAGCATTAGCCATGGAGAGAATTCCAGGGCCGGTGTGCTTCTTCTGGAAGTTCTCATCAGCGAACTTAGAACCGTAGATCGATTCGCCTCCGGTACCGTTCCCGGCGGTGAAATCTCCACCCTGGCACATGAAATTGGGGATCACACGGTGGAAGGTCGAGCCCTTGTAGTGCAGAGGCTTGCCAGATTTCCCGGCGCCTTTCTCGCCGGTGCAAAGGGCACGGAAGTTCTCGGCGGTCTTCGGGACGACATCGGCGTAGAGCTCCATGACGATCCGGCCAGCCGACTGACCGCCGACCGCCATGTCGAAGAAAACCTTAGGATTCGACATATCTATCTACGAGTGCTGAAATTTTTTCTCTCACAAAAACAATAGTCGTCTCTGGGCTTGCGTTTGTTAGGGTTTATGTGGTGAGCAGAGTTTATATAGCCGCTCGTGGAGGATTGTTATCCAATTAATAATGATCCTAGCCGTTCAATGTTGCCACGTGTACCAATCCGGTTAATCAGATTGAGACGAAAGGGACCGTTGATGAAAGTAACCGCGGTTAGGTTAGTTAAAGTTCTTAACCACGGTTAATTCTTGACAATTCTGATCACCCGGTATACACGTTAGCATATTCTTATTCTTATGTGCGTTTAACGTTTTCTGTTTGCTTCATCAGATGATCAATCTAATCCTACGGTCTCTGTTTCTCGCTGCTGGAAATCAATTATTTCATGGGCCTGCACGACTAATTAGGCCTTTTAACTTTTACTGAGCCGGCCCACACTGTAAAAACAACGTCTTACCAGGGTTTTTGTCTCCCTGGGTTGACCACTAGAAGCGTAAAAATTGGTCGTGCAGATCGAGAGGATCAAAGTAGACTGAGAGTGAGTGAAGGTGAAGAAAAATGGCGATTGTACTGAACAGCGGCTTCCAACTGCCTGCAATCGGATTGGGCGTTTGGCGAATGGAAGGGAAAGACATAAAGGATCTTCTCTTCAACGCGATTAAGATTGGATATCGTCATTTTGATTGCGCAGGTATTCTTTCACCCCATTCTGTAAATATCTGATATCTTAGTTTACGGTAAGATTGTACTACCTTTCTTCTGGATTGTGTAATTGAGCTTACTTGTTTGCAGCGGATTATAAGAACGAGGCAGAAGTGGGGGAAGCACTTGCTGAAGCATTTCGGACAGGACTTGTAAAGAGGGAGGATCTGTTCATAACAACTAAGGTTAGTTACAGAGAATTAGAAACATAATTTTAATTAATAATTTGAAAGACTGCTTGTGTTGAGAGTAAGAATCACATTTTAATGGCCATAAAACGTCTCATATTGCAGCTTTGGAACTCAGACCATGGTCATGTTGTTGAGGCCTGTAAAGACAGTTTAAAGAAACTACAACTAGGCTATCTGGATTTGTACCTAGTTCATTTCCCTATTGCTACACGGCATACAGGTATGAATTGGCCTGAAGGCTATTCACAATCTTTCACAATCTTCAAACTTCATGGCCTTGGTTTTACATCTCACTATCAGAGTAACTGAATAAAATTTTAGCACAACGAAGTCGGACAGACGGAAGACTGGTTTACTTCGTTTGTATCAATGTCTTAACACCATTGTGCATTGAACTCTGCAAAAGTTTAATCCATAGGGATATTAAATACTGGCTAAAGAATGCATGCTTTCTCGGCAGGACTGAAATATGCAAGAATCTGCTTTTTTCGCTTTTATTTTTTTTCTTTAATGTGCAACATTGGAAGAAAATCCAGTTTGGAAAGATGGATTGTGCTTCATGAGAATGGAGATAAAATGGTTGTATTTTTTGTCTTCATAGTATGTTACCTTAAATTTTGACGAGGAATGTAAGGGTATTGTGTTGGAATTTCATTGATTATGTTCCATACTTCCTAAATTTGTTATGTCAATGAGCTAAAGTTCTGTCCAATCTAAAATTTGCGAAGGTGTTGGTGCAACTGCAAGTGCTCTAGGTGAGGATGGTGTTCTAGACATAGACACTACGGTATCATTGGAGTCCACATGGCATGCTATGGAAGATCTAGTTTCCTTGGGTTTAGTGCGAAGCATAGGGATCAGGTAACTAAAAAGTTGTGTTGGTTACAATTTGTGCTCGTGTAGTGAGAATGTGAGATATCAACTTTGCCTTCCATCTATGCAAGTTTAAGCGTGCCTGATATATGTCAGCATTCAACACTTTGCTTTCCTAGAATGATGTGTGAACATTTATGAGGAAGTACACACAGACCCAATAATTTGAAGTTGATTTCAGATAACCATCTTGGTACAATGTTATCATTGGGATCCTGATTTTACTTTACCATTTTGCTGCCTTTTTAAATCCAAAATTTTGAGTATGTTACAATGAAACAATTATCAGCTTCATGCGAAAATTTGTGCTTCGGGTGCAAAAGGGAAGTACCTTTTTTTGGGTTTGCTTGCTTTAGCTATGGAAGTACGATTTTTGGGGTTTGCTTTCGTTAGCTTGTGAAGTCTGCAACCAAGAGCACCATATCACCTTTGAATTATATATTTTCTGAGGGGTACTATTTTTAACTATTATAAGCTCTATTCTTGCT
Source organism: Jasminum sambac (assembly GCA_018223645.1). Lineage (NCBI taxonomy): Eukaryota > Viridiplantae > Streptophyta > Magnoliopsida > Lamiales > Oleaceae > Jasminum > Jasminum sambac. The sequence goes on along the minus strand of CP073648.1, from coordinate 25,888,582 downwards.
TGATACCATTATCACACCTTATACCACCAGGGCTTTCTATCTTTTTTTACGTTCAACTGCCATGTCTTATTGAAAGCTCTCCATGTACATACAAGATATAGTCACTTATTAACCTTTGAAAGCATCTATATTGGTATTATGCAACCTCATTACTTGACTAATTCAATACATCTTTTTGAGGAAGAAAGAGGGTGGTTATTTTCTTCTTTGTGTTTCTGGTTGCAAGAAAAGCAGAAAATTTTGAAACAAGTATTCAAGGAAAGGACATAGGTTGCGTTTGATGTCTTTGGCTATGATAGTCGTATTTGAGCAAATGAGACATATTATAATCGGAACTGGACTCAGAGGGTAGGCTAAGGCAGTTTAACATTAATGGATAGTTGTTAAGTTCTACATAGATGCCAATTCCAGATTGGAGAAGATAGGATATGGTGGTACCGATAGATCTGGCTGACTGTTTCATCTTCTTGTTAAATTTATTCTTGGTAATAACAATATCTTCATGGTTTTATGTGCAGCAACTATGATATTTTTCTAACCAGAGACTGCTTAGCCTACTCCAAAGTGAAGCCTGCTGTGAATCAAATTGAAACACATCCTTATTTTCAACGCGATTCTCTTGTCAAATTCTGTCAGAAGCATGGCATTTGTATCACAGCCCACACACCTCTCGGAGGTGCTGCGGCCAACACCGAATGGTTTGGTTCAGAATCATGTCTGGACAATCCAGTTCTTAAAGTAAATAAATCCTCTCTCCACACATTCAAATGTCTGAGCGTTTGATTAGTAATCCTTATCTTTTAGTAGTTAATTTATCTACATACTGCTTTGTTTCTTTAGGGTCTTGCTGAGAAGTATAAGAAAACGGTGGCTCAGATTGTTCTGCGTTGGGGTATTCAACGAAACACAGTTGTTATTCCAAAATCATCTAAGCTTGAGAGATTAGAAGAGAATTTTAAGGTTTTTGACTTTGAACTGGGAAAAGAGGACATGGAGCTTATCAAAACTATTGACCTTAAGCATCGGACAAATCAACCTGCCAAGTTTTGGGGCATAGATTTGTACGCCTGAATTTCACTGCTGCCTGTGGTTGTGGGAAGGTATTGCGGTGAGAATAAAGCATGGGGATACTGTGTGTATATGAATGCAAGTGATTAAAATCTTTGCATACCTGAATGGATTTTATGTGGATCAAATGACCCTTTGCTGATGATTTCCATAGTTTTGATCCTGTATTACTCTGTGATGCAATCGGATATGCAGTGAATTTTATTTTATTTTTTTTTTTTTTTTTTTTTTTTTATTTTTTTGTAATGTCTTCTCAATTTCTTAATTGTTACAGTGCATAGATGATTTGAAAGAGCTGATTGCTTGTTTCACAAAGCAAGTTTCATCAGAAGTGTGATCTCTTGAGGATACGTGTGTATATGAATGCAAGTGATTAAAATCTTTGCATATCTCAATGGATGTTATGTGGATCAAATGACCCTTTGCTGATGATTTCCATAGTTTTGATCCTGTATTACTCTGTGATGCAATCGGATATGCAGTGGATTTTATTTTATTATTTTATTATTTTATTTTTTATTTTTGTAATGTCTTCTCAATTTCATAATTTTTACGGTGCATAGATGATTTGAAAGAGCTGATTGCTTGTTTCACAAAGCAATTTTCATCAGAAGTGTGATCTCTTGGGGATACGTGTTGTAAAAGAAACCCTGAAGAAATGTGAAAAATAATATTACATGGTTGAAACTAAAGGGAAAGACGATTTTTCAATTGCATTTTTCCAAACAAGTGCCGAGAAATGTTTAGCATATCAATCTTGAGTGACTTTAGGCTCTGTGTACTTTAGTTTTCAATTACATGAACAATAGCCATAAAAGAATTTTCCAAGTCGAAGTTTTACTTTTCATCAAAAATACTTATTGTTAATAATGTGATACTAACTAATTTTAAAAACATATTGTCAATAACGTGATACTAACTAATTTCCTATTTTAAAATTTACATTTAAGATGATAAATCAATTATAATCAATTAAGAGTGACCATCAAATAAGTAGTGATGAATAGATTTATTGATCACTAATTGCAGTGTTATTATAGAACTTACATTTGAGATAACAAAGTGACACATCGATTACAATCAACTCACATCGATTACAATCAGCAACCTTTTGTATCACCAAAGGCCGGTACACATGATTAGAATTATCGTCAAAGATCAAGAGGGAATTGAATGGGAGATTACTGAACTTGGCCAAGCCAACTTTTTCCAAAAGTTTGAGGGCTTTCTGTCATTATTAAATTAAGAACCTCGGGCTAATATACATTACTTTGTACAAGAACCTATATGCAAAGTGATTATGTAATGTAACGTCAATAAACAAATGGAAAAATGGCAAAACGGCTTTTGGGATAATTGTCAAATTTCTGCATATACCACTTGTGGGTTTCTTTGGCAGCAAACGCAAGATTTGCTACCTGCAACAATGAGGACACTCAGTCATCTTTGTAAAACTAAATCTGAATTTAACAGCTGTGAATTCTTTATCGTTACAAAAAGCAAAACTTACCACAAACCCAAATAGGAACCATATTGTAACATCTGAACACCCACTAGCAATCACAATTCCGCCGTATATAACCTCCACGTATAAAGGAATCGCAGGGGGAAGTATGTAAGATTAACTCAAGGACGAAATTGTTGAACTTTTAGGAGAAGAATGGAAGTTGTGGGAAGGGAAAATAGACTTACGATTTCAGCCAGATAATGTGGAGATGATACATATTCAAACCAGTCACCATGAGGAATTGAGTAGTTGTTATCTTGCTCTTTGTCCTCTCTCAATGAACCCTGGATTTTTTTGGGTAAGAAAGGAATGAATTTATTTCAAAGCCTTGACTGTGCAAATGAAGATTAGCATAACTGAAAAGTGGACATCATTATGCACAACTAAAGTGATCCCAATATTTGAGCAGTTGCTAATTATTTCTACTCCCTGACTTAATGCATCACAAATCATGAGGGTGAGAAGCAAAATGCAATTATCTGTCCACTTTCATTGGCAGAGGAACCCATGCCACTAATTCTCAGTGAAGCAGTGAACATATAGGCAAGCTACATTAGCATGAGAAGACCTTTAGTTATCCTACAGTACTGACATTCTTTTATTCTCATCAAATAAAAGTGAAATCAGAGTTAAACAAAGATATTGTGGAGCTTCTGTCCTTTGAGCCACTTGGAATCCACATCATAGAGATGTATCTAAAATGGACATAAAACTTACCAGAATGGCATGGCAACAGCGTTGGTGATTCCAACCCCAAAGGAAAATAGCTCCCCCAATCCACATATACCACCTAAGGTGCAGGAGAGGATTCACATGCCCCCACCAATCAAACTCCGCCACTTGTATTCTTTCTTTCCCTCTGATAGCAACCTCTGCAACTAAATCGGCGACAAATTTGAAAAGCTCTGAGGCACACTTACAGCAAACTGACAGTGGGGCTGCTGTGTAGAAACTGGTATAAGAAAGATAACTCATCAGAGAGAATGAAACTTTTCTCTCTCAATATGACATTGAGATGAGAAACTAAGGGTTCTAATTGATGATAACTTATCAGACATAACAAATGAAGATTGTTATTTTCTAGCCTTGGTTGATCCAAACAAGAGATAGAACCAAAAAGACGACAAACTTCATGAAATTAATTACTGACCAAATATGGCAAGACTTACAATAAGCCAGTAAGATAGCCAAGAATGTGCATCCGAGCTGAAGGACCATACTTGAATACATAAATACTCTCAAAAAGGCGTCGCAAAACTTGAGCTTCCATCAGCAAAAGTAGATATACAGATTGCCAGACAGCATATTTATGGTCTCTTGTATACCGGGAGAATACATGTGAAGATCCAGTCAGGTGGCTGGTGATACCAGAATACAGTGATGGCTCAGAAATTGCTGGTGTTAATCTATATGCATAATGCCATGTTATAACCAGCAGAAAACTTGTCCATATAACTGCCAGGATATAAAAGTGAGTAAAGAATTTTTGAGGGACCGTGAACTTCTGCAATGTCAATAATACACTTGTTAATTCAGATAGTGGATAAAGATGTTAAACAAGAAAACCAACTTCCAAATGAGCCTACTCGAGGGAAAGGAGGAAAGGAATTTCATGTCACAGGACTCACATCAACTACTCACAGAGTCACAGGCAAAAATCAAGAACACAGCAGTCTCAGACAGTAGTATGCAATGCATAGGTAAGAGATTATTTGGCCTAACTATTCAACACCATATTCTATGACAACTGTAGCTTTTGAATACATTCTTCCAGGAAATCAATTGTCAAAATGTCACCTCGATCTCTAGTCTCTGTATTAAATCACCAACAACTGTGCTAATTTCTAAGATCCAATATTGAGCCCAGTAGGTATGATATGAAAGCGAGAAATTGTTCATAATTTTTCCATCTATTGATAACAATTTTAAATTTACCAAGGGGACACCTGTTAATAAGAGAATCGATGTGAATAGCGAATACTTACGCTTGAAGAATGTCGAACTTTGCCGCGTTTTGCAAACTCCAGCAACAGATTGTGAAAGGCGTCGAGCTTGGGCGATGGTATGCAGGCGAGTAAAATTGGCAGGGTCCCTGCAATCCATGCCGTTCTCAAAAGCCGAACCAGAATCATTATTCAACTGATGAAAAAAAGTAACTAAATCATTAACAGTGAGTTTAATTTTGAGATTGGCAAAAACAAGCCAAGTGTTCTCCTTCATATAAGATCGAAATTTTAACTTGATTTAAGGAGTTGGAATTGAGTGTGGCTGAAGGTATGAATCAAATGATCTAAGAATTTGGTTCTCTTTGGGAAGAAGGCAAAGAGAGTGGGTTTGAAATGAAATGATCTAGGAACCCGTGACGGCCATGGCTTCACATTAGATTATGACTCGCACACTGCAGTTGCAGAGACTGTATTACGGTTATGCAAATTCAAATGGGCATCACTAACGTGGATTTTGGGCTGGGTAAATTTTATCGGGCCGAAATAGAACTAACGCAACAGTTACATATTATTATTAGCACTACGTATACGCCGCCAAACTTCTGAAATTAACAAAAACAGACACGATCTTCGCAAAAATGGTAACTATTTATGCTAACAAATGTTGTCTTGACGATTCCATCCATTTTTTTTTATGACGATATCCCAATATATTTAAAAATAATGAAATAATAAAAGGAAAAAAAAAGCCAAGAAAATTTATTTACTAAATATTGATTACGTGAAAGTGAAGAGTCATCTTTGTAATTTCCCTCAAATAATGAGGTTTAAGATAGTTTCTGTAACACCCCACATGTTTTCACCTTGATTGGCGTGGTCGTATGTGATTAAATATATTTTCCATGAATGAGATAAAAATGTGTTGTGAATGAAGTTTATTATAAGCGAATTCATGAAGATTTGAAGGTTTATAGAGATTTAAAGCTACGCCTCTTTGAAACGGGTTATATTTTGATCATGACATCTTCTTAAGATTTGTAGCTCATTGAGTTTCCTTTCTAACAAGTTTTGAATCACCTTATTCGGATATTGGACGCAAAAGATATGGTAGAAACACTAGAGACCGCCAGTGAAGTGAATTTCAGGAAGATTCGAAAGTTCATAGAGATTCAAAACGATACATCTTTGAAACGAGTTGGATTTCGAAGATGATGTGTTCTTAAGATTTGTATTCCATTGAGTCTACTTTCTAACAAGTTTTGAATCACCTCATTTGGACATTGGACGCAAAAGTTATGACCAAACCACTGAAAGCCCCAGTGCAGAGAAATTTTCAGCGGAGGCCATACGGCCGTACGGATAGGCAATACGGCCGTACGCCAATGTCGGCTAAAGTGATTTTTCTACACTTTTCTTGATCCTTGGTGATATATATTGCCTCCAAACTGGTTTTTTTCCATAATAACCCTCCCAAGACCCTCCTAAACCTATCTAAGGCTCTCAAACTTCCTATATCATATTGTAATCCTTGATTTCAAGAAGAAAACAAGAAAGGGAAGAAGAGGAAAGGAAGAGAAAGGAGAGGCGGAAGTTGGGGATGCTATCTAAGCTTTCTTGAGCTAGATTAAAGGTGGGTAATATGTGTATTTTCATATGCTATGAGGTAAGTTATCTATATGTTAAGTTAAGTTGAGCTTGGCTTGAAATTAAATGTGAAATTATGAGATTTCATTGCGTTAGATCTTGTTATACAAGTATTGATATTTATGATATGATTTATGTGATATGTAGTGCCTTCTATGCTAGATGAGAAAGAATATATGGGGATGGAGAAGTAAGATTTTATATAAGCATGTTTGTACATGATTGAGGAAGGCTTGTAATTGAAGAATCAAGTTTTCCCTTTTATGCAAATTGTTGGAAGTAAATGTGAAGTATATGAATATAGCATGTTTTATGAGTTTATGAGTACCACATGAGATGATATTTATGTTATTGCCTTGATATGTTTGTTATGTGAAGGGATATGATGTTAGTATGATGTTATAAGGTGAATTTAGCAAGTTGAATGTTACTACTTGATGAATGTGAAGTTGTACATGAAGTATATGATAGCTTAAGGATGTTAGAATGATGTTAAAGCTTGAAGATATGAAATGCTATACGATATGATGTTACGTGAGATATTTATGATGCTAATGGATATATGACATACTATACGAAATGATATGTACATGTTCAAGAAGGAAATGTGCTCAATGAGCAATGTATGAGGGTAAAGCATGCATTACGCATGACATGAAAGCACGACGTATGGTCATGAATGAATGTTGTTGCGTATCGTGTATTTATGACGAATATAGCGCCCCAAGAGTGAGACAAGCCTTGAGGGACGGCTTATGATGTTACGGACGATCTAAAGAGTGAGACAAACCTTTAGACGACGGCCTACGGTGCCCCAAAGAGTGAGACAAGCCTTTGGGGGACGGCCAATGATACGTTATGATGATTTATTCTCATGATTCGCAACAAGGGCCCAAAGAAAGGAAAAGAATGTGATGTGCATACGAGAATGTGACATGCATTGCATTGCATCTATTATCCACTGAGTCCTTATGACTCATTATGTGTACGTTTGTGTGTTATGCCTAGGTGAAGTGCTGGGGAGTTGGCGAAGAGTCTTCCAAATGTTATGACGTTGGTGTGTGATTGGGAAAGGGAATCAGACGATCCTATGCGCTACGAAATGGTAAGCCGAAACCCTATAACGTTTTAAAGAATGTACTTTGGGTTTCGAGTACGATATGTATGAGTAGCGCGCCCTAGTTCCGATATATATGTGTTAGGTATGATAAATGGAAAGAAAAACATGCACGAGGCCAAAATGGTGCCTTTACGTTAATGTTTAAGTGCACTTTATACGATGAATATGATGTCAAGATGACGTGTATATATGTGGAACTAGTGGGGCGTTACAAGTGGTATCAGAGCACGATTCCTTATTCCCCACACATCAATGGACTCTTTTCGCCACTCCACTTTAAGGTATGATGATGTTATGTATGTAAGATGAACGATACAAAAGCATATTATGGATATAAAACAAAGGAAGTATGATATGATATGAATGAGATGAAATTGTGATGTAATATATCTCTTGTGATAGCTATAGCATGTGTCACATGATGTGAAAGTATGTTATGAAAGCATGTTATGTATGATCCATATGAAATGGATATGGGGCCAATGCTAAATGAAACAATGTGAATGTATGATGAGCTCCTAATGATATACATGTACATGAATATAAGTTGTATGCTACGTAAGTCCAATGTGACGAGATTGCAAGTCCCTTATGATATGAACGTGTTCTTGGGGATACGAATGTATGTCATGATGTGATAAACATGTTGTGTTATATGTTACATTTTGTATTATGGGAATGCACGAAAGGACTTGAGACGTACGGTATGAATGAATATGACATGATATGAATGGATATGAAATGTATACATGCAATGAAAGTTAGGTGAGGTTATAAAGTTCAATAATGAAGTAATGTGATAAAGTTATGCCATGATGAACTTATTTGTGGACTGGGATCAAAATGTGAAAGATAGATATATCCTCTTTCCTATAGTCTCATTTCCTCCATGTGTAAACTAAACTGATATTTGAAGATCCGAGTATATGTATGAAACGGGTATGATGAGAATCGAATGAATGAGATGATGTAATGAGCGACAAATAGAGCACTGCTATATGAATTTTAGCTTGATCAAGGGGAAAGTGATTCCGAAATGTTTCACATCCAAAAGGGGAAAGATAAGAAGTTGGCGTGTAGTTATGATCCAAGGTAGTTCTTATGATGGAATGAATATGAATATGGATACATACGCCAACTGTTCCGGATTTTAGCAAGGAGCAAACGAATGATGGTATGCTATATGTGAGTGTGGCTCAATCGAATGTTTATAAAATGTGATATGAAAAGTAGAAGCAAGTATTGAAATGTTGTGAACTAAATTGGGTTCCGATGTTAGAATAATCAGTAAAATAGCTCGAAATGAGATATGAATAAATGGATCTCATTGCGGAAAATGATGCCCCTCAGGTGGTTCATGAATTTGAAATATGTTCAGTTAGCATGTATTGTTAGTATGTAATGAGAAAGGCCGGAACGAAAGTTCTACAGTTGCAATGAGAATATGAAAGTGATGATGTTTACCGACGTAATGAAGGGCCAATATGTTAGTTCGTTTATTTCGAACTTGGTAAATATGCCCGTTCGTTTATTTCGAATGTGGTTAGTATGATTGTTCGTCTATGTCGAACATGGCCAATATGAGTGTTAGTTTACTTCGAACACGGCCAGTATAATAGTTCGTTTATTTCGAACTTGGAGCCAACTTAATGTGGAGTGCTTGTGTTGTCAATGTTGCAACTATGGTGCATATGTTATGTAGTATGTTAGGTTAAATAATAAAAAGGGCCTCTAATGCAATAACATTGTCAGTTCGACCTGCTATTCAATGGTATCAGTGGTATGAGTATAACAGGATGAAGTCCTTCGAAAGGCGTATGTTATGCAGTTATGTCATGCTATCGCGGCCGATACTCTTAGCTTAAATGGCCGATGTTCTCAGGATGTATTACACCGACGTTATGTATGTATATGTGAAGAGAAGCTGCAATTGTTCTTTCTCAACTCCATAGACTTGAACAGCTCAATACTATGGCAGGTGTTGTTTATTTCGACATATTACCTGCATATGTTCTATATGATTCAAGACGTCAGGTATTCTTTTCTCTCTTTCATATGCTCTTATGTGAATATGAGTTCGGGTTCTCTATGGCCTTCTTTATGTTAGCTTGGCTTTCTCTATGTTGGTTTGTTTATTGTATTCGCCCTATCAGTTATGCTTCAGTTATGTTTCAAGTATATCAGGTACTTCGGTTGCTTCTTTACGTAATGGGATATGTTGATGGTATACTCGGAACTAATTGAATGATAAGAAGTTCTATGACATCCGAATGCATGATCCGAGTATTGTGTTTCCCATTGCCGTGTAAGATTCGACTGATTGATGTTATTGGCAGTGAAAGATAAAGAATGAATTGATCAAAGAGGATGTGTGTGTATGTGATCAGTTATGTATTTATGGAATGTGAAAGCCGTATGATTCGTTATGTTATTTCATCTCTGGGAAATGTGAACTTCTCGATACACTTTCCAGTTATTTTATGGCCTTCTTGGTATTTTCTATTTCGGGAAGTTAGTAATGTTATGACCGGCTATTGATAGAAGAGTAAACGGTATATGAAGTCCAAGTATGTATGTGATGATGATATATCTCGACTTCTTTCATTGAGGTTTAATAACGATCAAGGTAGTTATCCCCTTATGTTATGTATTAGGCATGTGTTTCGGGATGTTCACGAATTTCCCGAAGCTAATGTTCAAGTTATAATGGGGTATGTTATGATCACGTTATGTTATGCTAATCCCGGAAAAGATACGAGGGGGTTTTCTCTTTATATTATTGGTAATGTCGGGAAGTTATATGCATCATGACTAGAATGTTTGCCTATATAAAATGAATACGAAGTTTCACGAGCGACAGAAACTTGATAGGTTTTATGACATGATTTGGGCTCGATGTTGTGGTTAGAAATATATGAAGTATTTCTTTCTCACATTTTGAACCTGAAGGAGATGGGTAGCTACTAGTTAGCTATGTTGCTTTGTTTGATTCTCCTTGTTAAGCGAAAGTGAAGTGAGAAAATGATACAAAAATGAACCAGAATGGTTATGTATTACAGAAACGATATACTATGCGATGTGATGTGTTGAAACCGAAGAAGTTATGTGCTCATTCTTTGGTTTTCTATGTTTACTATGTTTATTCCGTATGTGACTCATTCTGGAAATAAAGTATATATCAGATAAAGACGAAGTATCAATTTAGGACGGTATTCTCTTCTTATATGCATGACCTGAACGTTGATGAATGATATGTGTTTATGATTTGATACGAGATCTTCATTATCCTTAATCGCGTTTATGACATTCATTCATCTAGTAGAAGGCCACAGTATAAAGTTCAGAACTGATCTATAGATATATCGATCAGTATGAAATGACTGATAGAAATGGGAAGTTCTGTGCCAAATTCAGTTATGAAAATATGTCTCATGTGTTAATGTTCGAAAGTATCGAAGGTATAGTTCGGCATTTCCCTATATATGTTCCCTATGTAGCTTCTCAAGTGATCTGGCAGACATTTACTCGGAGAAATGAAACCGTTGAACATTATGTTCAATATATGGTTAACGAATGTAAGGTACAGTGTAACCTCTAGGTCCCGTATGTGTTTATATGAGGAGGAGACACAGGAAATGAAAGATGATAGGAGACATTGATTCCCGGGTAAGTTCCCAAGGAAATTTCAGGGACGAAATTTTTTGAAGAGGGGAAGATTGTAACACCCCACATGTTTTCACCTTGATTGGCGTGGTCGTATGTGATTAAATATATTTTCCATGAATGAGATAAAAATGTGTTGTGAATGAAGATTATTATAAGCGAATTCATGAAGATTTGAAGGTTTATAGAGATTTAAAGCTACGCCTCTTTGAAACGGGTTATATTTTGATCATGACATCTTCTTAAGATTTGTAGCTCATTGAGTTTCCTTTCTAACAAGTTTTGAATCACCTTATTCGGATATTGGACTCAAAAGATATGGTAGAAACACTAGAGACCGCCAGTGGAAGTGAATTTCAGAAGATTCGAAAGTTCATAGAGATTCAAAACGATACATCTTTGAAACGAGTTGGATTTCTGATATGATCCCGGATGCCCTCATGTGCGAAAAGGGAGCTTGGAGCATTGTTTTGGCAAAGTGGAATCAAGATCAAGCCAAAAGAAACAAATTCGAGTTGATTTCACGAAGATTTGAATGTTCGACTCGGGGTTAGAAGCCATATATCTTTGGAACGAGCGGGATTTTGAAGTTGAAATCTTCTGAAGAGTTGTATAAAATTGAGTCTAGTGCCCAACGCAATTTGAATCGGGTCAATCAGACGTCGGGATCAAAAGTTATGACCAAAACTCTGAAAGCTGCCAGTGCTGAAAACGCTAAAGGCATGCGGTCGCGCCCGCGACCGCATGAGGTAAACTTTCAATTTTCCGGTTTTTTTTGGCAGGAAGGTTGAAACGGCCGTAACACCCATTCCATACGGGCGTAAGTGTTTATGCATGCGGTCGCATGTGCGACCGCATGGGCTTAAAATTTTGGCAGACTTACTTTTGATATTTTAGGATATTTGTAATATTTTAGTATTATTTCTACTTAGCTTCTTGACCAAGCTCGGTTCTTTGTTGCTTGGTTTATATAGCTTTGTATCTTCATTTGTAATAAAACTTTGGAAGCTTTAATTGAAGAGAGAAAGTTGAAGCTTCGTGCTTTTGGGTTGGGGTCTCTCCCCACCCTCGCCCCTTTCGTGTTTGGGCTTGTAAAACACGAACCCGAGCTTATCGAAGAGTTGATCATCCCTTGTGGCCCTCAAACCTGTTGTTTCTTCGTTTATGCACCGTAGGAGATGGCCGGAGTACTACTGCCGGTTGTTGCCTGCGTCAGAGCTGGAGTTCCATCAGTTTCTCGATCGATTTTGCTAGGTTCTAGTTGGGGGACGATCTTGAGGGATCGATTCGCGACCGGCCGGTTGATACCAAATGATACGATAACGGATCGAGCCGGTCGCGAATCGATCCCTCAAGATTGTCCCCCAACTAGAACCCGGCAAAATCGATCGAGAAACTGATGGAACTCCGCCTGACGCAGTAACAACCTACAGAGTACTCCGCCACCTCCTACGATGCATAAACGAAGAAACAACAGGTTTGAGTGCCACAAAGGATGATCAACTCTTCGATAAGCTCGGGTTCGTGTTTTACAAGCCCAAACACGAAAGGGGCGAGGGTGGGGAGAGACGCCAGCCCAAAAGCACGAAGCTTCAACTTTCTCTCTTCAATTAAAGCTTCCGAAGTTTTTTTTGTTTCACAACATATACTCACAAACACGACAACAACACAATACTAGAAAATAAATGGATTCTAAGCACAAAATTAATTTGCACCAAGAACACCAAGAACACACACTAAATCCTACAATTCTAAAAACCAAAAATCGATAATCTAAACCGATAAAATAACAACAACAACAATCTAAGAACTATTCATAAAGGATGGATACCAGATAATTGGATTCTAGCTCTGATACCAGATGATACGATACAATACGAAAACATGAAACTAAGTGTAGCCAATCAACTGACCAACACTCGTTCAATAATCGATGGAGCCGTCTCTTTTTTTTTCTTTTTTCAATATTTTTCGGCCCCCTTTTTTTTTATAACACCACAATAACAACAAATCCCCAAGCCAACTACAAGAAACTCAAAATTCCTTCAAGACTTCCTCAAGAACTACCCAAGTTCATTATGAACATTTTGAGAATCATAAGTTCGACTCAAGAACAACAAAGCACAAGAAATTGATTCAAAATCCTAGATTCAACTATTACTTCAAATCTAAGATCATAAATCGAAAATAACACAAATAAATAAACACAGATATACCAGATTCAAGGAGGATCAGCTCTGATACCAAATGATACGATAACGGACTGAGCCGGTCGCGAATCGATCCCTCAAGATCGTCCCCCAACTAGAACCCGACAAAATCGATCGAGAAACTGATGGAACTCCGGCTCTGACGCAGGCAACGACCGGCAGTAGTACTCCGGCCACCTCCTACGGTGCATAAACGAAGAAACAACAGGTTTGAGCGCCACAAAAGATGATCAACTCTTTGATAAGCTCGGGTTCGTGTTTTACAAGCCCAAACACGAAAGGGGCGAGGGTGGGGAGAGACCCCAACACAAAAGCACGAAGCTTCAACTTTCTCTCTTCAATTAAAGCTTCCAAAGTTTTATTACAAATGAAGATACAAAGCTATATAAACCAAGCAACAAAGAACCGAGCTTGGTCAAGAAGCTAAGTAGAAATAATACTAAAATATTACAAATATCCTAAAATATCAAAAGTAAGTCGGCCAAAATTTTAAGCCCATGCGGTCGCACATGCGACCGCATGCATAAACACTTACGCCCGTATGGAATGGGTGTTACGGCCGTTTCAACCTTCCTGCCAAAAAAAATCGGAAAACTGAAAGTTTACCTCATGCGGTCGCGTGCGCGACCGCATGCCTTTAGCGTTTTCAGCACCGGCAGCTTTCAGAGTTTTGGCCATAACTTTTGATCCCGACGTCGGATTGACCCGATTAAAATTGCGTTGGGCACTAGACTCAATGTTCTACAACTCTTCAGAAGATTTCAACTTCAAAATCCCGCTCGTTCCAAAGATATATGGCTTCTAACCCCGAGTCAAACATTCAAATCTTCGTGAAATCAACTCGAATTTGTTTCTTTTGGCTTGATCTTGATTCCAATTTGCCACAACAATGCTCCAAGCTCCCTTTTCGCACATGAGGGCATCCAGGATCATATCAATTTCGAAGATGATGTCTTCTTGAGATTTGTATTCCATTGAGTCTACTTTCTAACAAGCTTTGAATCACCTCATTTGGACATTGGACGCAAAAGTTATGACCAAACCACTGAAAGCCCCAGTGCAGAGAAATTTTCAGCGGAGGCCATACGGCCGTACGGATAGGCAATACGGCCGTACGCCAATGTCGGCTAAAGTGATTTTTCTACACTTTTCTTGATCCTTGGTGATATATATTGCCTCCAAACTGGTTTTTTTCCATAATAACCCTCCCAAGACCCTCCTAAACCTATCTAAGGCTCTCAAACTTCCTATATCATATTGTAATCCTTGATTTCAAGAAGAAAACAAGAAAGGGAAGAAGAGGAAAGGAAGAGAAAGGAGAGGCGGAAGTTGGGGATGCTATCTAAGCTTTCTTGAGCTAGATTAAAGGTGGGTAATATGTGTATTTTCATATGCTATGAGGTAAGTTATCTATATGTTAAGTTAAGTTGAGCTTGGCTTGAAATTAAATGTGAAATTATGAGATTTCATTGCGTTAGATCTTGTTATACAAGTATTGATATTTATGATATGATTTATGTGATATGTAGTGCCTTCTATGCTAGATGAGAAAGAATATATGGGGATGGAGAAGTAAGATTTTATATAAGCATGTTTGTACATGATTGAGGAAGGCTTGTAATTGAAGAATCAAGTTTTCCCTTTTTATGCAAATTGTTGGAAGTAAATGTGAAGTATATGAATATAGCATGTTTTATGAGTTTATGAGTACCACATGAGATGATATTTATGTTATTGCCTTGATATGTTTGTTATGTGAAGGGATATGATGTTAGTATGATGTTATAAGGTGAATTTAGCAAGTTGAATGTTACTACTTGATGAATGTGAAGTTGTACATGAAGTATATGATAGCTTAAGGATGTTAGAATGATGTTAAAGCTTGAAGATATGAAATGCTATACGATATGATGTTACGTGAGATATTTATGATGCTAATGGATATATGACATACTATACGAAATGATATGTACATGTTCAAGAAGGAAATGTGCTCAATGAGCAATGTATGAGGGTAAAGCATGCATTACGCATGACATGAAAGCACGACGTATGGTCATGAATGAATGTTGTTGCGTATCGTGTATTTATGACGAATATAGCGCCCAAGAGTGAGACAAGCCTTGAGGGCGGCTTATGATGTTACGGACGATCTAAAGAGTGAGACAAACCTTTAGACGACGGCCTACGGCGCCCCAAAGAGTGAGACAAGCCTTTGGGGGACGGCCAATGATACGTTATGATGATTTATTCTCATGATTCGCAACAAGGGCCCAAAGAAAGGAAAAGAATGTGATGTGCATACGAGAATGTGACATGCATTGCATTGCATCTATTATCCACTGAGTCCTTATGACTCATTATGTGTACGTTTGTGTGTTATGCCTAGGTTAAGTGCTGGGGAGTTGGCGAAGAGTCTTCCAAATGTTATGACGTTGGTGTGTGATTGGGAAAGGGAATCAGACGATCCTATGCGCTACGAAATGGTAAGCCGAAACCCTATAACGTTTTAAAGAATGTACTTTGGGTTTCGAGTACGATATGTATGAGTAGCGCGCCCTAGTTCCGATATATATGTGTTAGGTATGATAAATGGAAAGAAAAACATGCACGAGGCCAAAAGGGTGCCTTTACGTTAATGTTTACGTGCACTTTATACGATGAATATGACGTCAAGATGACGTGTATATATGTGGAACTAGTGGGGCGTTACAGTTTCTGTGGAAGTGTTTAGATATTGAACACCGAGGGATGATGTGAAATGAAAAATAATAGTTCACCTAGTGTTTGAGCATTGAAACTTGCATAAAATCAATGCAAATTTTTTGAAATCTTAAAAAATCGAACTTTAGATGTCATCGATTTTCATGTCATATCAACACATTATAGTAGCATAATAAATGCATTATGATAGGCCCGGAGACTATTGATACTACTTATACTAGTATGAGTGGTAGCCAATTAATGATATGATATGTATATAGATAGTGATTAACAATCCAAGTTGATCTCCATATATGTGCAAAGCTAGCTGAATATAAAAAAATCAGCTGATATGATATAACGAGAATACTTGTCATAGTAGGAGTCACTCACGTGCCAAATTGTGGTTTCGCATGAGATTCAGAATTTAAATATGTGAAGATAGACGATGGGAATAGATCCTCGTCCATAACTGGCCGCAGGAATCATAGTCAGTTGATTTGTTCCTTTTTTAATATATTCTCTTATGTAAAATAGGGGAGAAGTCTCAACCTTTTTTGCAAGATAGAGAATAGTGACCTTCGTCGATACCTCGAACAATATCTTGATGACAAAATACTAACTTGTGTTCTATTGTCACCCCAATCAGTAGAAGTGTGTGATTTTTCTATTTTATTATTTTATTATCCCTATCGGAGGTCAATTTTCTCCTCCACTCACGAGAAAAATGAAATGTCCGTTTTATATCCGTCATTCCGTCTTTAACCTCCTTCTCAACCTCACTCTCCTCTCCTCTCCTCTCCTCTCCTCTCCCAAACTAAATCGGCTCTCTTCAACATCGCCATCGTCGCCTCCTTCTCCACCCGCCATCGCCATCAATTTTCCTCCTCCACCTACGGACAGTCAAATCCACTGCAAGAAATAGCGGTATACTAGTTTAAATTTAATTATAAGATTTTAGTGAATTGACATTTTTATCCTTCGTTGAGCGGACCATAATGATGATATGTGCAAATATGGGGTTAAATATCGATGATTTGAATCAAAATAGATGACAAAATATTTTGACATGGGGTTATTTTGGGACAAAGCAGAAAAATAAGGATGATTTGTACGAGAAAGAAAGATACTGACAAACCGCTTGCTGGCTTTCTACTACGACTCACTTCGCTTTAAAAGTTATCGAAAAGGTCTACATGACGTGTGAATTTATATAAAATAAAAATTAAATAAATAGAGAGATTTTTACTACTATTTTATTTTTTTCTAGAGAGAGATACTTACCAGTTCATTTATCGCCGAGCGGAAGGGGTTTTTCAAGGCGATGCGTTTCGATCAGCAAATTCAGTCGCCGCCGGTTATTCAGTAGCTTCATTGTCATACACTGTAAGTACCCATCTACTTCCGCCCTTCCGCTTAATGATTCAGTGTTGTGTACTATGTGTGTGGAATCCTACTCGTGGATCGATCACTGTTCTCTTTCGGCGGCGTGAACGAGCACAACTTTAATAACTTTATGTATGTACGTATCTGAGTTTCATTGATTTTCGACTTTTTTGTAAAATCTGTTTGATTTCTAAGTTGATTTTGATGATTTTGATTTCTGTTGTTTTGTATATGATGTTCGATTTCCAGTTCTCCATTTATTTAATTAATTAATTAATTATTTTTTTGGGGAATTCTTAGGGTTTAAGTTCGTCATTGTTATTTTTTTCGTGGAGGATTCTTGCAACACTAACCTCTGATTGCTTGGAATTATTATTATTATTATTATTATTATTATTATTATTATTATTATTATTATTATTATTATTATTATTATTATTACTACTACTACTACTACTTTCTAATTGAAGGAGAATGTTGCATTTGGGTTTTCGAGGTGGTTCCATATTGGACTTGATTTAGTCTGGATGCTACTGAAAGATGAATTAAAAATCACAGTTTAGCTACTTCATCCATGTTCCATGTTGATAATGATAGCGACTTTTGAGTAGATGTATCTGAGCAATGCTGTTCTTTTGATATCCACTGCATCATGATTTACGCTATTGATCTGCATTTATTACGGCAACGAAGAAAAAGTTAACCACATTAACTTAAAGATTAAGAAGGTGTTAGCATTCAACTTTTAATGCATTTTAATGCATTTTTTTCAAATTTTAAATTTGGTCAAATAAATCACATCCATATATTTCTCCACTCATTAAATCTCCACCATCCAACTCCACTAATTCTCTCTTTTCCTACTCATAAAAATACATTAAAATTTATCCGCTAACACACTCTAAATTGATTGCTATTGAAAACTTGCATTCCAGAAAGACTTTAAGGACAAAAGGATGTTTCTTTATGTTAACGATTGCATGTACTCATTTCAAGACATGGCATCTTAAATCGGAACATCTACGGTGGAACCATCAGGTGAAACACATATAAATGTTGAATTCGAATAATCACCTCTATCATAATATAACTTAGAGCATTGAATGAGAGTCGTGAGGTCAGTTTCATCTGTAAGCATTATGCTCGATTTTATTGATTTATTCTGTTTCTTATTTGTTATCAGGTTTGAAATTTTATTACAATTATTGCAACCAATCATCACTAATACCTAGTTAATACGCTGCTTCATATTTTGTTATTATAGAAGTGCAAATGCCATTGGTCTAGAGTGAAACCTAATGGAAGGCTGGCTGCATGCAGGGGTCCTTTTTTCTTTATTTGATGGATTGGTGAAATATCTGGGTTTTGGTTCAATTTCTTGTTTTGATATCTTTAGACTACTTTCTTTCTCGACTTTCTGGTCCCCATTTATGGAATTTGCTTGTCTTAAAGTTGAAATTATTTCTAGAACATGGATGTAATCGTTCTAATAAGAAGCTAGCAATGTCCCTAAATTTTTTATGAACCATTTGCTTTTGTAATCTCGTTTTTGAGAGTTGACTAAGGTGATCTATTGTGTTACAGCTTTTATATTCCCATATCTTGTCATACTAAAACTTGTATGGTGGGTCTTTCTTATCTTTTCTTGACATTCTGGTGTTGAGGGAGTGGGATTTTAACCAAGCTCTCATGGTGTTGAATTTTGATTCCTCTATTTTCTGTTCGTGCTGATGTTGGAGACATCTTTCCCATTAGCAACCGTCACCCCCCCCCCCCCCCCACACCAACAACACAAAAGGAGAAACCCCACAAACACAGACATCTCATTATATTGTGGATTTTTTTCCCTCCCTAGAATAATGCCACATGTACACAATGTGATGTGTCAATCCATAAAAATCTTTTTCACAAGATGTCGACACCTCACACGTGTCAATCACCCTGTAGAATTAGCATTGCTCATTATTTCTATCTTTAAAGTGATTACCATAGTTTCATTTCCACAGTTTATTATCTGTTTGAAAGATTCTGATTGAAAATCGTGCTTTTGTGAACATCTTTTCATGTCAATTTGGGCTTCAAGTGCTCCATTGCATTGTGTTATTTGAGAAATAAATCCCAAATTTCCACATTCTTCACTTTTTCTTAATTGCAGGAGAGTTCTTGGGTTGAAATTAGGAAGTAATAGCCCACAGGGTGTTCGGCAGCAAGGTCTAATTCTCCTTTCTGCTGGCTATTGTGCATGACATGGACGACGGCTCTAATCGAGAGAACAGAAGACATAGGATGGATTACTACAAAGTCCCTCCGGTAATTATTAGTATATAAATCTTCGGATTTCCAGTTTAATCTTTCTCCAGTGATGCATCTTTTGATTAGATTTCTGACAAGTTCTTTCTTTTAAACTGCTGCAGTGGAACATGATATCCCCATTCCAGGCAAAGGAACTAAATGCTTTAAATATTCATCCTAGGATCACCATGCTCTTTAATGAACGTGATGCTGCCATTGAGGAGCGTGATAGAGCCCTGGATGAAAAGAAGACAGCCATAGATGAACGAGATGCTGCAATTCAGCAACGGGATGCAGCAATTGCAGAACGAGACAATGCCCTAAGAGAACGTGATAATGCCATTGCTGCCCTCCAATTTCAGGAGAGTACCATGAATGCTTTATTGAACAGTGGTGCGCGTGGAGTGAAGCGCAATGTCCAATCTGCCCTTATTCTGAGGGAAGTGACTGAAGCCTTTCCAATATCTTCCATTCCATCTGAGGCTGCAAATTCTGGCCAAGTGAAACCGAGTAAAGTCATCAAGGGGGCTTCATCAAAGTCAACAAAGTCACCCCGCAAGGCTAAGAAGGTAAGCAAGGACTTGAATAGACACGTCACCACTGATGGGTCGAAGGCTGAGTGGGACGCGCAGGATTTTGGTATAATGAACCAGTTGATAAGGTTTGATGAATCTAGCATGCCGGTTCCTGTTTGTTCGTGCACGGGAGTACCCCGTCACTGTTACAAGTGGGGCAATGGAGGATGGCAGTCATCTTGTTGCACTAATTCTTTCTCAGTATACCCACTGCCGCAGATGCCAAACAAGCGGCATGCACGGAAGGGTGGCCGGAAAATGAGTGCAGGCGTTTTTAGCAGATTGCTTACCAGGCTGGTGGCAGGAGGGCATGACTTGTCCGTTCCCCTAGATTTGAAGAACTACTGGGCTAAACATGGTACAAATCGTTACATTACCATCAAATAAGTTTATTTATGGGGGGAAAAACCATCGTTGAATATGGTAATGCATTTCATTTTGAGTGCATTTGGTAACTAGTTTTTGATCTCTGTAATTATCATTTTAGAAGGAAGGAAGTTGGACCGCAGTTGATGAGTAGAGACAACATTTTGTTTACTGTCCATATTTTGTTCTCATGGCATTTAGATTATGGAACTAGGAAATGATATTCACTCCCCCGACACTACTGAATTTTCCTCATTTGAATTTCCATTGTTAATATGATAAAGGCTTTGTATCGCACCTTCCATCGGAACAGTCTTTAATAGTGGAAATCAACTTGGAACTCAAGCTTCACCGCTGGTCGTTCATAAGATCTCTGGGAATCCATTGCCATATCAACTCGAATGTCAACTAGCCGAGCTTCTACGCTATGCATTACTCACCGAAAGCGACCCATATTTTCTCAGCTACCTTAAATTACAGTTAAAAGAAAGAGATTGATAGTTGCTACTTTAAATCACAGTTAAAGGAGAGATATTGATAGTTGTTCCGGTCAATTTTTTGTTAATTTTGTGGTTACATATACGTATGAGTAGGACGCTGCGAGGAGTCAGAATCTGTTAAGCACCACTCAACACTTCTTTAAAACCTGCTGCCTGCTACTGATTTTTGAGAAGCAAATGATATGCATGTGAGTCTGTGACAATGCTTGAGCTTGATATCCTATCAAGTAAGATCTTGTGTGGTGGTAAATCTAGATTAAAGCCTAGTTTTTTGAATCAAGGATTAGGAGGGGGAAAAATGGGAAATCATGAGAGAGACTTCCCTCCAACATTTTATTACTTTTTCTTATTTTCTCCAAAAGAATGTTGCCAGCGTACACTGACTGATCAAACTCTGCTATCAACAAAGAGCAACCCCAACACAGAAACTCCATTTTGCAGTCCAGGAAATCCCAAAAAAAAAAATAAAATTATAAAAATAAATAAATAAATAAATTTTAAATATGTGGTAGAGAAGTACATAAGTTTTTTAAAAAAAATAAATAAATAAATTACAAGATCAAGAGGGAGTGTAAGAGAGGGAAATCGACCTCTAGATTTGGAAGGTGGGAGATGAAACTGAATGCTGTTAAACCACATGGGTCTTGGAATAGAAGAAGTATTAAAAATTATAAAGTCAATATATAAGTGATTTACAATAATAAGAGAGGAAAAATGAATTAAATTTAATTTGTATCGAACAAGAACTATATTCTCGAATGAATTAATTAAATTTATTTGATGCCTCAAATATTAATCATTGGAAAAAGTAAAATAAAAAGTATTTACCCCACAAAAAGAAACCATTGTGTTTAGCGCACACAAAAAAAAAGGGAAAAACATAATTTGTTGTGTAATGTAAGACAACTAGAAAAAATTACATTTTTATTAGCCAAAATAACAAGATTTCATCAATTAACCATAAAGTATAAAGGATTAACACATCACAAGGGACAATACAAAAATCAAGGTAAAAAAAAAAAAAAAAAAAGAAAAACAACAAAGAAACCCGAAGGGTAATTATATTCGCGGTGGACTTGTAATAAATTTTTCCTTATTTAGGGTGTGTTTGATTGAGAGTTGTAAAATATTTACGTGTAAAACATTTGCCTGCTAAATAAAAAACCACCTCTCCCCCTAAGAAAACATTTACATGCAATTGACCAAAATCGTGCTTCGAATGATTGTACCTTGCAAAATCAATTCCATTTACAACTTGCAATCAAACAGCAAAGATGTAAAACGGATTGCACGATTTGACATTTATCTGCAAACTAATTGCCAATCAATATGAAATAAATAATAAGTGAAATGTAGTAAATCGAAACATCAAGTCAGGATGGCCGAGTGGTCTAAGGCGCCAGACTCAAGTTCTGGTCCTCGTGAGAGGGCGTGGGTTCAAATCCCACTTCTGACATTCATTCTCCCAATTTATTTTTTATTTTATTTTATTTTATTTTATTTTATTTTATTTTATTTTTTATTTTATTTTTTATTTTATTTTATTTTATTTTTATTTTATTTTTATTTTATTTTATTTTATTTTTATTTTTTATTTTTTATTTTATTTTTTTATTTTTATTTTTTATTTTTATTTTTTATTATTTTTTATTTTTTATTTTTTGCCCTTTTTAAAACTGCTGCCAGCCTGCCAAGCGCCAAGCTCACCCTTGTAACCTTGTTCATTCAATAAGCACTCCGATCTCACTTTTTGGAAAATTATCAATCACAAATTGCATGTACAAAAAAGTTATTTTTCATATCTTTTTCATAAATTTTCACCAGTTTCTCTCTCTGTCTCTCTCTCAATATTTTTCTAATATATTTAAAGTTGCTTCTTAAGATAGCCACATCAAACAAGTAGTTGTGAATTGTTTGCTATAGCTTATACTTCTACTTCCTTCCCTTTTCATTTTTTCCCTTTTTGAATTCTCAATATTTTTCGTATTCTTTGTTGTATGAACAATTAAAAGTTCCATGTTTCCCGTTTAAAATAAAAAAAAAAAATCAGCATGTTTCTTAATAAATAAAACACCGACAACAATATTTGTTCCCCAAAATGGAACATAAATCAACATTATTAGTAAGAGATGTAAGTATTTTAAGAAATTGTTTTCAGCTCAACGTGGAGGAGGAGCCATGGCTAATGCCCATCTAGTTTGATAGACGAACTATATGCTATTCATAGTTATCTTAAGGGCGCAATTCATGCCCACAAAACACGTGTTAGTTTACTATCAAATTTGATCACTTCACATTATCATTCAATTTTAGGATAATATGTGTTGTTTGCATAATAATAAGTTTCTATCCATATGAAAATTAGATCACTCTTGATAGACGATGAATAAATACTTCTTCAAAGCTTCATATAGGATCACGAACTACCACGTTTATTCATAATCGTCGTTATAGGCAAGGCTTCACGTGCCTACAAAAAAGGTCAATGCATCCCTTCACATAATTTACACAAGAAGTTCTTATCGACACAGTAGATAACTTCTGATTAACTTGATAAAACGATATTTATTGATAAATACACCGCTTACGTTTCTCAATATTACGCAAGTACCATGATGACATTTTGAAAGAGACATACCATGGCTCCCCCAAAAAAGTTATATTCGTAGACTTAAAACTCTATTTATGACTCATGAATAATAACCAAAATTGTTGGTACGAGATTTCAACACTCACTCTCCAAAATTCCAAAAGGAAATAGTACAAAACAATGTGTAAAATCATCGCAAAAAAGCCTTAAAACGGAAAGTAAGCACAAGTGTGTGTGTCTCATGCTAAAAAGACAACAAAACTAAGCAGATAAATTAACTTCCTCCTTCAAGTCAAGATTTCCATCACTCACCTCCTCTTGATTTCTTCTCCTCCTCCCTTCAACCCAACCTCCACCAATGGATCTCACATCTCCACTCAACCCATCATCAAGAAAGTCACCAACTCTCTTCACCTTCCCATCGGGCTCGACCGGGTACTTCCCGGAAAAGCAAGCATAACAAAACTTATGTGAATCATTGCCCAAAAACTTCTTCAAACTACCGATCGAGAGGAATGAAAGTGAGTCACAGCCAATGAAATCTCTAATCTCCTCCACACTCATCCTATTCGATATCAACTCCTCCGAGCTAGGAGTATCCACTCCATAATAACACGACCCTATAATCGGAGGGCTAGCGATCCTCATATGCACCTCCTTCGCCCCGGCCTCTTTCAACAACCTAACGATCTTCGACGAGGTGGTGCCCCTCACAATCGAGTCATCCACCACCACCACTCGTTTTCCCTCCAAAACGGCCCTAACGGGCGAAAGCTTAAGCTTCACTCCAAAATCCCTAATCTTTTGAGAAGGCTCGATAAATGTCCTACCTACGTAATGTGACCTAATCAACCCTTGTTGAAATGCCACCCCGGCCTTTTCCGCATAGCCTAGGGCTGCTACGACGCCAGAATCCGGCACGGCGATCACCACGTCGCAGTCGACCGGAGACTCGGTCGCCAAGATTTCACCAAATTTACGCCTAGATTCATACACCGACCTCCCGAAAACCACCGAACTTGGCAATGAAAAGTAAATGTGCTCGAAAATGCACGATTTGGGCTCGGGATGAGCCATCAAACAAAGGGACCTAACACCTTCTTTATCCACCACAAGAACTTCACCAGGAAAAACCTCTCTTTCATATGTAGCTTCAATTAAGTCTAAAGCACAAGTTTCAGAAGCAAAAACCAGAGCACCATTACTTCTCCTACCCATAACTAAAGGCCTAAATCCATAAGGGTCTCTAACAACAACTAATTTATCCTCAGTCAAAAACACCATAGAATAAGCTCCTTCAAGCTTGCTACAAGCTTCAACTATCCTCAAGAAGAAGGGTCTTACCTTCGATATCGCAATCAGATGAAGAACAACCTCTGTATCCGAAGTGGTATTGAAAATCGACCCGTTTTCTTCAAGCTCGGATCTTAAAGACTGGTAATTGACCAAATTCCCATTGTGGGCCACTCCAACCGACCCGAATTTATAACCCGAAACGAAAGGTTGAACATTCTTGAGCATTGAGGATCCTGCAGTGGAGTATCGAACATGGCCTATTGCCATATCTCCAGGCAATTGATCCAATTTCGATTCGGTGAACACGTCGGAAACAAGCCCCATGCCCGTGATCGACTGCAGAACGTTGTCGTTCACCGCCACAATCCCGGCGCCCTCCTGGCCGCGGTGTTGGAGTGCGTGGAGGGCTAAATAACAGAGCCGTGATGCCTCAGGGTCGCCGTAGATACCCACCACACCACACTCTTCACGTGGTTTATCGTCATCGTCGAATTCTAAAGCACTTTCTGGGTCTTTCGATTCGTAGATAACCTCGGAGATGGGGTTTTTGGAGAGGGTGACGTGGAGCGGTGTGTGGGATTCGATTTTAGGCCCGAGAAAGCTAAAAGGGTTGGTGCCGTACCGAGAGGAAGATACAGGGGAGAGCTTGACGGCGGTAGATTTCACGCCGGCGGCAGTCGCGGTGGCGGTGGCGGCCATCGGAAGTAAAGACAGACGAGACAAGTGGGGAGCTGTGTTTGGGTGGTTTGAATGGACTATGAATTAGCCAAAGTGGCTGGTCTAGGTTTCGGAAATTTATACGAGGGAGAGAGGAATCGGGTGCGGAGTCCGCTGTGAGATTGGCGATCTCACCTCAAAATTTGATTGGTTCGTACTGAGTTTCTGGAACCAATACGGTCAATGTAGCTCCCACTTGGGAAGGAATTAGTAACCGATTAGTATTATTTTCTTAGTAACTAATTGTACTTTTTTGACAATTTTGACGAATCATCTTCATCTTAATTACTGGATTTAATGTTTGATTAAGACTGCGATTGACCAAAGAACAGGCACCGTGAAGGTATGTAATTGGCGCAGAGGGAAAACGAAATAGTATTCTGGGTGTTCGTGAGAGAAACGCTAGAAAATTTGAATGGAATAATGCAAAATATGTAATGTCTCTTTTATATATATATATATACACATAATAGTATCTAACCCTATTCCTACCAAGAATTGGAATTAACGTACTACGTAATATATATAAAAAAAGAAAAAAAAAGTACTAATCGTATTAAAAAAAAAGATATAACAATCATAATTTGAGTGTTAGAGGGTGTTAGCGGATGAGTTTTAATGTATTTTTATGAGTAGGAAGAGAGAGAATTAGTGGAGTGGATGGTGGAGATTTAATGAGTTGAAAGATATATGGATGTGATTTGTTTGACCAAAATTTAAAATTTGAAAAAATGCATTAAAATGCATTTTTATTTCCATGCATAAAGTAAAAAATATATTTTAATGTATTTTTTTCAAATTTTAAATCTGGTCAAACAAATCACAACCACATATCTCTCAACTCATTAAATTTTCACCATCTAACTCCACTCATTCTCTCTCGTCCTATTCATAAAAATATATTAAAACTCATCCGCTAACATGTTTACAAATGATGGAGAATTGTGTAGTATATTTGTACCCATAGGTCTCATGAGATATCTAAATATGACTGGTTTGACCAAATTCAAAATTTAAAAAATAATAAATTAAAATGACAAAAGTAAATGTTAAATAAAAATAAGTTTATCCTAATTGTGATGGATTTATCCTACATTAATAATCAAATCACCGTAGTTGTGTGTAAAGCCTTCAACCATGTAACTTTTAGGCCATGTTTGTTTCAGTATAAACTTGAGAATATCATCGGGTGGGCCCCATTTTTTCCCAAATACTCCAATCATAATGTATCATTTGGTCAAATGTTGTAGTTTGGCAAAATATCCTCCAATCACAATGTATCATTTGGTCAAATGTTGAGGCTGGAATTAATAGTTCCTAAAACGAGTAAGCCGTTAATAGTAAATTTTTATAGTAGTAATAAAAAGTGATTAATTGGTGGTAATAAAAAGAACTTTTTATTCATTAACATACCTTAATTTTTTGCTAGTTTCATTAAATGTGAAATGCAACTTCATGAATTAAAAAAACAAAAAGTATATCCGGTAAAGTTGAATTAGGAACTTTCGGAGAAGCTCAAATGTTGCGCTTATTAAATAGAGTTTTTAAATTTATCCTTTATTCAACAAGTCTTTACCGAATATAGTAAAACAAATAATTAATGGGTGTTTGTATATAATTTTTAATATATATTTTTATGAGTAAGAAGAGAGAAAATGAGTAGAATTAG
The DNA here is from genome assembly GCA_018223645.1 of Jasminum sambac. Classification (NCBI taxonomy): domain Eukaryota; kingdom Viridiplantae; phylum Streptophyta; class Magnoliopsida; order Lamiales; family Oleaceae; genus Jasminum; species Jasminum sambac. The sequence goes on along the minus strand of CP073648.1, from coordinate 25,861,330 downwards.
ATAGTAGAGATTTAATAGTACATATAGATCCTACAAGAAATGAATGTGATTTGTTTTTAACCAAATTTAAAATTTGAAAAATATGAGAAAATATGAATTAAAATAAGTATGCAAGCAAACCGGTTTCTATTCATCCTTCTAAAATGGGCTAACTATTAAAAACATTTTTTTTTTTTTTTACCTAAAATACACTCATAAGTTTTGTGGAATTACATCTAACCCTAAAGTCTAAACCCACAGTCTAAGACTCTAAAATACCCTTATTATTCTAGCCTTCCTCATTGTGCCCAAATCCACCATCTACCTCAATTGAATCGCCCGAAGGATAATCAAGCAACACAATTCATGTTTGAGTTCAATCGCCTTTTGGAAATGCCGATGTTGCAAAAGGAAGATAGGCAACACTCCCACCCGAATCCTAAATTGAAGCGATGGGTTGATAGACACCCATGCCAATCCTAAATGAACTTAATTGACACATTATTGGTGATGTTCCATATTCGTTCTGGTTGTTCTGGCGCCTTCAATTTGCCCTCTAAATTAAACGTTTGTGTACATGTTTTGAGAGTCAAATTCCACCTGCGATGATGAGCATCGAGAACAAGAGTGTGATTAGACTGAGAATGCTGACCAAATTGTTGTTCAATTGGCACATTTTTTTTTGTGAATTATTGATTTCGAGAATTTATGGATTTTTTAACAGAAATTTACGAGAGTGGAGGAAATTGGGGTGGATTTCGATTGTTGAAATAGGAGAACGGTAACGTTTATGTAACAAACATGAATTATCATTTATTTGGTTTTTTCATTTACAAATTTGTTTCTAAATCTAGTGGACTTTTTTTTTTCTTTTTTGAATTAAAATTGAATGGATTACAGTCATAAAAATAATTAAACTAGATAGGACACATTTGATGATCTCTGAAGTAAGTAGAATTTTTACTTAAAAGTTTTAGAAATGGCATGATTGACTGCATATTTTATCAATTCATTTTTTTTTCTTTCTTTTGTAAAACTATATATAATAGTTTCAAACTAATGGTCCTACTAGTTTAATTGAAAATACGTATTACTATACCCTTTAAGAAATGCTTTGAAGCTTTAAAAAGGTCATGACAAACACATCAAGAAAGTGGTTAAATGTGATACATTAAGGAGGAGAAAAATACTATAATGAATATCCTCTAATCAATTTACTTTCATTATCTCGATATTTAACGATTTTAAATTGATTAGATGACTCTGTTTAAATATAGCTAAACGTAAACGTACAAAGCTTGAACCTAAAAATTGACGTGAAATACATATTAAATTGACTTTGTCTAAGTGCACTTAAACCTATAAAGTTTGAAGTTAGGAATTGACGTCTCGTCACGTTTTATACTTTTTCATAAACACTCATTTAGTTCTAGCTAATAGAGTTACATTATTGAAAGATTGAAGACAATAATAGAGTTGCCGATAAACTTGATGTCTATAAAATGTGTTTTGAATTTGATTTTTTGTTGGCTCGAGACAGCGACGGATTAAATTATTAATTAATCTGTATCTGAAACGAATCAAGGATCTGCCATGTTTCATGCTCTTGATGAATCATCGTGAATTTGAAGTCAAGTCTTCACTTTCGGCAAAAGTCGTGCAAATTGGAAATGGAAAGAGATGGTCCCTGCTATGGCGTGGAAATGATTTCTCACTCTTTGGAAATTTAATAGTCATCAATAATATCAGTGGATTTTTTGCGTCGCACGTGTTTGATTTTAGCCATTTGCGTCCCCAGAGTCCTCAAAGGCGCATAAGAAGACATCTGTACAGAATGTTTGCAGATAGAACAAAATGGGCATTAGATATCTACTAATCCATGGAGAAAGTTCGTGGCAAATTATCACGCAAACAATGCCCAAAACGTTGATAGAGATTTTTGAAAATTTTATTTTTTAATAAGAAATTAAAATTGAAAAGTCTGAAAAAATGATCACCTTAATTATTAAATTAGGGGCTGCAATCGATAAATTGATAGAGAAAAATGACTTCTTTTCAAAAAATAATACTCACAAGTTCTGAATTACGCCTATTAAGCATTCACATTTTTATGCACTTTTTATATAAAGCAAGATCGGGAACGAATGAACTGAATGATGGAGATTTGTATAGTATATGCAGATCCGCAAAGAACATCCTTAGCTACTATATCCGTACACAGACAAAGCAGCCACGAAGATGAGGATTAGATACCTAAACACGTAATCAGATTAATCAATATCGTTTGAAACACGTGGACATAGTAACGGAGTTAGGCAGTTGCCTACCAGACATGGATGGGAGTGGGACCAAGAAAGAATATCTCAAGTTCTCAACCCTCAAGCTCAATGCAATGAGATCATTATTAGCAATCACCTCAACAAGATTAATAATCAACAATACAACGTTACGCACAATGTTCACTAGTTCAGGTCCAAAACATCACACAATCTGCAAATTGGACAACAGGTTCATTCTCCAAAGGGAAAGGTTTCTTTCTTATGATACTCTTTCAAAACGAGGAACTTGATGGTGCTCGTAATAACACGACGATAGCTTCAACGCCAAGATTTCACAGCATAATAAAAGTAATAAAATTCTCGATCTGGCTTATTATGGTTTGACAGTTTGAACATACATGCCTCAGCTCACTATTCCATAGCATGCCAACATCATGCGGTTCGCATTATTATGTGAACACCACTATCAGTTTCCACAATGTCACTAATTTCGCCAATTTTCAAAGCAAACGTTGCATCTTCGAAAGGTTTTTGCATTTGACCACGACCAAAAGGACCTGCACAAAAGTAGAGCGATGAGCATTTTATAATTACCAATAGCGTGTTCAATACCACCATGAACTTGGACGCATAACAAAAATGATGATCCACAACATAACACAGGTAATGGAATTGAGAAAAGCAAGCGAAAATGAAGCTGTAGAGAAGATCATTCAAAAATGTTAGAAGTATAGCAAAAATTATGCCGCTTGTCAGGATTCTGGAACCTTAGTCTCGTACGAAGTCAACACAGAAGAGTTCAACTTCAAAAAACGGGTAGCTTTTATGTACTCCATCCGTCCCACATATATAGGGCTGTTTTCCATTTTGGATGTCCCAAACATATAGGTTTCTTTCTTTTTTGAATAGCTTAATTTAGACCACTTTACTAATATACCCATATTTAATATTTAGTAGTAAGTATAAATTTTAAATTATACTCATTAAATAAGGGTAAATTAGAAATGCAGTTTACAAAATGTTGATTTTCAATACAATTCTTAATCTTAGTGAAAAGTCAAACAAGCCTATATATATGGGATGGAGGGAGTATTTGACAGAAATATTAACGGAACTTGGAGCTGCAGATACCCATTTAGTTGAAGAACATACATAACCCAGTAACAAAGTCAGAACGTGCATCATCTTTCAAACAAATGGCATCCATGTGCTTGTCTCTTACTAAGCCTAGACAAGAAAAATTCAGCTGGAAAGGAAGGATAACATATACACAGCTTCAGGGAGTAAAAATTTATAACTTTTAACAAAGTAGTTTATTCTTATTTGCATCTAACAGGAAAATGGGACCAGAATTTTTTATGACTGGATAGAGTTAATCTTTAGCAGAAGTTCACAATTATTACGACTTATTGCATATTCTTTGACTAGAGTATTTACAGTTGAGGCAGCTCCTACATACTATCCAAGTTCTCTAATCCTTGAAAGGGTATACTATTTTCAATGTTTAGGTGCAACTCCACAATCCGAAGCAAACTTCAACTACTGATTATTTACCATCCTCCCAATTTTTAAGAGACCTAGCCTATTAAACAGAAGGCTTATCTTACAATGATTTGGATTTTACGTGTTAATCTACGATTTTTTTCACCCAACCACTGAAGCAACAACAATAAATCCAAAAACGCTACATGATGTCCACAGAAAATCAATAACCACCAATGCAAAATGTCTAACAATACCCAAACAAACATCGTACAATGAAATAAAAAGTAACGAGTGGTTAAAGGGATTTACCGAGATCACCGCCGCGTTTAGCGGAGCTACAGTCGGAGAAGCGGGCAGCAACTTGATCGAAACTGGACTTTCCAGAGAGGATGTCGTCGCGGAGAGCTTTGAGCTGGGTAATGGCGGCGTCCTTGGTAGTGGCGGAGATTATGCGACCTTCAGGATCCTTCCAGGATGCCTTGCGCCTTGATCCCTGGTGCTTGATCAGTATGTGTGATGCCCTCACTTGATCGTTCGATGCCATTTCTATGCTTCACAGTTGCTCCGAGGATGCCTCCAACAATATGCGCTATAGAGGTCGCCGTGCAGAGTAATCAAGGTTGCAGTGCTTAATACCAATGCTTTCTAGCCCTAATTGGGAAAATTGGGTACGGCTAGATACGCCCCAATTTTCACTCTACACACCCACATACTTTACACCGGTAATGTTATGTTAAGAGCGCTGGGAAACGTTGGGAGAAAAAATGTGAGAGAGATGTGGGTGAGGGCCACCACCGCATTCTGCAAGTGGGTTGTGGTAGTTGGGAGAAATCTTTGGGAGAATACTTTGAGATATAACATTTTCTAAATTTTTACACACCCACCTATTTTTTCATTCATCCCCTTCACTTACTCAATACATCCCACCTTTTTCCATTTTTATCCCTTCACATATTTAATCATTTTACCCCACATTATCCCCATTTTCAACCTTCTCTTTCACACGTTTCCACTTCCACTGCCGCTTCCTCTTTCTTCCTCCAGGTAACAAAAAATTCAAGGAAATAAGGAAATAAAGTGGGCATTTCAATAACGATGGATACCGGTAAGTAGATCTAAATGTTTTTCGCAACTTTCATACTTAATTTTCAACATTTGGAAAGTTTTTTTGGATCTGGTGTGGTTTTGGAGAGTGACGCAGCACCACAGGCCGAGCCTAGGACCAAAATGGTCGAGCACCCAGTTGGGTGTTCGGCCAAGCACGGCCGAACACCCAGTTGGGTGTTCGGCCAGGGACTGCCGAACACCTAGTTGGGTGTTCAACCCTCAATGGCTGTTCGCCTGGCCATGGAAGAGCGAGAGACTTGCTGTTGCAGATATGGAAGAGCGTTGAGCTTGGCGATGTAGATGATTAAGAGATACAAGTTTGAGAGAAGACGATGATGAAGATGAGAGATAGTTTGAGAGAAGACGATGAGGTAATACGAATGGGTGTGAATGGAGTGTATTTACTGGGGTGTAGTTACAGTGATAGTGTATTTACAGTGAGCAGTGGGTGGGTGTGTTTTACAGGGCTAGGTTAGGAAATTTAATGAGGGTAATTTTGTCCACAAATTATGTTAATTTTAGGTGGGTGTGTTGAGTGAAATTTGGGTTGTATCCAGCCGCACCCTTGGCAAAACAAAGGGGTCCGTGTCTTGGCAAAAAAGCTTTAAAAGGTATACTATTTTAACGGACAAATTGTAGTTGGAATCTTGAGCCTTTGAAGCTAATAGCCTAATACCTTTAAGGTGTCCATCTTTTATACTATAGCACACGGTATTTTTAACTTAGAAAGATTTTGGAGAATTTTGATAGAGTTTTTTGGTTTTAGTGAATAGAAGGACATTTGATTTTTTGACTCTTGCAGAGAAAATTGTCCCTCTAGTCGCGTGATAATAATTTAAGAAAATAGGTGAGGATAGAAGATTAAAAGGCAAAATGAAGATTTTTTCTTTTCTCAGTAGCATCGTGTGTTGCGTTTGTTAATTTAACGTCTTTATTGATATTTTTCATCCGAAAAAGAACCCCTAAGACATGTGCTTCAAATGTTAGAGATCTCAATATTAATGCTTAAAAGTTCGAGACCTGATCAATGCTGTCTCCAATGGTTCATGATTCTAACTACATTTTGGTTTTTATTTTAAAAGGGAATTTCAAACATTTAAATCAAAGTAATGAATTTCATATTAGTGAGATATGATAGTGATCAAATTGAGATAAATTAAAATGTAGTGACAATTGAACTTCACTTTTTTTTTCTATATCTCTCTTTGTTTTTTCGATTCCCCCATTTTTCGAATTTTTATTGATTATTATAGATTTTCTTGTAATTTCTTTATTTCTATTGTTTGATGTAATTAGTAATGTATAACAATGTTTTCATTGTGACTTACTTGTCATCTGAACTAGTAGAAGAATTGAAGAAATAGAGATGCAGCACCAATCTGGATTGGGCCGAGGTCGCCAGTACTCTCCACAGGTGAGAAAACCAGTAGAGAGGGCGAGCTTCTAAGTTTCATGAGTGGAGTGCTTTGTGGAAAGGAGTAAAATAAAGAAGAAACAATCCAAACTAATGTGTGTATGAGTGGAGGCGATTGTATTATTATTATTATTATTTTGGTTATTTTATTTTATTTTATTTGAACCAAGCATTTTAGTTCTATGAACTGTTTTCCCTCTCCAATTTGTCAAGTTTAGTTTACTAACTTTCTAATCATCAAATGGAAAGAAGATGTTAGCGTGGAAACGCAAGCCAACGTCCAAGTTCATATCTTGTACCCGTCACGAGTGCTAGTGGTCGAGACTTTGGGTATGTTTGCCAAAATGATACAATCCCAACATTTTTTCTCTCAGCGAATCTCAGCACACTCACTGCCCACTTTTGCCTTCCCTGAATGCAGTGGGGGCCCGAGGGGAGTTGTGAGTGTTTGATCCTACGAACACTCCTAGCGCCGGGAGGATAACACTGCCTGGTATATTTGATACATTTCTAATTTCTTTAAAATCAAAGCATATTTTTCAACTTTCGTTTACAATCACTCTTTGATTGATGACAATTAGTCTACGATCAAAGTGCAATAAAAATAGAAGGTGGGGACTCCTAGTGTAATTTACCCTAGAAATTTCTCTGAACTTAAAAACCCATTGCAATAAGATGCAAGCTCCCTGACTCCCTCAATTCTCACGTTCCCGATTGTAATCGCGCCTGCACTTTGCAAAACCCTTGCAAAAACCCAGTCGCAGAAGGCCACTTCGTTAATTCTTCCGGGTCCGTAATGGCGACTCCTCCTGGACCGTATTCCGGCCGGAGCACTCTCTCTTTTGTAACTATCCCGATTCTCTGCGATCACTCTTTCTCGAGTTTTATATGTCAGTTGTCATGAACTCATGGTATGCTAATTTGTAATGCATTTCAATTGATGGGCCGCAGGTGGCTCGGGTATCTGCTTTCTCGTTCGGTCTCATTTACGGAAACATGAAACTCAAGATTCTCAGGGTACTGTGATTTTCTGTCCGATCCTATGGATTTTTATTTTTATTTTGGTAATTTTTGGTTTGCAGAAACTAGAAATAGAATTATAGAGGCAAAAGATTAATTTTGTGCCCTGAGCTATAATTTATTTCCAATTCATTACTAGTGGTAGTTTGGTTCCATTTGAACTTTTTGTGGTCTATTGTTTTGAGGTTTTATCGGACTGGAAAATGTTGGTTATACATAGATCCGTATTTCTGGCATCTCAAGCTGAATAATTTTGTTTTAAGATAATGAGGCTTGTGTTTGGCACATTTTTGTTTGATTTGGATGAAAATGAGGTTGGGATCTTCAAAGTGGAGATTTAGGGATGGACAGATTGATGACAGAAATTGGAGCCAAAATGTGGTCCGTAATGGAATTATTTGATGGAGTTTTTTCAAATCCATTTTTAATTTAAGAATTGAGATGCGAAGAAAAATTTTTCCCTTCAATTATATGAGAAAGCTTAATTCAAAATAATCCTGAATCTTTGTGAAGGGAGAGGAATAAAATTCTATCATGGCATTGTAGTGATATTCCTGTGCTTCGGTATGATGCGTTAAGGCCAGAATAGTGTAACTTTTTAAGGTCACAGTGTTTGTTTCCACTGATTAATTTTCTCATTGCAATTGCGAATGTTATTCAGTAGAGACATCGGTCGCCCCCTTTTTAGTTAGCAGACTATATTTTTCTTGGGTCATGTTTGACATAGTTCTGTTTGAAAATTGGAAACTTTAGGTGTTTGATTGCCTTAGTTAATAATCTTCACACAGTATGAGAATGTTGGTGCTTCTACATGCTAATGTATGCTGTACAGGGATAATTCTTAGTCTCCACACAAAAATTGGGCCACACAAATCCACACCCTAATAGAGGTATTAGTAAATGATCATATTGCCCCCTTGAAATGGGGCGGGCCCATACCCCTATTAGGGTGTGGACATCTACACACACTTTTTTGTGTGGAGATCTAGCATTACAGTGTTGTTCAAATCATGTTTCTTTGAATTGGTGGAACTGTGCTTGTGTTAGGTCATGATCGTGTTCTATTTTGTTGGGCTGAAAAAGACTAAAGAGTGACATTGGGATCTTGAAGGTTGAGATTTGGGGAATGGATTCCAGAAAGTGTAACTGAAAGGTCATCCTTATAGTAGGCTTGTGAAATTGGATTATTTCAAGGAATATGTATTTAGAATTGAAGTATAATTTCTTCACCCCACATGAATTAGGTGAGAAAACTCAATTCAGAATGATCCTGGAACCTTTTGGGTGGAAAATGGGGTAAACTCTCAACCAGGACACTTTAGTGGTAGCGAGGTTCCCGCTGCTTGGTATGGCATGTCTATGCCATATAATGTCTTCATAATGGTTGAAGACGACAGTGGATTTTGTCAATGATTAATTCTTAAATTGCAATCACAAATTATATTCAGTATCTACAACGATGTTTCTCATTTTAGAAGTTTGGAGGACCTCAGTTGCTTGATTGCTTTTGTTGATAATCTTGACACAGTATAAGAATTGTGGTGCATCTAAGTTCTATCTTTATGTGAAACGATCTTTACGAGGAAGACCATTTTGTTCGAAGATGATATAAATAATACACAAATGACAAATCTTGTCTGTGCTTTTCATATGCGTTTTCCGCACACTTGCAAAACTTGCAATGGAATCTTCACGTGACATGTACTGTCTTAATCTTCTTCTGTCAAGCTGAGTATATACGTTACATCCAAATCTAGCTGACCAACAAACTAAACGTGATTCAAAATAGACACATGGTAGGTTACCACATGAGATTTCTGTTCCCCCAAATTTATCCACCTCTGGCAATGCTACTAAATCCCTTGTATTGTGTTGCAATGTGTGTACGAAGTGTTTCTGTTTTTTCTTTGCATGACCAGTCTTGACCACTTGGGAATCTGAAACCATAGTTTTTTCTACATTTCCCTGTCAGACATCATTTGTCAATGTTGGTATTTCAAGATATCATAGCTGCGCGAATGCTGATTTCTTTGGTATTTCAAGATGTCATAGCTGGACAAATGCTGATCACTTGTCCCTGTCTTATGTATTTATTTATTTATTTGTTTATCAGGCAAAGGCCAAGTCTCATAAGGAAGCTGATGCCAAAGGAGGCCACTGAAGAAGAGCAATGTTGTGTTTTGGCAACCTGATTGAAATAACAATGATAGGGTTGCAGCATTGTGTTCATCTACTTGTGAACATTCCATTTTCTTGAGAATTTTTACATGATTTAGGCTTTGATGAGTCTGATGTTGGTTCAGTTACCGATTGCGCACTCAAAGGTCTCAAAACTAAGATCTACGCGAAAAGTTGCGCCTTTGAGAAAGACACCATTCTAGCAGTTCAGTGGACATTTCTATGGTTTCACTATGAAATCCTAACAATTGTTTAAGGGCTGGGTTTTCATGCTGATTATTCTCAGTTATTCATACGTAAGCATTCTTACAGGAGAGACACACTGAATCATTGTAAACCACAGTATTTCATCACACTATATCACCTGCTGGATAGCTCCATTGTATCTCAAGCATCAGTTTGGGCCACGAATCTTGAAAGGGAGCAAGAACAGCTTCTCTTCAATATTTGGGCAGCGCAGAGTTATGTAGAGTTATGACTTAAGTCACAAATTTGGAAACAGAAACATAAAAAAGGCTCAAACTTCCATGTGTAGTCGTACCTGAAGTCCATTTTCAAAGGCTTTTCGGCCCATCTACCCAGATTTTTCTCATATCTGTATGTTTGCAAGGAGGATGAATATTTGAATAATTTCTTTTTCCTTTTCTTTCAGAATAAACAACTAAAATATAGTAAAAGTTATGAATCTTAATAGAACATGCGGCCGTCTGTCTGGAACTTTCAAGGAAAAAAAAGGGAAAATGCGAGATCCCGAGGTGCTTGAAATTGTTAAGAGTCAATGTAAAAGGACCTGAATAATAAATATAGGGTAACAAGGGTAAGATTTTGTACTGTTTTGTGGTGTAATTCTAGGAGGATTAGGTGCAAAATTTTGTACATTTTGGTGGCATAGGAAGCTTATCTCAATGCTCCAATTCTAGACCCCTCCTTTGGATATGGAAGGGGATTGTGCTTGCTGAGAGCCCATATGGGTCTGTACTTGGTCATGTATTTGGGCCTATGGGAGCTCAAGTTTCAGGCCCAGTGTGAGAATCATCGAATGGTCCTACGGGAATCATCGAATCAATGTACGGAGATCTTAGAAGACATTGACCTCAAAGTAATTAGATGGTAAGTCAACGTATTGATGAATAGGCTGGTGGAATCTTGATCTAACTAGAGCTGTATCATAAAATGATCAAACAGGATTTGATTGTAAGATTGAAAATTGGTCTTTTCTTTTAGGAGTTGACAGTTTAGCAGCTTCAAAATGATTTTGTTTCATGGAGGGGAAAAAGAAAAAGAAAAAGAAAAAGAAAAAAATGAGACGGTGTGATGATTTTGGTGATGGCGAAAGCCACGTGACCAAGAATCGTACATGTCCCCCAAGTTGCGCGGAACAGGGACCAATGGCGGGCCAGCAGTCACGTGCTTTGGTCTCGTCTACTCTGTAGTCTATAGTGTGGTTGTACGTACGGGCCGGCGGGCCCCAAATAGAATTCATGTTAAATGATTCGCCTTTCCTTCATACAATAGTTACGGAAAAATGCTAAAAGTACACACAAATTTACTATCATACACTACCACACCCTAATACATAAAATACAAAATGACCAAAAACGCCTCTGAATGCAAAAATACTGATTAGGGTGTGGTATTTCTGCACACAAAAACGCAGATTTCAAGACGCTCATACATGGCGCTGTTTCTGTCCACCGGGTGTCACAAGGTATTTATAATTGGGGAAAAAAATTTGTGGGATTGGTGGGACCTTCATTATTAAGAGATAATTATGTATTATTCATCTGACCTAACGTGAATACTAAAAAAAATAAAAAAATTTGATTGATGACATAGCTACTAGATGGTGTCATGGGGTATAGATACCATCCCCACATGGGGAATGGAACATTTGCACAATTTTTAGATATTTGGTAAGTGAATAAAGCTTGTGGTACACACAAAGTGTGTCTTTCAAGTACTAATAGAGTGTGCGCCATGATGTAAATGATTATAATCTGAAAGCGGACGCCTTTTTTGTGTGTGGCGTTTCACACACACAAATTATAGATTTAGAACAACCCTTGGTAAGTATTACTTGCCTAGAGTTTTTAGCAACTATTGCATAGCCATAGAAATATATTGAATTTACAAAAATATTATGAAATCTAATTTTTCCCCTCACGAGTGATATTTCTTTCAAAAAAAGAAAAAAGAGAATTATAAATATATTAATCGAACCACCTTCATGTATGCATTTTACATTGTGAATAATATATATGAACCCCATATAATACTTTAAATATTAAATTATAAAAAATACATATGTTTTTTGGGGAAAAAAAGTGTTTGAAGTATATTTTTCTGGTATAATGTCAAAATTTACAATATATTTTTGTTTATTAACTTAGTTAAATTAAGATTTCAAATCGTTGATTTATGATTTATTATGTGAAGGATAATTCTAATTATATAATTATGCGATATATTATTATTTTATACAAATATAATAAAATGACACTAATATATCACTCTGCAGGAATGAAATATATAAGTTACTTAAATAACTAGTTATATATTAATTGTATGGTATATACCTAGCACAGTATTTATGCCTATGTGAAGAAAATGAAGTGGAAGAATTATTTATTAGCAATTATTTATGTGGCATATTGTATTGGAGGGTCACTTTCTAAAGTTTTATTTACAACATCATGGGGACAGATAAGACAAAAGGCAGAAGTAACATGCAGCTTCAAATATAGGCTGACAAAAAACCATTTCTCAGGTTAGTACGATTGTACTTTTATTATTACAATCTTCACTTTACTAGGATCTTGTTTGATTGGGGATTTAGTTATTCCGTGTGGTATTCTGTATAAAAATATGTGGTTAATATTATTTTGGGAAATATATGTGTAATTAAAAATGAGTATAAGGTATACGAAATTGCGTACGGATTTAGTTAACACCAAATAGAACAAGGCCTAAAAACTCCTCAAATACAACAAACATTATCTTCTCTGTTTTACTTCATTTTTATTAACGTTAATGGTATTACTGACCCCTAACTTATGAAAATAGTATACATCGGTCCAAAATCTTTCAATTTGTTTCTTTTAGCCAAGCTTTGAAAATTTTGAATTAGTAATATGCTATGTGAGGCCCGTTTTGAAGCAGTGATATCAATGTCATTCTTTGGCTAGCATTTGACCAATTAAATAATGGAAAAATGGCCCTTCTTGCTTGACCAATTAGAATGATTCGTGATTGGAAAAGATTAACAAGGCTCAAAAAAAAAAAAAAAAAAAGAGAGGAATATAGTTTAAAAAAAATAAAAGGATTTAAGATAAAGAAAAATAAGCAGTGTATTCTGTCATCCTCTAAATTGGTCAATTAGTTATGGTGAAACCTTTTGAGTCAATTGAGTAAATTAAAATGTATTTTTATGAGTAAAAAGAGAGAATTATTGGAGTTGGATGGTGAAAATTTAAAAGTATAGTTGATATGTGGATGTGATTTATTTGATCAAATTTAAATTTTGAAAAGAATATATTAAAGTGAATTACGAGAATTATGCTAACAGGCTCATATCTCACAATACCTTTTCCAAGTGTTGGGGACCTTAGGTGAAATTTACCCTTTATATATTACTTTACCTTCTTCGTGTACCTCTAAATTATAAGAGCATCTTCAATGGGAAGTCTCTGTGTTGAATATCTATTTAGTAAGAGAAAGACACATTTTCGTTAAATGGGACCCACCATTTTTCAATTTTTTTTTTAAAATTACTTTTCACTCATTTGTCTCATTTTTTCCTAACTTTTGCTTCATCGTTTTCCCTAGTTTGTCTAAATTCATATATCTAATTTTACATCTTCAACTATTATTTTATTATTATTTTTAATTTTCTTTCTATCTCTCTCATTTTTTTTATTTTTTTATCTACACATCTTTCATTCATCTCTAATTAAAATAATATTTTTATCTCTATCGCTCGCATAAATTCACATATACAACATGCATCTCCCATACATTGGAGATGCCCTAGGTCAGTCTAATCAACCCTGGTTGTAGGCGCAAAATCTGAACATTTTGTCAGTGACACACCTTGAACAATTTTTTATTAGTTTCACTGAACATTTCTTTTTTTTAACAACTTTATGTGACTGATTAGCAAAGCTGGTTTGGTACATCACAGTGGGCATGTTAATTGTTAGGACCTTGTTACATCACCATAATATATGTAATAATGGTTGACATAATGGACATGTGATATAATCCTATAATTTTAACTACTCCATCACTTTTAGATGGATGGTTATTAAATATGCCAACTGTTATTATGTCAATCATTATGACATTTATTATGACAGTATAGCATTTCCCTAATTGTTATGGCACCGTTTGGGATGATGTGGCATATTCATCAAGGAACCACATTAGCTTGAATACGTCATGGTTTACATCCCCGGGTGCACGGGTCAACTTCAAACTATTTAGATAGATATTTTTTCCAAAAAAAAAAGCTATAATATAATTTAGACATCATGAAATATATAGACAGTAATGAGTAATATTTAAAATGAAAAGTTGTAATTGAAGTTTTAGATTGACTAATTTGAAGAACATAACAAGCAATATGAACAATATTTAATTGATTTTTCTTATTTTTATTGTCTTGTGTGACAGAAAGTCCATTCCGAATAATTTTTGCGCTATTTTAAGCAGACAAAGTACATATTTGGGTGAAGTTATATGATCATTAGAATGTGGGTTAAAAGTAATATGAAATTTGTTTAGGATCATCCAAACGAATTCAAAAGTTGTAAAAGTAGCTTTTCCTAAATCCTTTGATTATAGTGAGATATTTTATGGTGGATTTCAAACTTTTTGAATATAGACCAGAAATATAGCTGAAGTTATATGATGATTACAATGTGGGCTAGACAGAAAGGGCATACAGTTATATGGAAAAGAGTTGTCAGGTACCCTGTGGCTGAAACTAAAAGAGAAATTAGGCCAATGCTTGCTTTCAACAGAGATGGGGAAGGACCAGCTCACCATTGGTAATCCTTGCTCCTTATCTGGTCCCTCTATTCATAAAGTTGATTTTTTGCGGTTAGAGGTGGGGTAGCGGTGGTGGCAGTAGCGATAGTGGTGGGAAGATCGTTCCTGTGTATCGCAAGGTACACGTACTTTTCTTCTCTTTATCCCTTTTCTGGGCTTTAGCTATCGTCTCAATTTAATTGGTCCATCATCGAATCAATTAACAGTTGACACGTGGTTGTTCCACATCTGATCAAGACATATCACCAATGTTGAGAGAACTAGCTTGTTTGGGGTCAAAATTTTCATGAGGGCATATATTTGACCACACTATTTTAGGGCCTGTGACGTTTGTATTTTTAAATTACATTGTGACCACACCTATAAAAAAATTTAAAAATAAATAAAAATATATCAATTCTTGTATATGTCAAAAGATCTACGGTAAACGAGCACGTGAAGATGACATTTCAAAGACCACATTTCACATGTAGAACTCGTATTAAAGAAATAACGACAATCTAATGCAATCGAAGAATACTCATTTCGTGAAATCAAATAATGTCAGTAATTTAGAGCGAAAGGAATGAGTTTTTGTTGTTTTGCATACCGAACAGAAGAAGGATATTTATAAGTCGCTTTGTGTCTACTAGGATTCAATTATGGATGTTTCTATTAGTAGTATCTACGATAACGCTCCAATGCCCACAAGTAGGCAGATTGCAGTATGTGTTCCCCTTAATAGTGGGGGATGGACACGTGCTCCAATTTGTCTTTGCGAACAAGTGAGGCATTGGAGCATTACTAGTCATATCTATCTGACATGCTTTTTAACAGTCACATCCTTTCACAACAAACATACAGTTTTGGTTCATAACAAACACGACCAAATTCGATATCCAAAAATTCGTCCAATTACAAAAACATGAAATATCTAACAAATTCGTCCAATCACCAACTTTAATTAGTATGTATGGGGAGGAAAAGAATATCATGTTTTGTGTAACGGAATTGTGTGGCCGATTAACGAGTTGCGTATATAGAAATATTCATGCAATCCATGCAGACGGCTTAATTAAGAAACAAGAGATAACGAATTAAACCCAAATTGATCACGTCTGTAAAAGCAAGAGTACGAACATGACTTTCCGTTTTTCAGACAAACTCAATTTTAAGAATTAAAATGGACCCCAAAACTTACGATTTAGTGTGATATACCCCCACAATGTTAATTAAAGCCCACAGAAGGAGGCTATTTATTGCAAATTACAATTCTTCACGTAACTCACTTTCCTTCCGTAAAATTCAATTAATCACTAATTAATTAAAACTAGAGTCAAGATATATGCCAAACTGTACCCGAATGCACATAAAGGTAAAAACATTACTCTTTTGTGTACTTACTCACCGTCTTATATTTGTACAAGTCGAAACTGATCTGATACATGCACTCGAGAGTATATATTTATTTATAAATGGAATTTTCACAGCAGTCAACCCATTAAAAATTTCGCCTTAGGCACACAAAATTTCCCTATGTCCGATCCACTTGTGACAAATACTTCCCAAAAATTTATTCAAACTGACGAGTAAATATATATATATATATATATATATATATATATATATATATATAATCCACGCATCAACTCCCATGGTTGTGCTACACCATTCTTTGTAAAACTTTTTGTACAAATAAACTTCTTGTTGTGAAAGATAGAAATTGTCGAGAAAAGGTAATCCTATTTATCTCTTTAATTGGGTTGGGTGGGTACATTACAAGTATCACATTATGATACAAGATAACACAAGTGTACAAATAAAAATGCCTTCTCTAATATTCTTCATAGTAGTTATATCCATAGTCCCTCATTTACTACTCGATTGATAATTAAAGACCCACATTACATTTGGTCCTTAAAAGTTTCAATTACTAAAAATTAACATAATTTTATGTTGAGTTATAAACATTGATTAGAAGTGGAATCGTATATGGCTATTTGATTGATTATATTTTTGTGAATTTCATTGTGTATTTTAGTTTTTATTTTCATTTTTGACTTTTTATTATTAAGTCAATCAAGGCAAATTAACTTCACGAAGGGGAGGGCCAATTTTATTTTGTATTAAATTTGATATGTGCAATCGAATGGATGATAAGTGGATGGGCATGTGCACATTGTAAAGAATTGATAATGAATTCACTATAATCGAATGGCCAATTTTAGTTTGTAGTAAATTTAATGCACGCATATTCTCCCGCATTAAATTTGACATGTACTTTACAATTTCAATTATAAACATGCATTGTTGTAAAGTATTTCATTTAATATATTTGCATTGCTCTTATTAATATTGAACTATTTTGCATTTTTACTTTCTTAAAATTTTTTGGCTAAAAAAATTCGTGGCTCCACAACTGTATACATTATAGTACACTCTGTAGTATGTGATAATATAGCATATCAGTTGAATCGGATGTCACATCAATTGAAATGTGTCACAGCGTATAACTTAGGTCTTAGGGTGCACCGAATGAGTAGACACAGCAATAAATCTAAGAGCATATGCAATATATTCGATGGATTAAAAATATAATATTTTAATACAACTATTGAAACATTATTTGAGTCCTGCAGTGTCAAAAATACTTTCTAATTAAGTTACCATCTATTTTTACAGCTAAATTAAAAATTAAAAACTAATTTTTTAGGTTGAATAGTGGTAGACATCAGGAGATATAAATTAATAATGAGTGATAATGTGAAATATTATTTCCGCGGATAGCTTAATAATGTAATTTTATAAAAAGAAAGTGGATAAAACTGAAATAAAACCGAAAAAACTCATGCTTGTAAAAGAAACGTTTGAAATATGTTCTAACTTCTGAAATGAGCTCATTGCAGCTAAATAGCTCATATGAATAGAAGTAATTTATAAATTCTTCAAATAAGTTATGAACTAATTTATTTGACTTATCAAATATATTCTTTGCTGACTTTTAGTACATAGTAGATGATTTTTACATTAAAAAATTTACACGAGCAAAGACTTAGTGGGCCTTGTTCTTTGGGGAGTAAAAGTGATATGCACGCTATTTCATATAAAATGTGATTAATATTATATTAAAAAATGTGTGTCGTTGAAAAGAGGAGACAAAAATTTTTTGTTGTAAGATTATGAAAAGAACAAGGCCATCTGAGGCTTCATGGTTCTAAAATTTCACTAATTTTAATTAATTCAATTTGGTATGCAGATGCCAATAGTTTGTTTCTTCCATGAATTTTTCAAAAATTAAAATTATTTACTTAATTTTGTTGTAGTCCAGATAGATGCCTGTAGCTGTTTTTTTTGTTTATACTAAACTAGATGAGACAAACATTTTTTCACAGGACAGTCAGAACGAATCAACAGAGAAAATACACACTACATAATTAAATGAAAATCTTGCTAATTGTCTTAATTAATTTTCTTAAAATTAATTAAGATTCTCTCTCAGGTTGTTGGGATATACCTCTGAGAGGAAAATTTACAAATCTAACCCAAAAAATGTTCATGGGTTTCGAGTTAGGGTCACTAGAAAAAAATACAAACGCCCAAAAGGGCTGAAAAAAAAAAGGGAAAAAATAGATCAAACCCGGGCTATATTGAAGAAAGATGTTAAAAAAAGACAGAAGCAAACAATTTTTTCTGCAGCTTCTTCTTGTTTATCTCTCTTCAAAACAAATTTATCCATAATCTCATCGAAGCATTGATGTTAGAGATCTAAAAACAACTTCTTCACAAGGAATAGTGAGTCCCATGTCATGATCAAATCCAAATTCTTCCTCAGCTCGACGAAGAAGGCGTTGAAATTCAGGGTGAGACAAGAAAGATATGGGTACTATGTATCTACTTCTGTTTTCTCCAACATAGACTACGAAGTGGCCTTTTGGGACGTCGAATGGGAGCTCATCTTCGTCATCGTACTCCTGTTTCTTGCCTAAGCTTGAACATCTCTTGAGGATTTGCTTTAGAACTGCTGTTTGTGGGAGTTTGTTTGATGATTTCTTGATAGCCATTTGTGGGGAAGGTGAAGTATGGGTTTCTTGATCAAGAAAGTTTGAATGTGAAGAGAGGTTGAAGAATGAGAATGGTGGTGATGAGGATAGGGGGTTGTGAAGGTATTTATTATGGAAAATTTGATGGGTGGGTGGGTTGAGGGTACAAAGGGATAGCCCATGAATTCTTTGGCCTTTGAGAGAGTTTTGAAAGGACAATGTGGGGTCTACACCATTGAGTATAATGTTGGGTGTTGGTCCTCCTTATCACATGAGGATGCCTTGTTTTTTCTCTTGATATTTAGTTAATTGATGATAAATGTAGTTGGGCAATTACATTATGACAAGCAGTGTTCTAAACATTCGGCTAAACAATGCGAATGTTCAAAGGTTAGACATCACATCTTGATACGCCTTGCATTCTGTTACTCATTAATTACGTTTTTATTACTTTACACTTAGACACGCCTAGATTTAATATCTATTTTCGATGATTTTTCACGTGTTAAGCTTTTTAAATTATTGATTACAATATCTAGAGAGATTATCAAATTGCGATACTCAACTTAGTTATACAATACAATTTGTATAATTAACGTAGTCCTTTGCTTAAAATCATGTCAGGTGTACAAATAATTTGTCTAGACGAATTTACAAATGGATATTACAATTTCGGAAAAATATATTTGTACACCTAATCCTACACCTTCCTTTACATTCATGTGAGGTGTAAAAAATGAGATAACAATGATACTGCTATCTCACTTTACAAGATTTTGATAATTTACATGAATGTAAGAGCACCCACAATGAAGAATTTAATTTAGAGAGAGCATCATAAGCATTTTTTTGACTATTCATTGAGATAACATATTAAATTTACTTAATACTCCATATATACAATAAACATGATAAATTTAGTCATAAAAAGTCTCGTGTCAATCTTTTATTAGACTAAAAAAAAGAGCAATAAAAACAACAAACTATATATATATATATATATATATATATATATATATATATATATTGTTAGACACGATGTCAATGTGTCACCCCACTAGTACATCCATTGCAGATGTAATTCTGACTTTTAACTAACACACACTACTAACTAGTTTTGAATTGGTGTTCAAATTTGGCTACCTTAATGTGTCATGTTTTCATGCATTTGGACACAATAAAGGACCAACTTAGGACACCAAATTAATACTACTAACATATGATTTAAATTGCGTAAAGGAAAGTATACATGTAGTGCTACTCAACATTTTTGTGATCCCATAGGTTGTAAGGAAATATATGCAGCACTCATCGAAGGCGAGTATTGAGCATTATTAGATATTCTGAATTGTTAAATATTTGTCAACTACATATAAGAAGCTGCATATAAGAGACAATAGTTAATTAAAAAATGTGATAACTTGTGTGTAGGCGATTAGTACCGACATGACTAACTTGCACAAGTTATTGGAACCGAAAAATCCTCAATGTGTTTTGACAGGAAAAAACAGGAAATTTAACACCCAATTCACAGTAGCCTCAGACTTAGCTTTCACCGATGAAAGTCGACTCATTTCAGGTTTCAACATCAGGCTTTGTACAGTACTTGTTTCTACTTCCAACATTCTGTCTCCACTTAGCTATTATATTTTCAAATTGTTCCATATCTATTTCTGTGGTTGCCACTATTTTATAGATCTTCAAAATTCGATTTTAACAACAATAATATCTACCTCCTCCAAAACTGATAGTTCACAAATCTTTTACAAAAAGCAATCATTTCTTCTTTGAAGGTGGTGACTTGAATAGAATCTTTTACTTGTGACCTATTGAGTACAAAATAGCATGTACAACTTAAACCTTGTTTGATTGGGGGTTTAGTTGTTCTGCGCGGTATTTCGTGTAAAAATATGTGGTTAGTATTATTTTGGGAAATGTGTGTGTGGTTGAAAAAACGAGTATGGCGATACTTAATCACATGATTTTGTTAACACCAAATGTAATGCGCCTTAGATACTTTATGTTTTTCAAAACGTTGCTTTCTGTATAACCGATCGAGAAAAAATAAAGAAAAGAAAAAGAATGAAACTCTTCACTTAAATCATGAGATATGGGACTCGAGATGTTGACGGAGGTAATTTTTATTTTATGAAAAGCTCATTTCAGTTGTGGAATCTACAAGATGTTCGAATATAAATGAGTAGCGATTTGATGAATTTAGATCTTTTCTCTCCATTTTCTGTCTCTTTAGCTGTCTACCAATTAAAATAACTCATGTCACCACATTCATGCACTTTATCACACACGAATTATTGATATGGAGATTATTTTAATTGGAAGGGACAACTTACGGATATAGATTAGGGACATAGATTAGGACATCATATCTTGGCAGCCCTGATA
Organism: Jasminum sambac; assembly: GCA_018223645.1. Taxonomy (NCBI): domain Eukaryota; kingdom Viridiplantae; phylum Streptophyta; class Magnoliopsida; order Lamiales; family Oleaceae; genus Jasminum; species Jasminum sambac. The sequence goes on along the minus strand of CP073648.1, from coordinate 25,840,397 downwards.
TGTTCCCAACGTTGACAGGCGCTGGGAGAAAATTTCAATCACAATGGTGGGTGCGGGCCCCACATCATTCAGGGGGAGCTAGAGTGGGCTATATCTACGCTGGGAGAATAACAAGGAGCACCATAACATTGAGCCATATCTTGGTTCTAATTTAATACGCGTGATCAATATTAAACGGGCAGAATTAAATTTTTAGATTAGAAACAAAAAGTTAAAACCGAGATGGACAGTACTGTGTTCTTGCATGAAAAGGATCTCTTGTAAATCACGGACTAAAACTGAAAACTGTACTGAAGGGTACGAATCCATATATCCTCATTGGAAAGAGTTTGGTGTTTTCTAGTTGTTGGACTTGTGATTCTTGAGATAATTAGGGTTTGTTTTACACATTTTCAATTTTCATTAATTTTCATTTATATATATTTTTTATTATTTTCAATCACTCATATAATTATTTTATATTTTTTATTATATTTTCCCAAAATTTTAACCATATATTTAATGCACTGTTCGAATAAATTTACATCATCTAAATAGAACAAGCCCTCAAGTAAAGAATATGATCCATCTATTACACGTCAAATTTAGCAGAAATCTATGTGCCATCCTAAGGATCTTTTGACCCTTTTCTTACCAACCAATGGCAATGATATGCTTTAAACACTAAAAATCTTAAAATAATACAATGTTTAAAAGGTTTGAATCTTTATTAATGCGTTGTTCTTTTTTCCTCTTTTTGATCGTCAAATCTAGCCAAGTACCAGCCTCGAATAAACCATGTTGCTATGTTGGTAGCTGGGTGCTCTTGTTCTTCACGTCCCCTTGCTATGATTCTGATTCTTCATATATAACCTATGAATTCGATACCAATTTTTTTGAACTTAACATTTGGCTTATCATTAAATCTATGATGCTTGGACTCGAGTACGGGTGTCGGGTATGGGTACATATCCAAGTGTTAGATCCTTCATGTTAAAAAATCTAGGATACGGCGACATGACTAAAATGCCCCAAATTTTAGAAAAAGTATACGAATCTATTTTATAAACATAAAATTGATTATAGAAATGCATATTTTGATAGTTTTATGTGCATTCTTGTGGAATACAAATGATCTTACCTTAATTTGAATAACATAAACGGTTTTCTTTTGACTTTTGACTTAAAGGATCCGAGAATGATCCTATACCCTTATCCCATACCCGAGTGTCCGATACGGATACTTCTTCAAAAGTGAAAAGTCCGAGCAACATAGCATTAAATCATATTTTAGGGTTATTCTTAGGCTCGGTAGACCTAGAAATGGTATGTTAGGGAAATGACTGTCAGAATTACGAAATACCTCCAAAGAAAGTTTTCCGAGGAAGGAATGTGACAATTTTGTGGCGAAAAAATTAGGAATAATGTATTATGTGAAAAAATAAATTTCTTCTCAAATTTTATGTTCATCTATCTTTCCAAATTGAACAGAGATGCATTGCGACTAAATGTCCGCTAACCTACCTAAATGGCTAAATGCTCTTTCAAAAGGTAGAATAATTATAATTTAAACACAGGTATATAATTTAAACACACGATATATTATTATGTCAAATGTAAATAGCATGAAGAGTTAAAATCTTCTATTGTGTTTCGTGTTATTAAATTGTGTCACACTCTCGTTCAATTAAAACAATCAATATATACAATCAAATGCATTAATTTAATAATACAGATTAAACAAATAAAATAAATTTAAAAACATAAAATAAGACAGCACATTTGGTCGTCTCGACGAACTATGCAATTCTTGAACCTTTTGCTAGCAACAGTAACCGTACTGAGGCTGGAACGTAGAGACATGTAGGAGCAAAATGGGGCTACCCATGTGGTCCTCCTATTCAAACTAGCATCCAAAGAGGGCCTACCGAATATTTGCAATAGTAATTATCGAACTTGAACCAACTCAATTAAATTCAGCACCACTAGAATTGCCGGAAAACTAGTATCTCCCCATGTTCCAAGGCTGAGAAATTCATCTTCAAAAGATACTCCATAACATTAAATGCTCCACATCACCTATTTATTTTATCCTTTCCCTTCAACAACATATTCACCCATTGTTCTTTACTATACATTTATGTTGTAAAAACTAGCTTCGAACTCGTTTAAGTGACACTTAAACTACAAACTCGACCTTACTGTTTTGCACCCTTTATATTTATTTGTGCCTTTACTTTATGTAGCGTACATTTGCACACGTTTAAACTCAAAATTTGACATTGACTTTTTGTCACGTTTTACGCTTTTTAGAACACTGGTGTATATTAAAAGCAGAAGTTATCTCCAACATCATTTGAAATGATTCATTTTACGGCGAACATAAATGCCTTAACTCTGTGCTCACGGCCCCATATTACAAATTCTTTTATCTAAAGTCCTATATATGCTCATCGTTTTTGTAGAGGTTCTTCATCGTCATTCTTTTAGACATTAAAAGAAAGGTTTCTTTCTTTATCGGATTTCTGAGACATTTTCGTGTCATCGTTATTTGTATCTTTTCGCTCTTCAATCCATTGATCTCTTCGACTCAACTCATTAATGATCACAATCCTCCACCAAACGTGATTTGATATACCATCCTCCATGTTAGTATTGTCCTACCAAAAATTATTTCCATATGTCTTCAAATCCTAAGAGTAAAATAAAGCTAAAAATAGTAAGTCCTTTAAAATTTACGAAATCCTCTTTACCTATAAATGATAACTCAAATACCAGCCATAAATGAGCTAGACTAGAGGGTAGCTGAAAAAATGTAATTTAAATTTAAATAATAAAAAGAATCTCGTGAGGAAAGAAATAAAAGGACTAAAGGAGAAGGTCCACATGGTCCCTAAAAAATGTGGTGCTCTTCAAAAACAAAATCACAAACCCAATTTTCCTCTCAGAAATTGATGGTGACCCAGCAAGCCGTAATGCACATGAATCCCATGTTACTCTTCTACTAAAACTTTACTATACAAGTTACTCCTAACTGCTTCAATCGTCATCTTATCCCCCTTCTCTTCATTACATTCCTTTTTTTAGATGGCTCGAAATTTCCAGCATATATACTATTACATTACGAGCGACTCTAATGGGACGTAACAGACTGTGTAATTATAATCATGTGTAAATTGAGTTAGACTGATCGACCCACACTTCATAATTCGTTTTATGTACATATCCCGTTTCTTAACAAGCTATGAAAATCGACCGGAAGATAAGCTTATTATGTGTGCCAAGTATTGTAATCAACTAAGCTTACTAAGTTTCGACAAGAAATACTTGATGTGGATCGAATTCCAAATGGGAAATTGGCTGTTCACTGGTGGGCTGACCCAACATTGGGTTTTCTTACAAGTTGGGCCGCCCAGGTCAACACTCATGATTCTGCAACATATGGATCAAGGGAACTTCTTACACTGGGCTTTTTTCAAAGGCTGGCTGAGCAGCCCGACCCCAATAAAACTTGCAACTCGTTCTTTTACAACTTTTAACAAATTTTTACACATTTTAACACATTCACATCAAAAGTCAAACCAATTACATCCACATATTTTCTGGGACCCACTGTACTACATAAATCTCCACCATTCAATCCCACTCATTCTCTCTCTTATTTCACATCAAAACTCACAAATACTCATAAATACACATACACTAACGGGGGCTTGGATGTATTTAAGTAATATTACTCCAAACAAAGATGTTGAATAACAAAATATCTGAAATCAAGCAATAGCATACCAGGCTAAAACTATCTCAACGTGGGGTGCTTTTTAGGAAGGCAATTATTCAGCAAACAGCTAAGAAAATGTTTGTCAAGTTTTGACCTGGATTATAAGAAGCTCACATTTCCAAAGAAAATACAACTTTTATTTATTTTTTAATTGTCAAAGAAAATACCTTTGGGACAGAAGAATGTGCAGGTCTGTATTCAGGGACCCACAGAAAAATAATGATATAATTTGTGAAAACTACGGATAAGAACTCATACCTGGTGCCCTCGGAAATACAGGCAACCAAGAAATGCAAATTCAAGAATATGAGGATAGAACTCCAACCTGATGAGAGTGTAGAATCTGGACCACTCAAACATCCAGAGATGACAGTGCCATGCCTAATAGAATCACAGATGATGCAAATCCAAGAATGTAACATAATTTGAGCACATAATGCTAGTGTAACAACACAAGTAATGTACTCAAACTATAAGCAAACTTTCAAATAAAACGGTGATACATACACATTCCATTACTGCTATATAAACAGAAGCTTTCTCGTTTGGAGAGAGAGTGGAAAAAGTATGATGTTACCCTGTGTGTAGTGAATTGATATTACAAGAATCACACATGAATAGATCGTCATCTGTCAATGTTATGTGTTTTTACAGGTCGGGTGCAGATTTGAGCTGTGGAGGCTGCCCATCCATCAACTTCACCTGCCTTCTGAGTCTTGCAATATGAGCTTGCACCTGTGCCATTCATATGAGCGGTCAGAAAAGGAAGCAAGTGTCGACACAACCAAAACTTGGGATGTCATGAGAACTGAAACGATTCATAGGGAGGTAACTGCAATAACTAGTTCTTATGAAAAAGTGAATATAACATTAATATGCGTTGTAATGCACCCAAGACAAATGCGTAGAAGCAGAGACTAGCTAAGCATTGACCTAGTAACTTGTTCAATTACATTTTTATGATATGATATGATGGATATAACGTCTGATAATGGGTGTGACATAATCTAGTTCTGGGATTCATTTTTTGACATAATCACATTATTTCACCCACCTCAGCAAGTATGATATCATATTATGACACAAAATTGAATTGCGCGCTTCTCTTTTTTTTTCCAAAAAGAAACTGAACATTATATTAACATGGAAATATCAAAAATTACAAGAACATGGTGGACAAGCCATCCACCAGAAGTGAGACGGCCAGTTCGAAACTCTAAAATAGCCAGAAACTCTAACATGGGGGCCTAGGTGTTGCTCGATACTATAGTACAAAGAGAAGTAAAAGGGTCTAAACGAAACAAGAAATTTTCTACATCACAAAATATCCCAGCTGCTCTAGCCCAAAGTCTTGAAAAGAATAAGATGTTGTTCCAAATGTCATCTAAAGATTGCTACAAATTATCGAAAATCCTTCTATATCTCCCAGTCCATAGCACCCTAAAGCTGCTGCCATCACGATTAGTTTCCAATATTTCTTTGTTTGCAATATGTTTTTTTTCAGATTCTAGGGCTTGCTTTGTCCATGTATATGAACCACTACCGTGGAAAAGGGGAAAATTACCTTCCTAGTTCCTAACGAATACAATTTGGAGATAGAATTCTTGTTTATTTTATTGTTTAAGCATAACAAGAAGTGATTTTTCAGCAGTGTTCTAGACAGCGCACGGCCGAAGCGTGAGGCGTGTCTTAGACCCCGCAACTTTGTTAAAAAGCGATAGCAAAAAGACATGCTCAAGCATAAGCGTGCTTAAGCTTTTATTATTATCCCTTTTTTCTTTCCCTTTTTTTTTCAATCGACCGATAAGTGAAAGTCAAAATTGGAAAGACTCAAACTAAACAGTAATGTGAAATCTTAAGCGCACACATAGAACTTTTAGAGGAAAAAAGCATTCCATTCACGGTTCCACGGATGATTCAAGTCCCAAAACCTAGAGCTTCATTTCTCTTATCTTCATGTAATGTGATAGGGATTCAACTCCTTGTCCATGGTAAGTGATCTTCTTTCTTTTTCATTTTTTTTTTCCAGCCTTTTTGGTGTCTTCTTCACTTCAGTAATGTTGATTGTTGGATATTGGAGGTCAGAGGTTTTGGAAACGTGTTTTAGGGGTTACTTTGTGAGCTATCTTTTTGTTTATGCATTATTATTTACATTAATGATCATCTAACATAAGTTACCAAGTTGTAAATGAACTATTAATTATTTCAAAAATATCATTTTCAATTTTCTTAGGCACCAACAGAACAAGATGAATCATCAAATTCAAATGTGAGTCAATCGGAGAAAGATTCTAGAGGAATTTTGATCCAGTGCAAAATGGGCACAATATTATTGTGGCCAATGTTGATGTGGACATACACAATAGGCTAGGACCCACACAATTAGCCTATTGTGTGTCCATGTCATCACTGGGCACTAGGTCAAATTCAGATTCTAGAGACGTTGGATGGGAGACTGTAGATTTAGTATATCCTGATAATCTGACTAATGTGACATGCACATTATGAGATAAAGGTATGAAAAGGGGAACCTGCAAGCATAAAATCCACATACCAAAATGATGGGGAAATGAGTGACATCATGTCCTAAAGCAAATGAACAACAAAAGTCTAAATCTATTGAGGCGATTAAAAGGGAACAAGGCCAAAAAGGTAGAGAGGATAGTGTGTGATGTTAGGTTGACATATGATGTGGGCACATCTTTGCCTACATTGAATGAGGAAATAGTTGAGGAAGAGATGATAAAATTTCTATCATTGAAGGAGGGACTAGGAAAAGGCCAATTAATGTAGGTCCTATGGATCAATTTGCAAGGTCAATCAGGGTCAATTATGGGTGCACGTAAGAAGTCAAGACAACAAAATATCAACAATGCAATTTCTAAGCAAAAGGCCATCAGAAGTTCATTAATATTTGGCAAGATGGGTCTATGAAGAGCGGAATTCCCTTTAATTTTATTGACAACGATAGTATTAAACAATTCGTTGAGACTCTTGGACAATATGTTCTTGGTTACACTCCTTCCCAATACCAACCAAGGGAGCCACTTCTGAAGGGAGTGGTACTCTAAAGAAGCAAAAATAAGAGTGAAAGAATAATGAGTGTTCAATCATAACCGATGCTTGGAGTAATAGAAAAAGATGAAGTCATGAAGCATCATGAATTTGTGTGTGAATTGTAAATTAGAGACCACATTTATTTTATCAAAGGACGCTTCAAATGATGCCAACACCAGTCAATACATACATGACTACATCAATGAATGTGTTGAAAATGTTGTGCTAGAAATGTGGTTCAAGTTGCAACCGACACTGCTTTCAACAATATGGTTTCCGCTAATTTGTTGAAGATATATGTGCATAACATCTTTTGGACATCACTATTAACATAAACTTTATGCTTGAAGGAATCTCTAAACTTCCTAACTTCAAGGGGGTGATTAATAATGAAAAAGCTTCCACTATTTTCATCTATTCACTTCACAAGACTTTAGCATTGATTAAAAATTCAAAAAAAGAGAGATAGTCAAACCAAGAGTGACTAGATTTGCCACCCTTTCTTGATGTTGTACAATTTCCTTGACAAGAAACAAGAATCGAGAAATATGATGACTAGTTATGAATGGGATGCACAATCTGCTCTAAGAGCAAAAACGAAAAATAGGCTTTTGCTATTGTTGCCCGAATGATTTTTGGAACATGGTGGAGTTATGTTTAAGTCACTCCACTAGTAAAAGTACTTAAATGTTGATGGAGAAGATAAGCGCTCAATGAGCCTTGCTCATGGAAAGCTACTATAGGCAAAGGATGAGATAAAAAATAAAAAATAAAAAATAAAAAACAAAAAAAAAACCATAGAAGAAAGAGTGACTATAAGCCAATCTTAGTTCTTATTAATACAAAATGCAACAATCGCCTCAATAGTTCACTTCATACAACATCTTATTTTTTAAATCCGTTTTATTTCTTCAAGAATCCACGTATCAAGATTGATCAAAAGGTGACAACTAATGTGCTAGTGTTGAGAAATTCTTTGTTGGATTGTAGAGGGTTGTGATGTTGATGATGATAAGGAGAATGATGTCCTACAACGTGAAAGAGGTAGTAGAAAGGCTCAATTTGAAATAAGGATGCCCGAGGAAAATGATTTTGTATTGGATGACATTGCAACGCTCAATACAATATTTATGTGTGCTTGGTAGCTGGTATTTTAATTATGTAATGATTCTAGATTGATTATAAATTTAACATAACTGTTGAATTGACAAAACACTTTTTAACGCTTAAGCTTTGCCTAAGCGCACTGAAGCTTATAAAGCTTGAAGTTTGGTGTCAACGATTCATCACGCTTTATGCTTTGAGTAACACCGTTTTCCATGATATTCAGAATTTCAGATATTTTCATCTTAGCTTTAAAAAACAAAAAAGAAGTGCAGTTCCACTAATAGCCGTTCAGAAAAAAAAAATCCATTAATAGTGACCTGTTGACGAGCAGCAGCAAGTTTTAACAGTTCATCTGCTTCAGAAAAATTGCCAAACCATTGGCTGAAGGGATGCTCATTCATGTCGCCCCTCTTCCTTTTGTCAATGTCCTCCATTGGCACTATAGACGAGCACAAAGAAATGTATAAAACTATGGTGAATAGAAAACTCCTTAACATCCAACAAAATAGGCACCAACAACGAAAAAAAATGAAATTACACACCATGAGGCAATGTAATGCCCACAGGTAGTCTAGGAACAATAACCGCAGGATGATTTTTGACACGGGATAAGAAACCCTCTGAAGGCTCGGGGAAAACAATTTCATCGTAGGATTCCACAACAACAGGCTTCTTAGTGGACATAGGACCAGACTCATCTCCCGGATATAATTTCAGATGATGATACCTGTATGCAATTCATCCTTTTACATTCATTAGTCATTAGTCATTATGTTAAGCTAAAAGATTGATATCAGCAAACTGACGCCAGAAATTTAAAGACCAACGCCTAAGAATCACAATTGCATCGTTCCAACCCTAGCCCTAACTTTATTTTGCCAGTCTCAGTTGTAGTTCACACACACAGAGAATGAGGAATGGGAGCTCACAAGTGTAATGGCTTATCAGTAACATCAGTGTGGAAATGAAGGGTGATGGCAATCTCAAATTCACCCCAACCAGACTCAGATATCTCGAATGGAGGGCTTTCAACAATCCTCGTTGGGTTATTAAAACTGGAATGCAATTGGAACACAACACGGTTTATCACCACGCCTAGGTCCTCGTTTGCTGCTCCACGAACATAAACCGTCCATTTATGAGACTGGTACCTGATAAAACAAAAAAGAAATAAATGTTCAAAGAAGCAAATTATCAAACACTTTACAGACAATTACAGTGCCATCAACATAAAGAAAAAGAAAAATAGAAAAGTTAATTACTCGCTCGCCTTCCTCCCAAGCCAAAATGCGATATTACCATAAACAATTGGGACACCAATTTCTGAATCTTTAACCTTCCTAGCCAAGTCCTACACAAATTCCAGTACAATTAAAAACAAATTATAACAGAATTCAAGAAAAAAACTTCAGATTATTTAGGATATACAAAGAGAATGATTTTTAACTAATACGTAAAGTTTATTTTAATAAATTGACTAAAGGGGCAAGACCTCAACCTTAGATACTGGAAAGTAAAAATGTACCTTTTTCTCACTGTCATCTGAAGATTTAAGCATTTTTATGCGAAGAAATTACGGGGTTGGACTACTGATGTCTGGCTGGAATGCTCCATGTTTCAGAGGCATTCAATTTGAGGAATGATAAATTGATCGACGTCCAGTTCACAGTGGCCTATTGGGAGTTTATGCATGTAGCTCTGTTGAGTATTTTTATTGGTCTTATTTTAATTTGTGAAAACCGGAAACGGCGAAAAGCTATGGGAAATGGCTAATTTCAGGTGATCAATGGCTTGATGACGCCAAGAGGTTTGGCCTGTTGGTTTGGGGGCTAAGGTGATGCCGTGACCCGCCAAACACTGAGACCAGGTTTGATTTTCCAAATGGGGGATATTACTATTCCAATGGGGGGTTTTCACTATCTCAATAAAGGATTCATATTATTTTGTGATGGGTTTACTTGTTCCGGTGAGGGATTCATTTATCCAGTAGAAGGTTCATTACATTGTGCTTTAGTAGGAAAATATATGTAGGCGCATTTGTATTATTCGATTGTACATTGTACTTCAAGAAAAATTAATGGGTTCATTACTGACTAATTGTGGCAATCAGTAAACCTCTAGGGTTAGTGCCAACAAAGGACTTGTATAAAGTTATACCGCATTTCAATTTTCAAGACCTATTTATGTTGTTTCTTTTCTGGCAAAGCAATGAGTTCCATAGCCTGTGATGGCAATGGTTCAAGTTTGGATTGGATCGACTTCATCCCAATTCCAATTCAAATCCAAATCCAAATCTATCAAGAAAAAGATTTATACACTGGTCCATATTGGTGGAGCCATTTCAAATTAGGTCGCATTTGTTGAACTCGAACTAACCTGCCTAAGTTACGACAGTCATGGTTGACCTTACCGATTCACGTTGGCTGAAACTCAGAAGAATTGTGAGAACTAAGAAGAATAGGGTAACTTGGTAGGATGGAGAAGAAGAGAACAACAATCGGGGAAGGGAGAAGAGAACACACTTGTCGCAAAATCAGGAACGTTCGAATGGGAATATAGGATTAGCGTTTTAGTTAGGATAATTTGTATTGTTTCGCTTTTATTTTTCTTTTGTGTTTAATCTTTTTTTTATTTTTTTTATTTTTTATTTATTTTAGGGCATCTTTCATTTTTTGTGTTGTTTAATCTATATATGTATATTTTGCGAATGAAAAAAAAAACTATATAGATCGAATCGGATCAGGCCAGGCTTAATCTAATCTCAATCCAAATCCGTCTCGAATCACAAAAATCCACGGATTGTCACATAATTAAAAATCTGCTTCATCTCTGCTTCATCTGGATAAGGTATCCATTAGATTTGGATCAGGTTAGCCCACCAAAGGACCCTATCACACACCAAGGTCTGCTTTGTGGGCTGGGGCACGCAAACCTTCTATTGGAAGGGGTGGGAGCCTGTCCCTCCGTTGCCTTTGGTGTGTGACGATCGCGATTGATAGGCTAAATTAAAAATGTAAAATAAAAGCAACAAGGAGGGGATAAATTGGTAAATGAGGAGGTCAAATTTAGCCCCTCATTTACATATTTCGCATTCTAATGTGAGACTGAAAAATGAAGAAGAACAGGGTAAATGTGAAAAGAGAGGTGGAAAAAGCTAGAGGGGCCAAATGTAACTAGTCCTTTAGGTATTTTTCCCCTCAAAACTATCAAAAAATGGGTTTTTAGCCCTTAAGGTTACTTGGCCCTCTATGAAAAAGGGGCTAAAAACCCCAACACTAGAAATGCTTTGAGGGAAATTCTAATGGTGGGGGAAAAATGGGAGGGGGAAAAGGGGAAATAAGGGTGAAAAAACCCAAAGGAGGTGTCAAATTTGACACCTCCTTTGGGTTTTTTCACCCCAAATCAAACTAAATATGGATTTTCACACCTTCACATTATTTTGGTTTGTAAAATTTCGATTTTTCCACCCAAATACTAGAAATGCTCTAAAAGGGTTAAATTTTAGATTTTTACACCCCAACACTAGACAGTTCGTGAATTTGTTTATTTGGTTCGGTTCGACTAGTCAAAAGTTTGGGTTTGGCTTGTGAAAATATGGATTTGGATTTGGACAGAGCTAAAAAATAAAAAAAATAGATAGTTTGTGTTCCGCTTGTAAAGTTTGTAGACCGGCAAGTGGACAAGCCGAACAAGCCGGCCCATGAACGGCTCCTGAGCTCGTCCAACGAGCTGGCTCGTGAGCTGACCCATAAGCTGTGTCCAATTTTCAATTGGATTCAAAGATCCATTTGAAAATTGGACCCAACGATCACATTAACGGTTACTAAGTAACTTAAGTGATTGAAAATTTGAAATTGCAAATTGTTTCTCTCTCTCTCTTTTCTCTTTTTTCTTTTTGAAAATATTTCTCTTCTTTTATCAATCTAATAAATAATAATCTATTAATTAAATGATTAGAGTTTAGAGTTGGTAAAAAAAAAAAGTAAACAAAACAAAAATTAACTATCCAAACATGAATTGTATAGCAATAATATATTAATATACATTATTAATATCATTTGCAAACTAACTAAAAAAAGAAAGTCCACGAACCGCTCGTGGACTGCTCGGCTCAGCTCGAGCCAAACTCGAGCCTTGTGTTTGGGAAATGAGTCGAGAGAATTTTTTTTGTGTGCGTGAGAGAGATTTTTTCTAAGATCATTTTGTGAAATTTTTAACTATTTATAATTTTCTTAATATGTCTGTTACTTTTTTAATATTTTTTTTGGTTATTTTTTTTAATTTTTTGTGTCACTTTTTAAAACCACTGTGACTTTTCTAAAACCATTGTCACTTTTCGAAACTCGTTTGAAACTTTTCCAATCCAAAGGTTAGGGATCGGTGTTGCAATTTACCCTTTATATTTTGTCCTATATTTGTCCTAGGAAGATAATACATGTAGAACACTAAAGATCCAAGTGCTGTTTGAATACAATTAATAATTTATTTTGCATCCTGACAATATCCACTCATGTATATCACGCACTAATTTAACGTGTATGTTTTTGTTTGATATGTATTAAATCAATATTTTAACAATAAAATAATGGCATTAAATGATGTATATGTATCAAAATGCATGTGGTTTAGCAGGGACAATGTACATGCATTAAAATTGTATTGGGAAAACGTTAAAATAAATTATATTAAATAAGTAAGGGTATGTTTTATAGAGATTAAATTTGAAAGTAAAATTAAAATTATTGAAATATATGGTGGAAAGTGAAGGAAAATTATATAAAAAATTAAAATAACTATCAAATTAATTAAAATAGTTGTTAAAAATGAAAGTTGAAAACGGTGTTTGAGATTTAATTGAATCTAATCTGTGGAGAACATACCATAAGATTGTTATAGTAATGTTCCAAAACATCCGTTGGTCGCATTGGGGTGTTTTCCAGTATATACAATATTTGTTGGGAAAATCGAGATTACATCCAGAACCAGTATGACAAGGAGAAGTTGGATCAATTCGAAAAAATTTTGGTGATACCTTTGACCGACAACACCCAAAGGTCAAGGACGGAGGTCTTATGCGACCTTCGATTGTATGTTATGTCGTAACTTGATATTAATAAGAGTCAATGACAATCTCCTATCACACGTTGGTCTTTATTGAGAAAACCAGTGTTTAGCCATGGGTAAATGTATGTAGCTATTTCTCGAGTTACCAATTGTACCCGGTTGAATGTGCTTCTTTATGATAAGGAAGGGAATCGAACTAATGTGACTACGAATGTTGGATTTAAAGAAGTTTTTTTAGAAATTTTTAATGTCATTTATTAAAAATCTAACACTTTTTAATTGAACTACATTTTTGTTTATTTTTTCTTTTTTGATTTAATTTTATGATATGTAAGCATTTGACTATAATATGTACGTTACTTAAATTGCAAAATAAAGAATTATGTAACAATTATATAGTAATATGTTTCAAATATTAAATACATTAATATATGGTAATATTTAATATTCATTAAATGTTGCTATAGTTTAACTATTATATTGATTAATTAAAAGGCAGTAATGTTATATATGTTTCTACTTTAATTTACGATGGCAGGCAAACTGCATAGGTGAAGTTACGGATCCATGATTATTTTAGAAAATGTAAATTATGAACTATCTCTTTTGTGATATTTCATCATTCTTATCGTTAGCGTTATTTATGAGGCCGTTTTGAATTACATTTTCTTTTAACATTGTGTTCATTTCATTTTCAATTTATCTCATTTTCAATTGAACATTATCTTGATTTCATTTTTATATTAATACAATGTTTTTATGTAAATTATATGATGCGGTCACAACTATGAAAGAGATTAGAGAACCCTTCTTATTTAATTTGCAGGTTGTAATAATTTTATTTCATTTCATACTTATATTGATGACAACTAATTTATTTAGAGTGTAACTTCAACTTTAAATACGACTGTAATAGTATATGCTACCAAATCTGTAGATTTTATCAAACGTTATATTATTTTTTAAACACGATTGTGAATCACGTAGTAAATAATTTGTGTTTCAATGATCTTTACCGTTAGCTTTGACTTACACGATTTTAATCCAGTGCAACAAACGAGGTGTGAAACTAGTTAAAAGTACAAATAAACTTCAGTACTAGAAATAATTTTAATCATTTCTTTAAAAAAAAGGAAAAAAGAAACAATTTTAATCATACTACTTATAAAAGTGGGGAGAAAAATATTTTTGGATATTTTTATCTGTGTAGCCTTTTTATTATACCAACAATGCCATTGATCACCTCTAAAAGTTCCCAAATCTACAAGTATTCAAAATAAAATTACTAAATCACCTGCAACGAACGTATTCATAACGAGCTAAATACAAAAGATTGTACGTGAGAATTTTAACAACCGTGTGTTAATTAATTTGTTTTTAATAATTATTTGATCTCAAGAATTATTATTTCAAATTTATACTTATAAATAATTATCATTATATCTACTTACTTATTGAGTATAATTGGTTATTAATTATCTGTACATACCTATTTAATTGGGAAATTAATTAAATTGATTACAATTCAATTAATTTACAAAATTATAATTATAATTATAAATTATGTTCTTTTTTCAATTAGTTATTCGTAATAATTTAATTAAATTGATGGAAATTATAATTAGATAAAAGGGAAAAATTAAAAAATTTATTATGATTATTTAATTTAATTTCACAATACGAAAATTTAGGCACTTCTTATTACTTTGTTTCTAATAATAATTATTTGATTTTGAATTAATTTTCGTTAGTTACATTGGCTGAAAATCCAAGCTCCAATAAAATAAAATTTTATTGATCAAAACAAGAGAATTGCAAAGAGAGGGGCGACATAAAACCAAACCTCTCTGGGAAATTACAATCCATCGCTATCACTATGAGAATTACGCTTCTGATCCAATGCTCACATATAATAGGATGATGGGCACGTGTCCCCCACCATTAGGGGTGGCACGTGTTGATGGATCATCCAGTCTTATATGTGGTAAAATTTAATAAGTGAGCAATTTCAACTTGAATAGGTTACCTTTAGCTGTCTGAATCAAATAACCTCTTCAATTTAAGTTATTAGTAACAGAGTAGTTACAAGGAAGACTGACTACATGCACTTTTCACACCCGTCCATTGAACTTGGATATATCTCACCTGTTGATGTAAATTTAAATTCTTCTCAACAAGCGTTATCATTCTAAATATTCATCAAAAGTCTAAGAAAAGGAAGAGAGTGGCACAGTTTCTGAAAAATAAAAATGCTATTAACTTCACTTTTCACCAGGGGAAAATTTACAACAACACAGGGCAGTATCTTATCTAAGCAAACTGTATGAATAAATCTGTTTTATAAAATTTGTTTCTATGAGACTAAGCTAAACAGCTGATTTCATAGTACATTCAATTGAGACGTGACATCAGCGAATGCGTCAAAGCTACAAGGGATTGTGAGGCCACCCATTGGATGATCATATCCAAATTCTTCCTCAGCTCGACTTAACAAATCTTGAAACAAAGGTTGGTTCAAGAATGATACTGGAATCACAAATCTCTTCTTTTCATCCTCCCCAACATAAACAGCAATGTGACCTTTGGGAATATGTAATGGTGTTTGATTTCTTTTTGATGGAGACCGTCTGAGAAAATTCTTGGAGTGGATACTACGAAGCATGTGAATCGCCATGATTCTAGTTGGGGTTTTCTTTCTTGATCAAGGAATTTTAGTTGAGAATCTAGGTTGTTTCACAAGTAAAAGCAGATATGGTTTTGAAGGACTTGTGTCTTGTAGATGCTAAGATATGTATTATATATAGATGAATGGCTCCTTGTGGAAATCCTTTATTTCTTATGATTGTGGTGAAGATGCATTTGGATGGGGACCATTATACCAGACAGAAACATATGCATTATTGGCATATGGAAATCACATGGATCTGTTGTGTTCTTCAATTGTAAAGAAAACTTATTCAACACACAAGTTTGTTCACTTTGAAATTATCCTCGTCTGCATTTAAGATTAATGGCCTACATAGAAACCAGAGGAGTCCTTTAATCATTTTCCATTGAAGCAAAGCTTGGCCTACACGCAGAAGCATGTTTGGAGCACCGAATAGTTCACATCAGAATAAGGCCATTTATAGAGAAATACATTTCTGTCCTCTTATATATATTTAGACATAAACATTAAATTGAATTTGGTACCTGTCTAGATGCCATAGCAGTAGATATTGAATCTTTAACAGCGCATTTTGTGGCAAACAGAAAATCAGCAGCAGGATCACATGGACTAGCCTTTCAATTGACACCTACATTTTGTAACCAAGAAACTAAGTGCATGGATATTAAGAGGTATTATTTACTTAAAATTTCTGGTAATAGATGAACTCACCCAAAATTGTTCAATAATTTGCACAAGGTGAACTCTTCTCATAGAATTATTACTATTCTAAGTTACATTTGTTTTTGCTGGTTTCTTTTTGTTGAATTACAGTTTCTTTATACTTGAAATGAGACTGGTCGTCGTCTATCTTTGGATATGATCATCCAATGGGTGGCCTCACAATCTCTTGTAGCATGGATGTATTCGTCGATGTCACGTCTCAATTGAGTGCACTATGAATTCAACTATTTAGCTTAGTCTACTAGGAAAAAATTTTACAAAATAGACTTGTAAAATTAGCTTAGATAAGATGGAGCCTTGTGGTGATATAAAGCTAATAACATTCACATCTTATTCTTCTTGGACTTTTCCATGAATATCCCGTTTTAATTGAAATTTTAGTTATACTTAGAATGATAACCTTCGTTGCTGCGAAGAATTTTAATAAACGGGCGGTTAAGATCCGTGAAGATAGTGTAAAAGATAAGAAAATAGAATTAACAGCACATGAGAAGTTTGGTTATGTTGAGGGCAAAACCAAAAACAAAAAAGAGGATGTCATTAGCATTTAATATCTCAAGATCTTTACCTTTGGATTGATCTCAAACTTTACAAATAACTCACAGTCAAATACGATTAATCACGAAGAATGGAAATAGCCAATATTTTTTGGAAGAATTTTTGTATAGCCTTAAGCGCTTATCCAAATAATTGTTTCTTTACATTTTCACATACCATCAAGAAGGCCAATTACTTGAATTAAGTTCTGACAATGTACTACTTAGAGCCTTACAGGTAATGGTATAAAAGAAATGGAGCATTTACAGTATAAAACATTCATTGGTTATGTGAACAATATAAGAAAGTAGAACAGAAATCTTGACATCGAAGAATGGATCCGATTTTGAGAAATAAATATGTTATCATCAAAACAAGTATGTAGCTAGCTATAAAATTCCAGTGTTTTTCAGATGTAGTGAGAGCATGATAATGATGTTAAAAGCAAACATAAGATGTCAACTGTAAAATCAATACCTAAAGTGTGAGAAGGAGAAGGTCTGAAGGTGCAGAGAGCTGAAGATAGAACCCACATAGCGAAAACTAAGATACAATAATTGAGTCAAAGAGTTGTTGGAATTGTTGAAGAATTTGAAATGAAACTTGCTACATTTCTGTATGGTCAAGAGAAAAAATACATCGGTTTCCTCCCTGAGATTTTATCTAATCTAGCTTGGCTATAGTATACAACTCCGCTTTACAAAATTGTTTTCGACTAAACTGAACTAGCATCTAACTTCATATTACACTCAATTGAGATGTTACATGAGCGAATACATCAAAGGTGCAGGGGATTGTAAGGCCACCCATTGGATGATCATATCCAAATTCTTCCTCCGCACGACTTAGTAGACCTTGAAATAGAGGCTGGTTCAAGAATGATATTGGAATGACAAATCTCTTCTTTTCAAGCTCGCCAACATATACTGCAACATGGCCCTTTGGAATATCTAGTGCTGATTGGCTTTTCGTTGATGAAGACCGTCGAAGAAAATTCTTAGAATGAATAACACGAATCATGCTGATTGCCATGGTTTGATAGGGCTTTTCTTTTCCTGATAGAGGAAGTTGAGAAGAGATTGTAGGTAGTGTGTATTTAGTAATATGCTGAGGATGTTGTGAAGGACTTATGTTTGGTTGGATGCTAAGAAATGTATATATAGATGAATGATAACCCTCTATTTCTTGAATTTATGGTGAAGAGGCATTTGGATGGTGAGCATGTCCCCAGACAGAAACATCAGCATATGAGAAATCACATGGATATGTTTTTTCATTTGCTGAGTTTGTCGTGTTGAAAAATCAAATTCATTGGCATTTAAGATCAACTGACCTACATAGGACAATCCAAATGAATGAAACAAGGAGTACAGAAGGAGTTCCTTTTTTCATTGAAGCAAACCCTGTCCTACACTCTGAAGCATGTTTGGAACACCTAGTCTTTTCGATGAAAATAGGGCCATTTAATTTTCTCTAATAAGAAGCTAATTAATATATAAGATTTGTCCCCAGATCCACGAGTTATAGAGTTATCCTGACTAGCGAGTTATAGGGACTAGTCAAGGGGCGGATCATATCAGACTTTAGACCTGTGAGTTGATCCACGAAGTAATTTTTTTTCTCACCTCAATTTTTCCTTTAGCAAATGCTGAAGGGGATAACGGTGAGACACTAATCGTGAACTTATAATTTATGGGTTTAAATAGTTATCGTTTTCAAATGTTCAAATCTTTTTACTTATGTTAAACTTTTTATAATTTTAAAAACATAATTATATTCATGGTTAATAAGGGCTCATTCGGGGCCGATACATGTCAATCTAGACCTGCCCCCTCCCCTAAAAAAATTATAGGTTGCAAAATGCACCCACTGATATATCTTGAATATAAGTCTCCCCGTGCAACGTACAGGTAAAAATCCATTGGTCTTAAAGTGCTATTGAAGCAAAAATGTTTTAGCACAACTTAAAATTCTCTAAAGTTGCTTGCTTTAATTTTTTGTTTTGTTATGAGCGTCAACATCATGTATTTATGAAAAATATAGGGGAAATTCTATTGAAAATTTTAAAAATGATTTTTACACCTTTTACCTTGCACATGTTCTTATTTATAGTATTAGGCATATGGCCCCGTGCAACGCACGGGTGGAAACGCTAGTATAATTAATTTAAAAGGATTGACCATTAAAAAATGAAAAATAATTAAAATTAATTAGATTGTTATAGGTTGGCAAGATTTCACCTAAAAACAATGAAAGGTATCGTTTAAATTGAAAGATTTTTTTTAATTGTAAGATATCTTTAAAATTAGATTAATATAATTCTTAAAACCGCGGTATTAAACTAATTATTTTAGAAATAAAATTATTTATAAAAATAATTATTGAAAAATGAAAATTAATTATATTGCTAAGATTTAAATAGACACGGTTTCATTGGATGAAAATTTGCACGATTTCATTGAACGATAATTAATCAAATTAATTATATTGCTAAAAGGGAAAAATATGAATAATTTAAAAGAATCAATTAACTAAGCAATAGAATCTTGCCAAGATTTCCAGTTTCAAGTAAGTAATTTCAAAAATCTTGCTAACCTGGTTTGAAGATTTCTCCTAAAAAATTATAGATATCTTATAAATTACAAGATATCTTCTAAATTCTTATATTCTCACAATTATTAAAACTCTTGTTACAATTTTAATGGAGATATTTGAAGTTTTGAAATTGTATTACGAGATTTTTATGAAATCAAACCATTCGAGAATTTTTTACATTTTAATATTTAATAATTCTATGGGAAGGAAATGAGTGAGGAAAAGTTTGAGGAAAAGGTGATTTGATTCCAAAATTACCCTAGGTGATTCATTTAAGAATGCTTTGATAAGGATAATTTTTGAATCAAATCACCTTTTCCTCAACTTTTTCCTCACCCATTTCCTTCCCATAGAATTATTGTTTAATATTAAGCTAACTATTGATAGAATCTGCAATATTTTTGGTAGTTCCGTGAGTAGTTCCAGATTTGGCAATATTAAATAGGATTGACAATATTCAAGCGAATAATGTAGTTACATGAGGATTGGTAATCTATATATAAATAAAAACAGCCTTTTTTCCCTCCTAAACGCATCCTTAAATTTTCCCGCCTATTAAATTTTCTTAATATAAACTTCTATCTATATATAGAATAATTTATATATTATATATGGAAAATGAGGCTTTTTCTTATTATATTTGTTATTACCGTAAATCCGTTTTCCCATTTAAAACAAACTTTTTTTTAGTTTTTCTTTTCCTAATCCATAATCCATATCCAACTCTCTTTTTATTTTTTCCCTAATATATTAATATTAATGTATATAGATTTTATTTAATTATTTCTACCCTATTTTACCAAATCTCATAATATCTAAATACTCTCTCTATCATTTCCTCTACTTTTTCATTTTCTACATATAAAAAATAATAATTTGTTATTCTATTTTACTCGACTTGATGAGAGCTTTAAAACAAGTATACTATCAATATATAAATTTTTATTTTTTAAAAATTAAATTTACATAAATATATAAATTAGTGTCCAATCAAAATATAAATTGATATTAATATAGATTAATGACTACTGATGTAATAAGATTAAAAAATTTTGATAATTTGTTACGATACTTAATTGATGTTTGTGCGTAAAATTCAAATATAATGAGATGTCTCATTATATTTGCACTTTAACATCCAAACTTCAATAACAAATTACAAATTTAATTTTTTACCTCATTCGCTTTGGTTATTATCAATTGTAATTTAATTTACCTGGAAAAATATTATATATTTATCTTTCAAATATTACAAATTTCAATTTATTTTTATTTTTTTCTTTCAAATATTCAATTCAATTTATAGGTTTATGTATTTAACAATATAAGGGTGTTCCAAGAATTGGAATGAATTTTTAACTGATCATGTTTTCATAATTTTCGTATTTAAAAAAAATTAATTAAAATTAACAGTTTTCACTAAGATTTAACTTTTATGCCATACAAAATTACCATTGATTAAATTTTTACACAAAAGTTCAAATAAAAGTTTAACATTAAAATCAAAAAATAAGATCAGAATTGTTACTTAATTAATTTTAGAAATAATTAACTATTTTTCTAAATAATTCGCTAAGAAATAAAAATTAATTAAAATTAATAATCTCGCTAAGATTCAATTTTTTTTTGCAATAGAAAATTAGAATTCATTAAAATTTTACACAAAAATAACAAAAACTTACCAGCAGTTGGCTTGAGTTTGAGAACAAATTCCACCGTTACGATCCCCAATTTGTACTAAAAAATAAAAAATTAGGTTGGACCCAATAATTAATTTTAGAAACAATCAATCATTTTTATAAATAATTAGCTAAAGAATAAAAGTAAATTAAAATTAATGATTTCTAAAAAATTTAATTTTTTGTGTGATGAAAAATTACAATTCAATAAATTTTTACATAAAAATTAAAATAAATGTGTAACATGAAAATTTAAAACTTAGCTTGGACCCTTTTATTGATTTTAGAAACAATTTATTATTTTCAAAAATAATAATTAGCTAACAAATGAAAATTAATTAAAATTAGCGATTTCAGTAAGATCTAATTTTGGTAGGATAAAAAATTACAATTCATTTTATTTTTGCATTAAAATTCAACGAAACATATAAGATCAATTTTTTTAATTAATCATTCAATTATAACATTCAATTGAATATATATTTATATCTTTTAAATTCCACGATATCTTTTTAATTATAAGATACTTTTAAAATTAGATTCATATAATTCTTAAAATCATGGCTATCAAGTAAATTATTTTGGCAATAAGTATTTTTTAGAAATAATTAACCGAAATACAAAAATTAAATGTAATTATTTAAACTATTATTAATTAAAATAATAAATCTTATTGCCAATATTTAGCTAGACACGGGTTTAGTGGATAAAGATTAATCAAGATTAATTTCATTATTAAAGGGGAAAATATAATTGATTTTAAAAATAAAAAATCATTAAATTGCTGTGGATTTTCCCTGAAAAATGAAAAAAAATCCTTTAAATTGTAATATATCTTTTAAATTATAAGATTTCTTCAAAATTAAATTGATACAATTCTTAAAAGTGATGATATTAAAATGGTTATTTTATAAAAAAAATTAAGTATTTTCATAAACCATTAGTTAAAAAAATAATTAATTAAATATAATTCTATTACAATTAATTAAAATTAATGATACTGTTACGATTTAATTGGACTTGGTTTCAAAGGGCGAAAATTGGCATGGTTTCGTTGGATGAAAATTAATCAAAATTAATTATATTGCTAAAACAGAAAAATTGCATTAATTAAAAAATAAATAACAATTAAAATTAATTAGATTGCAATGGTTGACTAGATTTTTCCTAATTTTCCTAGAAAATGAAAGATATCTTTTGACATGCACGATATCTTGTGAATTATAAAATATCTTTAAAATTAGATTCATTCAATTCTTAAAAATGCGACTAAAAAATTAATTATTTAGAAATAATAAATTATTTTTATAAATAATTAGCTAAAACAAGAATTGAGTATATTACAATTAATTATATTTTTTATATTTAATTGGGTATATTTTCAGTGGCGAAAATTGAGATAGTTTTATTAGACAAAAATTAATCAAAATTAATTAGATTGCTACAGGGGAGCATCAATTGATTGCTAAAAGGGGGAACATAAATATTTCAAAAAATTAAAAATAATAAAAATTAATTCGATTGCTACAAGGAAGAAAAATGTGCTTGCAAAATTAATTTAGCTTTTTACGTATTTTAAAATAAAGTTAAGTTAACACCTATAAGATTTTTACTTATTAGAATTGGAGTGTTACATCTTATTGTAAAGTAAGTCGACCGATATTATAATGATTATTATAGAAATAATTAATTCTTTTCCTAAATAATTAGCTAAAAATAAAAATTAATTAAAAATAATTCTATTACAATTAACTAAAATTAATAATACTATTACAATTTAATTAGAATTGCTTTCAATGGGCAAAAATTGACAAAATTTCATTGGCCGAAAATTGATCAAAATTAATTATATTGCTAAAACAGAAACATAACGTTAATGAAAAATAAATAATAATTAAAATTAGTTAGATTTCCACGGTTGACTAGATTTTCCCTAAAAAATACAAGACATCTTTTTACATGCAAGATATCTTTTTAATTATAAAATGTCTTTAAAATTATATTCATAGGATTCTTAAAATTGCGGTTAAAACACTAATTATTTAGAAATAATAAATTATTTCCATAAATAATTAGGTAAAAACAAGAATTAATTACAATTAATTATATTGTAATTAATTACAATTAATTACATTTCTTAGATTTTATTGTATATATTTTCATTGGGCAAAAATTGAGATAGTCTTATTAGATGAAAATTAATCAAAATTAATTAAATTGTTAAATATGGGGAAACATAATTATTTCAAAAAATAAAAATAATTGAAATTAATTAGATTATTACGAAAGAAAAATGTGCTTATGAAATTAATTTTTTTAAGTATTTTAAAATAAAGTTAAGTTAACACCTATAAAATTTTAGATTCTTAGAATTGGGGTGTTACATCTTATTGTAAAATAATTGAGTGATAATTAGTCTCTAATAAACTTTATTTGCCTTTTTCAAGATCATTTTTTAAAACATGCTTTTCTTTTATTCTCATATGTTTTTATATTTTCTATGACATTTCTTTTTAGTTATAGTTGGTGGCAAAACATTAATACTTCTTTTTGTATAATTCACAGGGTATTTCAAAGGATCTCGCCTCTTTTTCTTTTTCTTTTTAAAGTAACAAGCTCCAAAAATAGGTATTCAAATAGTAATGATTTTTTTATTTTGACACTACTCGAACCAAAAATTATATAATAATTCTTTGGCTCAATCTATCACTTTCGCTAGGGCATAAGTTTAAGAATTCTTATTAAACAATTGGCTATCGACTCAATCAATTATTGGAATTATATGACTCAATTAGAATATTTTAATTGGCTTTCGACTATGTTAAATATTTATCTAAGTTTCTATCTCCTTAATAAATATTAAGAATCCTACATACTTTGAATTATTTATTTTATACCTAATTTTCCTGTTGATATTTTATTTTATTTTTAAGTATAATAGGTTAGATTGTATATTTTAAGTATTAATCCTATATATTTCAATTTATTTGTTTTATCCAAATTAATTTAAATGTTATATCAAATCATTCAATATTTCATATGCTGAATATGTTAAATTAGTAAGTTTATACCTAATATATTAATATACGTGTTTAATATATTTAGAAGGTATTTATTAAAGAAATAAAATGTCGAAACAAAAATCTTGGATTAAACGATCATGATGGGGCGTGGACGGGAATGAGAATTTTCTAGCGAGAGGGACAAGGACCGGAACGGGGACGGGGAATGGAAGTTTGTAATTCTTATATCATCCGCGTTCGGCCTAGAGTAAATAGGATAGGTCGAAATGAGGATAAGTGTTTCCAAAGAGCGGGGAATAGTTTAGGATTTATCGGACTATACTCACTACATTTTTAGTTTTATAATATATATGTTTATATTGATTATATTTCATAATTAAAATTAATTTAAAAATCATTATTTACATATTAATTGTTAATAACGTACATCATACTGAAGTATAATAATTAATATCTCCCAAAATTTATAATTTCATATAATAAAATGTAAAATAATTTTAAAGAAAAACAATAAGCTCTCACGAATGTTAGAAGAGTTATTTTGGTATGGTTATTTTGATAACTATAACATTTAATGTTATTTTATTTTGGGTTTAAATTAGTAGATTAATCTTGCAATGAAGCAAAATATAATATATTACCATGATCACGCTTAATTATCATTCCGTGGAAAGCATGGGTGTAAATGCTAATTAAGATTACTATTATATGGAGAATAGTAAATTAAATTGTGTGAATTTTCATGAGTTATTCCTTACATATTTGCACGATAGATTAGTACAAAATATAGGGAAAATTCTATCGAAATTTTTATAGAATTGTTTCAAGTTAAATTCTTTAAGTTTATTATTGTAATTCATTCTTTATTTTAATTATTTTTTTAGATTTTATGTTAATATTATTAACATCTATCAATGACATTATTGGTTGAAAAATTTGTCCGCCGTGCAACGCACGGGTGAAACAGCTAGTATTAACTAAGTTAATATTGATAATTATACTGGCACTCATTATACCACGGTTTCTTATTTTTGGTAGATTCGGCAATATTTTGTTTTGCCGCACTCATTATTTTGGTACAATTTGATATTGGCTAGATCTTTAAAGATAATCAACTCACAAGCAACATGCATGTGCACAAGAAGTGACATGTACACAAAGTTCATATAGATAAAACTAAAAAGTTCGAAACTAAAGGATTATAATCCTGATCAAGATTATTTATCTAGAAACTTGACTGAATAGGAATGTGAACATACAAGGGTTCCGGTATAAATTTTTGTCTAAAGTTCATGATTTCTCAAAAAATGTATATTTAGAATTATTCTTTCTCAAGGCAAGCACGGGCGATGGTAGGTAGTGATGGCAGAAAAATTGATTCGATCCAAATCCGATGGATACCCGATCCAAATAAAGCAAATTTTTGCCGATCCCAAACGGATTTGGATTTGGATCAGATCAGGCCTGATCCGATCCGATCCGATCTGAATTGATTTTTATTTTTTAATTTTAATTTTATTATTTATTATTTTTTTTTATAAAAACCTATACCAATATAGATCGTATTTGGATTTTTTTCCTTGATCCGATTCGATCCGATCTAATCCAAATCCGATCCGAGGAATTTGGATTTGGATCGGGTGATTGATTTGGATTTGCATTTGGATTAGGCCGATCCGATCCGAACCCGATCCATTGCCAACACTAATCGCAGGGGTGAAACGTAAAAATCAAATCTTAAACCTAGCTAATCTAAAGTAGTTCTCTAGATGTCCTTATAATTAAAGTACATGACTATTTTGCTTGGACACACTGAAAACACGCTCTTAATTATCTGGTGATCCATCATTAAATTTCGCTTAATAAGATGAATTAATTAAATAAATATCTTGTCTGGGGTAACTAGCGCATTGCGTCTCTAAACATTTTCTCTTTCTGAAAATAAGTCCCAAATGTTTGAATTTTGGGGATGAAGTCCCAAAGCGTTCTATTTCACTAGTACAAAATGGAGATTTCACGGCGGTAAAAATAGGGATTAGGAGGCGGTTATGAGCCGCCTTATATGAAGGCGCAACAAAAAGAAAATGGGATTAGGCGGCGGTTTTTTAACCGCCGCCTAAAGCAGTAATACGAGGCAGCCAAAAAAACCGCCGCCTAAGCTTCATTTTTAAAATAAAAAAAAATGGAGTCGTCACCTTGAATTCATCTGGTTTATGCAATGGATCTGAGAATGAACAAAATATGGAGTCATCAACTTCATTTTTGTTCATCTGGTTTATGAACAAAAAAATAAAATAGTTTGGAGTCATTGCATTCTACGAAGCAGAAGCCAAAGAGATCTCATGAGAACACACACAAAATTCAAAAAAAAAAAAAAAACACTACCATATCTGTGGATCAGAGAGAAGAAACCAGATCTGAATAATACAAACAACTACCAAAATTTGCTGGCCTTCAGTAATTCAACCAAATATACAAAAAGGCTACCATAAAACGAGATCTGAATGATACAAAAAATAAGATTCAACCAAAACACTACCAAAATTTAGCCAAATATACAAAACATATGGATTTGCTCATTACCCTTAGTATGGATTAGAGAGAAAAAACGAGATCTGAATTGCTGGCCGATTTGAGAGCTTTGAGAAAACGAAATCTGAGAGAGCTTGTTCACTTCGCTGCCTTCAAGTTCAAAATGGCCTTCTTCAATTCGTTGCCTTCGAGATTTGAGAGAGAAAATAAGCAGGTTGTTTTTCTGAAAGAGAAAATAAGCCTTCAAGAAAACTGGATGCTGCTCAATTCGTGTATTGGAAGATATATAGGGCAAGGGAATAGATGGCGGTCTTTAACCCGCTGCTTGATCCATTATATGCGGCGCTTATATGCGGCGGTTACAAAACCGCCTCTTGAGCCATTATATGAGGCGCTTATAGTGCTTATATGTGGCGGTTGTGCTCAATTACACCCAAAATATTTCTTTTTTTCTTTTTTTTTTTTAACGAAATATGCCACTATAGGCACTTTAGGCAGCGTTTTTAGCAAAACTGCCGCCTAAAGTGCCGTTTCTAAAGGAGTTTTTGTAGTAGTGTTTCTTGATTTCATAAATTCTTGATTTGAAAGTCCTTTCTAATGGAAATCATCCAAATTGTCCGTTAATTCTTAGAGTGATTCACTGATTTATCAAGATATAAAATTACTAATTACTGATTAGTCAAACCTAATTTGAAATTACATAAATGTCAACATTTAAGGCTGCGAAGACCAAACTTCCCCTTGATAACCATAACGATATGTGTTTTGTTATCTCAAACTCGAAACGACAGAACAGTCGTGATGTTTTGTATGACTCTTAATATTAATGCGAAATCTCCGGTGGCCGGCAAAATTTAATGAGCATTTATTCCTATGACTTGGGCTATACAAATTTGAACAATCATTTACCTCGGGTAAGAAATTTGTGATCTTTTCTAATCACCGGCGATGAAATGCATTGAAAAGCAAAATATCTGCCAAAAGATTTTACTACCATAATTGTCGGCCCTGCTTACGAAATTGGAGTTGACCAAGATTTGGCCGGAAAATATGGTGGTTTGATCAGACAAAGAAAAAAAAGAACTTTTGAATTTCTTCTTTAGACTTGCAGATAGGTTTGATTTTGGAATGAGATTCAAGATAAAGAAACAATAAAATGGATTTGTCTGATTTTGTCAACCACCATCTGTTTTTTTTTTCTTTTTTCCAGATTTTTGTCCATAGATTTGAACATTTGAGATTTTGTTTTCTTCAACATTATTTGAAAATTTTTTATTGTGCTTGATTCAAGAATGACTTTGTTGCCCATCTAATAATCTGATTTTGCCGACCACCAAAGATTCACATTAATCTTAAGAGTTATACAAACCATCACGACTTGTCCATCGTTTCAGGAGCGAGGTAACGAAATATTTGTAAATTTTTTTATTTTGCTTGATTCATAATTATGAATGATTTTGGTGCCTTGTCTAATTCATCTGATTTCATTGGCCATTAGAGATTTCGTATTAATTTGAAGAGTCATACAAACCATAATGACTGTTCTATCATACCGGGCGTGAGATAACAAAACATATATCATTATGGTTAACAATGGTCATTTTGCGTCATAGCACTTGAAATTATTGACAAAGGTGTAATTTTAATTTAAAATTTGATAATTTTATATATCAATAATTATAACTTGACAATCAAGTAAATATCTGTAATTTGGCTCTTGGTGTCTTGTTTGGCAACCAAGTCCAATAAGGGTAACTCCGTCGTGCCAAATAAAGTTGTGTTCAACCAATTAAATATTCAAAAATATGAGGCATTCAAATTTGCCGTTGTTTTTTAATATTTTAGAATCCTCAAGGTACTAACCTTTTAATAGAGAGTACACACGTAATTTATCATAGAAAGTCTATAATTTACAATCGCCACCTACATTTTGAAAGACTTTTTATCAAAATAAAATTTATCATTTATCTCCATGACATGAAAACAAATGTTTTCTTCTCTTTTCAATGCTTTGTTATTATTTTAATTTTTTTTCTCACTTATTACTTTTTCTTCTTTTTATTTTCATTACTTTGTTTAGGTTTGATGCGGATGGTATAAAATGATTGGTCGTAGATTTTTACCTTTCTTCTTTTTCTTCAACCTTTTTTTTTTAATATAGAGAAAGACAATTATTTATGACAGTTTGTAAAGAAATATTACAATTAAAATTAAATATTTTATATTAATACCTCATCTATATATTAATAAACAGAAACTGTTTTTGGAGGGAATTTTCCCGCTCATTATTTGATTGATTTTAAATTTGATTTTTATTGGAGGTTTTCCCTCTCATAGCACACCAATTACATTTTTTATTACCTTATTTTTTATCATTATCCATAAATAACCATGATTATTTTACCATCTCTATTATTATTATTATTATTATTATTATTATTATTATTATTATTATTATACGTAACAAATTTTAAGATAGGGGTATTTGAAATACTTTTAAAAAATTAGTAATTGAAAATAATTTAAGATAATTATGGTAGCCATTATATTGTGTAGATTGAATTATTTTTAAAAAAATTTCAAATTTTAATTTTTAATTTTTAAATATTTTTACTTCTATCATTTAATATGTTTCTAATATCAATCCTTATTAAAATCAGTTAAAATTTTTTTATTTTTTATTTTTAAATCTATATGTCAACACACGTTTCCAATTTGTAACCCTTATCAAAGTCTTTTTTTTAATCCTATAATTATTTGAAGTTTATTTGAAGTTTACTTCTATAATTTTAACCCTCAAAATTATTTGAAATTTATACATTTTTAATTTTTAATTAACATTTCTTTTTTACTTGTGTCTACTACCTTAGCCAAGACGCTATTAATGCTATCTGCTCGAACCATATAAACTTCATCGTGATTTCTACCAGTATCGATATTTTATTTTTGGAAAATGATCACATAGAGTGACGAACATTGAAACATAGGTTGCTCAATTTTAACAAAAATTTTTGTTAATCAAATATGTTTTTCTCTCGCAAGCATTCTTAAAATTTTTTTAATCATTTTTTTAAAATTTTTTTTGAACTATTAGTTAGACAAATTAAAATTGAAACGCAAGTTACTCATGTTTTAACAAAAACTATTATTAATCAAATCTATTACTCTTTTGCAACTATTTTTTTTTAAATTGTTGACCATTTATACTATATGTAGCTTAGAGATATAGGAAGATTATTGTTAATCTATAATATTAATTACCTCTTAATAGAGCATTTTTCAATACATTCGCTTAACTAATGTATGTTATGTTCTTCAATCTGATTGGGAAAAAAAAAAAGAAAATCTCCGTGTAGGATTGGCAAAAATTTAAAAAAACTTCATTTTTCTGTCTGATTTTGAATTAGTTTTCAGAATTTCTTTAATAAATTTTCTAAGTTTTTATTCCGCAGATTTTTTACTCTTTAATTAATTTATTATTAATAATCTATATCTATATCTGTTTTCCTAACCAGCAGTCTAGCATGCTAATTTTTTAATTAATATATAGATCGTATAAAATGAAGAGATCTGTGATAGAGTACGAGTGGCCCCAATTGAGGATAAGATATGAGAGATTCGACGAAAATACTTTGAGCACATACTGCGAAGGCCTCAGAGTGCACCTGTTAGGAAAAGTGAGAGTATTAGGGTTGCAAATCTATATCTATATATTAAGAAAAGCAGGGAAAATCCTCTTTTTTTCCCCCAAAAAATAGATTTTCCCGCCAATTCCTTAATTTATTTTTTATTATTATTTTTAATTCGCCTGATCTATATCGATATATATATATATAAAACTTGGACATTTTCCCACTCATTCTACCTATTTTTTAAATTAAATAATTAATAAAAAAATCATGTTCCCACGCAAAGGATAATAATCTTGATATTTACCTATTATCTGAATTACATTACGTATCCATCTTCACGTGTCAGTCACATTTACCATATCCCCTTCACGCACTCTTAAGATTTCTACAGATCCCATCATTCCCTTATCACAAACTCAATACCATTAATTAAATTATATTTTAAATATATATCTCCCCGTGCAACGCAC
The DNA here is from genome assembly GCA_018223645.1 of Jasminum sambac. NCBI lineage: Eukaryota > Viridiplantae > Streptophyta > Magnoliopsida > Lamiales > Oleaceae > Jasminum > Jasminum sambac. The sequence continues at coordinate 25,809,550 of CP073648.1, read as the reverse complement.
GGGTACAAACACTAGTTTAATTTAATAAGTCGATATATTTTTTGATATTACTGATATGTTGAACAAGAGATAGTTTTTTCCCGTCAAAAACTTGTGAAACTTTTGTTTTCAATAGTTGTTTATGTTTTAGTGAAACTTTCTTAAATTTTATTATTTTATTATTATTATTTATTTTTTTATGTTGGTTTTAATAAGATTTTCATTGAAGTGAGATACATGATTTGTTGTTATTGTATATCCTTAATTATTTAATTTAATTGTAATGTAGGAATTAATTGAAATGATAATCACATGGTTAATTACCTCATACATGACACAATAGGTTTAATTGTATGCCAGTTACACCTTATGTGTTTATTTTTAGCAATGGCGGATTTGGATCAGATCAACCTTCACCGGAACTTAGGATAGCTCTTCAACATCTAAATATATATGCTCCTATCGATAGAGGGAAGAATGCTTTTGAAAGAAAAAATCCTGTTAAATCAATTCAGATTATCTTGTCCTAAATACCATACTTACAAATTTATATGGGATACTAAAGTTCCCCCCTATGATTGCTTTAATTGTTTGATTGTTCATCTTATTTTGACATGCATCCCAATATTGTATCAATGAAATACACAAAAAATGAGAAAAGAAAAACGAAAAATTGAACTAAAAGAATTGAAATAATTACACGACGACAATTTATGCTTCTCTCCATTCTTAGCTTGAAGTATTGGTATCATCCTCATCTTTCTGCAGTATAACCTACAAATGAAGCTCGCATTAGCATAAGCACAAACTAGTAAGAAATGTCAACAAAACAAACCAAATGCTGATGGGTATCATAATTCATAATATTCAACATTTTCATATTCGGTAAACTCAACTACCAATAAAGATGGGAAAAATAAAAGAGTCAAGACTGCAACAACTAAAGAGAATGTTATGATCAATCTCCAATGACAATTTTAAAAGGGAATGCACACAAGCTTAGCCTTAGGTAGAGGAAAGAGATGTACCCGAAATCTATTGTTACCCAACTTGTTTTGTGCTTGTTGTATGACGATTGTCGAAGTCACAACAGATGTGCTACATCCACGTAGGTTGATTTCTTGAAGAGTTGAAATTTTTCCAATTCGAGAAGGGATCTCCACCAAGTTGTAGCAGTCATTGAGAGTCAAGCGCTCAAGTTTTGGGAAGTGCGTTTCATTAGCCTTCCAATGCTCAAGATCAGTCATGTGTACCAGCAAGAATTTTAGTCGACGAAATTCCCAGTTGTTTGGTTCCCATACCAAACCTTCAAAGGCATGGAATTTGAGTTTGAGCACTAGAAGATTAGGTAGCGAACCAACAATAGTAATATCTTTCCAAGATATTCTGCAACCACTCAGGGTTAACCTTTTGAGTTTCCGAGGGAAAGAGAACTTCACTGGGAGAGGATCCTGATATTTCATGTAAGACTTATCAAAAAAGAAGCATTTCAAAACTTCAAGTCGAGGAAGAAGGACAAAATTGTTAAAACAATAGGAGGACCATTCAATTCGTCCGTCGTGCTCGTAAGAAATTACCAATTTCCTGAGGTTGGGCATCATCCGAAGGACCTCCTTTGTCCATCTAAAGTTTACGATGTTGGCTAGTGTTTGTAGGTTATCGAAAAGAACACCAGTTGTAGCATTAAGTGCCTCTATAGGATAAGGCAAGAAACCCCTCACCAACAACAAATGCCTCAACTGTGACATCTTCCAGATTTCGGGGGGAATGAATGATGCATTAAATATTGATTTGAGTTTTCCTGGATTAATAATTAACGTCTCAAGATTGCAAAGTTTGGAAATCGATGAAGGAATCCTATGCTTCAGCCAGAAGGTTAATGCAATATACCTCAAAGTAACGAGTTCTACTAATTCAATTGGGAACTCGTCCAAGCTTAATGCAAGTGCATCCAATATCCTCAGGAACCAAAAGACTGTGGCAAAATGTATATCACTCGGGCTATTATGAGAAAAGAATGTGACAGAGCGAACACGGAGATCATAATTATTCTCTTCAATTTTAGATTTGGGGATTGTATCCGTGAGAATACTTATATGACGAAGATTTTCGTGGACTCCTGGAAAATACAAAGATTCAGAATCATTCTTCTCCTCCTTAGCCTTCATCATGCAGAAGTCCCTTATGAGATCATGGGTGCAGCATGTTTTGATTTCGCCACTACTAGTCCACTCAGGAACCATAATCAAATATCTGTCAACAAGATCTTGTAGATACTCCTCGGCCATCTCTTCCAAGCTTTTCAATATATGTGGCTTTATAAATCTATTGGCAACCCACAACTTGGTGAGTGTAGATCTACGGATGGCATAATCTTCAGGGAGTAGACCCATATAGAGAAGACATGCTCTCAAATGATGGGGCAACTGGTTATAACAGAAAGTTAGAATGTTCAACATTGATTTATCAGCATAAGTATGCATATTTGTTGCGACATACTCCCAATAATCTATCGTTCTCTCGGCTTTATAGAGAAGGCCGCCAGTCAAGACAGTTGCAAGGGGATGTCCTTTGCATTTTGTTTTAATCATTTGTGTGGACATTACCAGTTCAGGAGGACAAAGCTCTCCTCTAAACGCTATATGACATAGCAGATCCCAACATTCTCCGGACGATAGAAACTTCAACATGTGAGGATTGATATAAGAATTAGCAAGTCTAGACACAAGGATTGATCGAGTGGTTAATAAGATCCGGCTTCCATTATTGTCTTCTGGAAGCAACCTCTCGACCAGTGTCTTTATATTTTCAATAGCGCTCACACCCCATACATCGTCCATTACAATCAGGAATCTTGTATGTTTCAAACGTTTGTATAGTTTCTCAGCTAACTTATCCATGCTCTGTTTCCGTGATTCATGATTGAGGTCTCCAGTTGATTTGAGAATATCCTCAAGTAGTTGTTGCTCACGAAGTTCTTGTGACACAGTTACCCAGGCACGAACATGGAAGTGAGAAATAGTGCCCAAGTCATTGTAAATTTTTCTTGCTAGTGTAGTCTTTCCAATGCCTCCTTGCCCACAAATTGAGATGATTTCAATTGTATGTGGCATCCCAAGGAGGAGCTTCTTTACTTGGCTGACTTCGTGGTCAAATCCCACGATGATACTCTTGTTGGCGGAGCCAGATTTAGACGAGGCAGCAGGCAAGTAGTTGCTCGGTTGCAGAATTTCGATTTCATCACTTTCCTCCATCTGCAAAAAACCTTGTGAAATGGTATCCAGTTCTTCTTCTGCCATCTTCCACCATTTTGAGTCCATCTGATTTGACACATAATAGCTCGATGGGATCTGTTGTGGATATATATTGGATTCAATTAGAAATTCGGCTAGAAATGCTGCCTTTCTGATCTTCTCTTCAAAACTGACAATATTTTCACTGCTTTTGGGTGAGATGGAATCCAGAAAATCCAGCAAGAAGCCAACTTTTTGTTGCATCGATCTCATGAATTGTTTCTCGGTTATAAAAAGAAGATATTCACTATCGGGATGCAGGATCTGCTCCAGTATTTCACCAAGTGAAAGTAGAGAAGCATAAGGCATCTCTAATCCTGATGAACTTTTTTTTTGGAATGAAATCTTGATGAACTTTTAATGTAGATAGATGGAAATAGGATATATATCAGGAAAATCCAAGGGTTGAACGAATTTAGGCAGATGTTAAAGGAAATGGATGGGATTTAGGGAAATAAGATCACAGATTGGATGTGTTTTGATAATCTGCAGGCCAATGTTGAATTAGGAACTCAACAATTTGTTAAAAGAATGCTCAATAATGTGAAATTGTCAATTAATAGATTGTTTAATAACAAGTGGGGATTAGCATAAATTAATATATATGCAACTACCATGGTTCTAGATATAATTTTCGTTTTTTATATGTAATTTTAGAAGACCACAAAGTAAGTCAATTTAAAAAATTCATATGACTAAGAAACAATTAATATGTAGTTAGCTGTTATAAAAGTATAGAAACAATAGAGAGAATTTAGAGAGAATGAATTCTAAGGAATTCTCGGGAATGAATTTCATTAATAATCGAGCTCTATTTATATGAAAGCTTGAATTACACAATCGTAATTACATAATTTCATCAAGGGTATAATAAGTCATTCACATATAATAATTACATCTTTTACCAAATTATTCCTCCACCAAATTATTCCTCCACCAAATTATTCCTCATAATTCATAACCACCACATTATTCTCAATTATTCATAACACCTAATAATTATTCTTCAATTATTATTCATAACACTCCCTCGAATGACTATTAATACAAATGTCTTCCTGACTGCATTGAGAAAAACCCATGGGAAAAAACTTCCAAACCGATTGCAGTGATAGCTTGGAGTGGTTATATATCGCTTCATCAAAACATTGCTCCCCGATGTCTATCGGCATATGAGTATTCACGCGCTCGTTAAAACCTTGTCAAGAAAAAACCCGGTGGGAAAAACTTGATCGAAGGAAAAAGAGTCACAATTGCCCGCTCGATTTCATATCTTGAGAACTGATATCTTTACTTACGGTAAATGATTTCAATATCATCATTGTTTGGATCTAAAGCATTAGCTCCATTATAACTTGATCCAATAGATACATTGTATCAATTTCTCCTATCGTTCTCAATATACCATGAATATGCCTCGTTAAAACCTTATTAGGAAAAACCCAAGGGAAAAAGCCTAATGAAGGAAAAAGAGTACATTATTCATGTGAATACGCCTTTAAAGTTGCCTCATTAAAAACCTTGCTAGGAAAACCCAATGGGATAAAACCTCAGTCAAGGGAAAAAGAGTGCAGCGTATTTTTATAAGTATCTTTGCAAGCATTTCAAAATCTTTCATACATTTGTATGAGTATCATATACATTGATTTTATACTCTTCTGCTCATTTAGAGTGCATCAATTTTCTTACACAACTACAAAACATTCACCATGAACACATGTCTCCAAACACACAATTTAAAGCATATAAATTCATAGTAAAAACATGTAAACATATAAGTAAACCTTCATAACTAACTAACATTTAAAATATATCATTTAACATTTAATACTCACTTAATAGGTTATTTCATTCCAGGGCTTAGCTCACCCTTTAGGTACTCATAAACACGTGGTTTAGCTCATCCGATCCTTTAATTTCCTTTTCTGCATTACTACACACACGATCGGTAATTTAACTTTCATGAGCATGCAACATATAATGACCACCATGCTTATCTTTAAACTTGAGCAGCAGTCATCATCATCTCATCATCTCATAAGTTAAGGATTTCACATTCACCATTTATCATCTTCAATATATCTCAATATTTTCATTATCATTGATCATATGTAGCGCTACATTTTCATATCGTATCGACACTTTTCAATTTCATTTCTTTCCCCATATCGACATAACTTATCGAGATATCTCATTATCAATCCTCTTGTAGGATTACACAATATAGTTATGTCTATATACTCTTCAAGAGCATATGCCTCCGTTATTAAGACCATCTTTTATAATTTGCTTTGATATATATGTTTGAAATCTCATAATATCAACGCTCAAGCGTGCTAACTTATCAAAGCATCTTAAGCGATATATGTGATTGTTCATAGCCTTTCATGCATCTTTGAACTTCAAGTTCGTATTTCAATTTCGAGGATATAACATGATGCATTTCACATATTATTTTCAACCTTTAATACTCCCTCATGCTGAGAAAATTTAGAACACCAAAACTCATACAGTTGGTATGATTTTAATCATATATGTTCTCATCATTCACTGAATATGGGAATTTAGACCGTTTGCATTCTATTCTCGATATCGGCAATTTATTTGAGGACTTTAAATAATTTGCCATATAATATCCCACTTGTATGCGCATACTCAAATCCTTCAGGGATTTATTCAAATCATTGGGATATACATTTACTAGCTTTATCATTAAATCTGAAAATCATGCTCATACCATGAGCAAATATTTCGTAAATTTCAAATTACGAATCATATACACATGTGACTATCTAGTGGATCCATATCATAATATCTAGTAGTCCACATGGAGGATGAGTGGGCCCATATTTCTCATCCTTTATTCCAGATATATTTGGGTTTTATTTCCAATATTGGCTAGTAATGATTTCATCATTTATCGAGAACAATCATTGAAGAATTCCTTTAATTCTTCACTTGAAATATTGGTTTCAATAATTATTTAAACCGGGATGGTCAATCCGGTTTTGCAAACGAGTATTATTGAACTTCTAGTTCAGTAAATTCTTATATCGATTTCACTAGTATCTGTATAGTGCTCAACATGATTTATCATAGAAACAATTCACCGACATATTCCATCATCTTTTGGTGACATTATTGTCTACTACTGTTCAAACACGGAGTTACAGCTCATACGCATCACATCCGGCTATTATTTAATTCCGAAATCGTAGCTCTTACGCTTTATTTAAAATCGGAGTCTTATTTCATACGCGTCGTATTATTCTATAAATAAATCATCAAAATTATTGCAAAATTCATCCTAAAAAGGGTCTATACATTATAATGGATCATATGCTCTCAAATCTTCGAAAATACTATCCATCACTACCGATCAAAATCCTAAAAAGGATTTATCGATGTAGACTGGAAAGATTAAGGATGCTAATGAATAAGGGTATCCCACAAGATATCCGATGCTTGATTGAAGCAAAGGTTCGATTATCTGGTGAGGTTTCAATTCCTTCTAAATACATGCTGGTATGGGTAAAAGTAGTTTTTCAAAGAAACGGAGAGCAAAAAGATTAGGAGGATGCTACAAATGTGTTTCTGTGGACATGTGACACTCGATGTAAATCAGGGGTACTTGTCCAGAAATCGAGAAGATAAAATAGCATTCATTAAGGATGGATTGAGTAAGGAGCCTTTGGATGATATTCAACAGGCTCTTGAGACACATCCTAGTGGACACGTACAAGGTGAGCTAATGGCCTTATGGGCCAAATTCAAAGATCAACAAACGCGTTACAGTCTTGAAAAACTTACTTTAGAAGATCCTGTTTGTAAATTTAGTAGAAAAATTTAGCATAATGATTTTCCCATATTTATGTAAGAAAGCTCGGTGTAATAACAAAGATCAATATATTTCTTTTATTTGTAAATATCGTTTTTCAATTTTAAGATATATATATTATTTTTCAATCTCTGACAGCTATATGTCATATCACTAAAAAAATTTCTGCTTTTTTTTTCTTTCATATTTGTCAAAAAGTAAATAGTGCACTCAATTATTGGTTTGAAAATTTTTCTTTAAATAGAGGGATTCATATATCTCTCATGTTCATACATTAAAAGTATAGTGTAAAAAGAGAGATAGGAGTAGAGATGGATATGGAGATTTTAGAATCATCTCATACAAGTCAGCTTTTACCTCGCCATATTAAAACCGTATGTATTCTTGGTGGATCTAAACTGGTAGGCCATATCCAATATGTGGATATGGCAAACCGACTTGTAAAAGAGTTAGGGAGACAAGAAATCAATATACTATACGGAGGAACCAACAACAAACTTTTAGCTAGACTTATAATGACCGCACAATCATGGGGAATAAGAGTTTGAGCGTAATACCTTTCCATCTAGTTGGATCTAATACTAATTGGAGCCGCTCTACCATGGGTCCAAAGAGGTTGGTGCTACAAGCGCAATCCATCCACAATCGCATGATGTATATGATGAATAATAGTGATGCTTTCATTGTCCTTCCGCAGGCGGCTACAACACACTTTGGAGGAAATATTCAATATAGCCTCGTTGGCACAAAGGAATTTTCATGTTAAACCAATAGGTTTGTTGAATATTAATAATTTCTTTGATGGCTTACTAGCGTTTCTAGATCGAGTGTAAATAATAAGTTTATCTCTCATCAATGAGAAAAATACTTATTTCGCTAGTAAGGTTGATGAACTACTCATCAAATTTCATGCATATGTTCAAGAATCTGTGGAAGCCCAGTCCGCTTGGTCATGGAACCATCGTGTCAAGCGAAAAAGAAATTCGATCCTTTAAATATTTCATTATGAATCCTAATGTTGATGGTGGCAGAGTTACGAGTATTTATACTCTCGAGACGCATCCCTCATTTATGGATTCAATATATATTTTCTTTTAGTATTTCTATATTTTCGAGTGTTTATTGTCATCTTTTGATATTCTCAATGTGTTCCACTTCAACTGTTTTGTACTTCTTTTGGAGTAATAATAATAATATCATATTGGCTTTATTCAAATACAGATATCTAGTGATTTTGCTTCTTCAAGAGCATTTTATTCTCATATTAATACAATCTCATATCATCGATAAGATTACTTCATATAAGCTTTCCATTATATATTTTCTTTGATTTATCAACATGGGATCTATTCAAAGATTTTACTTTCGTCTATTTATCCAATGGTAACTTCAAGTACCACTTGCTCAATTTTCTCCATTCATATTCGGTATATATGAGGAAGTAATTTTATTCTCATCGTCTACTGCTTCGAGAGTATGATTAGAATATTTGATCAACTACTTCTTCTGGAGTAGGATTTGTTATAACCAATCGTGTAGTATAACCCACCACATTGAAAATATGCACACCAATCGTGTGGTATTACCCACCACATTGGAAATATACTCAAACTATAAAGTGCATAAATTTAAATTGCAGAAATTAAATTTCCTCCAATAGGTGGTCGAACCTACCTTATGGGAATTATTGCAATAAATATAAATTTACGGAATTTAAATAGTAAGAATTAAATTGCATAATATTTAACTACTTCTTCAGGAGTAGGATCTGCTTAGTAGAAGGTATTACCCATCACTTAGCATATAAAGTGTAAAAAAAATATATAAAACCTTCCGTTTAGTGATGGTTGAACCCATCATCAAGTAGGAGGTATTGCAGTAATTAAATTGCAGTAAATAAAGTGCGAGAATTAAATATTGAGTTGCTTCTACGGGAGCAAATTTGTTCTTCTAGAACAAATACTCATTACTTCTACAAGAGCACACTTATCCTTCTAGAATAAGTATATTATGTAATTGAATTCTTCTTAGTTACATTAATATTTCGATCTTTTAAGTCAAATGGACTTCAGGTCGTAATTAATGGATTTAGAATTTCTTCGGGAATATTCTATCCATTTTTGTTTACTGTCTTCAAAATTAGGTCAGTCATTCCTTTTACAGTCCGCAAGGGTAAAATTGTCCATTCCAGTCCGCAATGGTAAAATTATCAAAAAAATATTCTATCAATATTATAAGATTGGAAAATCGTCTTCTTTTCACTTTCATTTATGAATATCAAAATATTTAAAGACTATTTTGTAACATTTCAAAAGTTGGTGTACTGATTTGTAAATTTTGAAAGTTTGATAATAACATATTTCAAAACGAGTTATTACCCTATCAATGTTGGTGTCAAATCGAAGCTCTCGTTAAATCGAGTATAATGGAGTCGAGAAAATTTGATTTTGATAATGTATGCTCCTTATACCTCGAGAAAACGAATGTAATCGTTTAATATATTATCATAATATAATATAATATAATATAATATAATATATATATATTTGTGCTCTGAAATTGTTTTTGCTTACTGGAAGATGCACGAGAACATTGCGTTCATGTCAATTTGATTTGTATAGATATTTCAATGCTCCATCAATCAAGCCACGTACAATCATCTTCTCCCATAAGCAACAACGTTAATCTACGCCGGTATCAACACGGAAGGGTTGATACGTGTTTTCCCGCAGAACCAATCTTGTCGGCATACCAAACAATAGAATCAGCCAAACGATTTCAGTATCAAATCGGAAGAATGAGAAGAGAAGTGATGAAGTTTATAATCTAACTAATATTAAGGTTTCTGATACAGAAGATCATCTATAAGATCTGTAGAAAGATATTCCCTTCATATTAATTAGTGGCTAGAGACTCGTGCTGATAACGTGTTATAAAAGTATAGAAACAATAGAGAGAATTTAGAGAGAATGAATTCTAAGGAATTCTCAGGAATGAATTTCATTAATAACTGAAGCCCTATTTATAGGAAAACTTCGAATGGCACAATCGTAATTACATAATTTCATCAAGGGTATAATAGTCATTCACATATAATAATTACATCTTTTACCAAATTATTCCTCCACCAAATTATTCCTCCACCAAATTATTCCTCATAATTCATAACCACCACATTATTCTCAATTATTCATAACACCTAATAATTATTCTTCAATTATTATTCATAACATTAGCTAATTTATAGTTACATTCATACAGCCATGATCAGGCACCCACACCCACTGTGGGTACCACAACACTGTGGGTACCTTATGGCACCCACTTTTGGAAAAAATATATTCGTATAGGTTGGTGGAGCCCTCCACGATCAAGGGTAGTTATATATTATTCATCTGATATAACGTAGATACTAAAGGAAAAAAAGGGTGACGTGGCGCCCTGTGAGGACGCCATGTGGCATGGGTTCAGTAACCACGTGGGTATCCGAACAATACCACACATTCATATTCATTGTTGAATTTGTATGTGTAACCTTTGGCAATTAATTCGCACTTGGTGATTTTTTATTAGATGATTGAAAAGTAAACAAAAAGTGTGGAAAAATAAAGGGTAAATATACAGACGGCAGAATCTGCAACTTTCTCCTCCAAAGCTGACAATCATAGTGCGACTCCTCCGAGTGCATTAACTCAAAGACCGCTCGGGACCTAATCGGTCCAACCTAATTTCCCAACTCAAGTGTTATGAGGCGATTAATGTACGACCATGCTTGGGATCAAGTTCTGTTTTTTTCCTTAACTACCGGTCAATGGACACCTATATAAAGGATTAAACTTGTCTAATTTCTTAAGCATATCATAAGGAATAATTTCTGTCTTCACCTAATTATGGAAAGGGTGACTGATTACCTACTCGATAATAATAAAATACGAAAAAGTGTGAATCAATATGAATATATAAATTAAATCCAACTATTTTTTTTTAGTAATTAAATCCGTCCAGTATGGATTATTAAGTAATATGAATCATTGAATCTTTAAATCAATTACCTTAAGGTTATATTTTTTACTTTTATAATTCTATGTCTAAACCATTCAAAATCATGTTCTTTTCGTCGTCATTTAAAAATTTTTATTAATCGCAATTCTTGATTAGATTATGTTTCCTTGACTTGAATAAGTCTTCTTTATAAATTTGTAATAGTTCATTAATACAATTGAATAATACAAATATTATTTTACATGGGTTATATCGAATATTTTGCAAATAATCTTTTTTTTTGGGAGTGCGTGAACAAAAATAAATGCAAAAAATGGTTTGTTTTAGAAGTTTTCTCTTAACAAACACTGCGAGCTTTCATTTTGTTTCGTTTTGCTGGCCTTGTTCTGCCCACAATATTGTTGATTTATTTCAACGATATGTTAGATATATGGTTAAAAATGGAGAAAATATATTAAAAAATATAAAGTAATTTCATGAGTGATTGAAAAAGATGAGAGAGAAAAAGTTAGTGAAAATTAATCGAAATATATTATGGGGAAAATAAGCCCAATCTATTAGTAATAACAACTCGTGGGGGTTATGATTGGGGTAGGTAGGTGGGGGTTTGGTTGGGGTAGGAGTTGGGGTGGGCTTCCTGACTTTTTTTCTTTTTATTTTTTCGTATTATATTTTACGTTTCTTGAAAAAAATCATTTTATTTAGTTTCTATATTTTTTTGTTATATCTTATGTATTTTCATTAATATCTAAAGTATATATTTATAGCAATCTAATAATAACATTAATTTCCTTTTTTCCCCAAAAGAACATTAATTATTAGTTATTAGTTCATATTTAACAAAAAGAAATTTTCAAAATTTTATGGAGTTACAATAAAATTATTTTTCAAACATTAATTAATTTTTTTAATTTTCCAATATTCGACATATTTTTATAGAGATATACTCCTATTAATATTTTATGGAAATATAATAATTGCATTCCTTGTTAATTGTTGAGTCAAATCAAAATATGTGTGTCTCTCAATAGCAAAAATTGAAGGAATTAACGGCACGAATGGACAAAATTCATCCATTTGTACCAAAATATTTTTTTGGACCAATTGAGCTACGTTTTTTTTTTGGATTGAAAACACAGTCAACATACTTTTTTTAGATTATTTGCGCCGATTTCCCTTTAATCTATTAGTAATAACAACTTGTGTTGTATGTTTTATATACATGATGAATGGTAAGGGTAAAACTCTTCATTTTATTGGACTTTTTTTTTTCTAATTTTAGTCCTAATTTTGAATTTATATACATGAAATATGTAAAACCAGTATAAATTTTAGAGTAGATAACACGGTAGATGCATGGAAATTAAAAGTAAAAAGCTTGTGCAAGGTTTTGATATTTGAAGTTATACTAATCTAATGTATTGTAATCTTAAGCTTATTAAATTCAGGATCAAGAAGATAAATCTCAAATGGAGAAGAAGTTAGTGCATGTAGATTATTATTATTATTACCACTGATGTTCTTCTTCTTCTTGAACATGTGCCTTCCAAGTAGTTTAACTTTATTATATTGAGACAGGTCTTGAAATATAATAACATGCTCGCGAAACGGTTAGGTGATACTTTTGGTTTCTAGATTGCTATGTGCTTTTATTTTTCGCAGACTTAGATGTACTAAAACTAAAATTAATGTAAAAAAAAGTTTATAATCTTTGTATTAAACAATACATTGTTGGCTAGATTTATAACATAAAAATCTATAATCAAGTAAAATGAATTATAAATATTGTCTTTTTCATAGACAAAGTTGTCCGAAAATTAGAATATAAAAATAATTAGAAATTATTAATTTTTAAAATATGGATATATATTATTTAATTTTAATTGATAGAGGAAGAATATTGAATGAAATAAAACATGATTGAAAAGTTACAATTATAATTTTGACTCAAATGAAGTATAAGACATTAGGTTATTATTGGAGAAAAATATAAAATGTCAAAAGAAAAAATTTTACCTGCAACTTTTAAAACTTCTAGCAAAACTATACATCGAACTATATATAAAATTAAAAGAGCCACATTGGCAAAATGTTTAGGTGGCAGTGCCACGTTTGGCATTGATTTTTAAGGATTAAATGCTTTTATTTTTTAATTTATTTTAATTTTCTTATTTGGTGTCATTTTCCTTATTTTATTTTTTTATATGTATTCTAATTTTTAAATTAATTTATATAATTTTTAACCTTTTTTATATTTAGTGGTGCATATTTTGTGTCATTTTTCTTATTTTATTTTTATATGTATTTTATTTTTTATATATATTCTAATTTTTGGATTAATTTATATAATTTTTTAATTCTTTTATATTTAGTGGTGCATGCAAAATTAAAATGTGATCAGAGATCAAAGTTATAACTTACGGTACCTATTAAATTAATTCAGAAAATGAGAATTAACATTTTCTATATACATTTTAATCATTTATTTTTAAATTTCATGTGTGTGTATATATATATATATATATATATATATATCTTCTTCTTATTGACAAAAATTAAAGTGCAATGGATAGTGCCATGTAGGCAGTGGTTTTTTGTTTTAGAAAAAATATTTTTACATATTTAAAAAATTATATAAAAAGCCTCTTTTTTATTTTTATCACATTAAAATGGTAGTTTTAAATAGTTTTCACAAGTAATGTGTATTGAACGATTCAAATAGTAGGTAATTTTTTTTAAAGATCAAATATTAAGTAGTTAAATAATTAAATTTACAATGAATAATTAATTAATTAGAAAAGAAATAGAAAATGATAACTTTCGTGCCCCGTTTCGTCATGTCACAAACCACTCAAAAAATAATTTTCAAAATTATCATATAATCATCTCTTTACTTTTTGTCCAAAAAAAAAAAAAATACTACAAGTATCAAATTAATTTTTTTTTATATTTAGTATTGCATGTATGAGTGATTTTTAAAATTTTTCCTCAATTACTCTACACAAATTTTGTAATAAAAAAATTTAATATGCTGAGTTTCACTTATAAATATTTTGTATAAAGATCTTATAATTTCATACAATATACAATCCAGATCGTATAAATTCTCCAAGACCTAATATTCAAAAATCCGAGCTCAAAAATATCATCATGGCTTAACTACTTGAATGACACCGATAATAAAAATTTTCCAAAAATTTTAATGAGAGCATTTCTTTTTGCTCAAATAAGTATTGTCTAAATTTTGATTTCAAATATTTTTTATTACCTAAAATCATCAATTGCAATAACTGATATGATATTTTTTTCCTTACAAGATAATAATTTGGATCAAAATTTGTAAACCATTATTGAAATCTATAATATTATATTTTTTTGTTTTGTATTAAAATTATTTTATGTAAATAAACAATCTTAATCATCTCGTACATTACACGGGGGGAAATATTAGTTAATAATTAATTCTTAAGAGTTAGCACTTAGTAAATTCCAAGTTAAAACCTTTAATCTGACGCGCATATTAACTATATATTGTTTTACTTAAGTGCAGTGATTTAAAGTTACAATCTATTCCCCCCCCCCCCCCCCCCCAAAAAAAAGTTACAATCTATTTTCATCGTGTGTATTAATTGGAAAATAAAGTGTTTCTTCTTTTTTTAATTAATGAGTAGATTAAAGACAACGAATAATAAATAATTTATAAGGGTGAATTAGGCTTTGAAATAAAATATGATGATGAATTTGGAAAACAAAAGATCCGTCAGCTCTTATCAAACTTCAAGTTAAAACCTTCAATTTGACATCCATATTATACCTTTTTTACTTAACTATAATGACGTAAAGTTACAACTTTTCTTTCTTGTCCTAGGGAGTTTTTTAAATTAATGAATTAAAGATTAAGATTAATAAACAATTAATAAGGGTTAGAAAAAATGGACATATTTTTGTTGCTAATAATGAGTTAATTAAAGCTAAAAAACAATTAATAACTAATAAGGGTAAATTAGATTTTAATATTAAAGTTGGGGGCAAATTTGAAAATCAAAAGACAAAAAATTTCTTTTGATCGCCACTTTTATATAGGGTTATATAGAAATACAATTTCGTTCACTCTCATTTAACGGGGTTATCTTAGCCCCCGTTAAATGAGAGTACAAGCCATTAAAAATACCCTATTTGAATGTCATACCCAACCCACCCCGTGTCTCTCATGGCTACAACCTTGCCCGATGAAAATGTTCTTGTCTCTCTCTCTCTCCTTTTCTTTTTTAATTTTAACAACAAATCTGAAAAAAATAAAATAAAATCTTGAGTCTATCTTATTTATTTCAGAGAGAGCTTAAAAACAAGTATAATATTGATATATAAATTTTGCTCTTTTAAAATTCACTATTTATTGTAAATGTATAAAATTTGTGCAACTTAAACTAATATTAGCATTGACTAATGAGGTTAAAAAAATTAAAATAAGATTTTTGTTTTTTGAAACTTAACTACTTAACCGTTTGTTTGATACAATTTTACTAAGAAAAATTCATTCTTCATCACTATCATTTTTAACTATTCATTACATTGATTTCACAATTTTTTATATATATTCTTTAATAACTATTCTTCAATTATTTTCAATCATATATCTAAAAATCATTTTTCTTTAGTCTCTATCAAAAACATCCCTTTAATTAATCTTTTGTATGCAAAATGAGGCATATTTTCATGGAAGTTATCTATATATTATATAATTTTAACTTTTAATAAAATAGTTACAATTGAAAAATAGTTAATGAACAAAAAATCTGTTATATTTTGTTAGACCATTCAAATAGTGTCACGTGTGCCTATGTTGGCAGTTTTTCTTATCACAAAAATGGTTACAATTATTTGTGCACGTGAAATTGAAAGCAATTTTGTTCACCCTCCTAAAAATGAGAGTTAACATTACCCTCCATTTGGAGGGTCAATTTCAATGTTAAAGAATTGAAATTCTTGAAAATTTCATGTTTCATATTATTCTATTCATCGAGAGTTTTAATATGAGTACAATATTCATATATATATTTTTGCTATTTTAAAAGTTACTTATTTTTAGTGATAAGTTACTATTTTATAGGTAAATAAGTAATTTTTAAAATAGTAAAAATTATACATTAATATTGTATTCATATTAAAGCTCTCAATGAGTAAAATAATATGAAAAAAAATTAGTTATTTAAATTTTAAACCTCCAAATTGACCTTCGTAAATGAGGGTAATGTTCATCATTCTCTTAGGAGAGTGAACAAAATCGATCTCATTTTAATTTTATTTTTTTTTTGGATAGGGGTCTCATTTTAATTTTATTTTCTAGGTAATTGTTGCAATTTAGCAAATCAACACATTCAAGAACATAGTCAAAATTGAAATGTTTGCCACGCCATTACTATTTTTGTTTGGCTTGATTGTTTTGTTATTTAAGTTTTATCAATTATCTGTCATTATGCCCAATTAGTAAGAATTTATACATTACATTGCTGTAATACTTATTTTTTAAATTGCTTGCTATAACTTATTTAAAGGAGTTATACATGATTTTGATCAATAGAAAATAATTATGATATTCAACTAATCTACATTAATCATTACATGGTTAACATTATTATACTACTTAAATAGTTCTAATAAATTAATTTAAATATAAATTATTATAATGCTTAAATTATTTCAACGAAATGTGGATTAACCAATAAAAGTAATTTTACAATATCTCATACAATTTAATTAATTATAAGGTTATCGAATGTTTCGAAGAAAAATTATAAGATTACTAAACATTGTTATAGTACTTATATTTGTTCAATTAAATATGTAGACACACACTTTTAACATTTTATAATTTTATTAAAAGCATCAATATAATAGGGGCAATGTCATCATTTATATTATACATGTTAAACCAACAACTTATTTAACAAAGAAATTATACTAAAGACAATTACGCCATTTAAATAAAATAAATTAAAAATGTTGCTCTTAATTTATAAATTTCCTCACTAATGATATTTAAAACAATTAACAATGTTGCTATTAATGAAAATTTATAAATTTATCAACTTAATTAAAGTTGTTTTACATGTTTTGATGTGTACAAACTATTATGGTATTACTTAAAAAACTAATTATTGTATGAATTATTTATTTAAAATTATTATAGATGCTTTATTAAGTTATGTGTGGTTTAACGGGAAAATATGATTTCTTTCAATAAAATAGTTTTTTTAATTAATAGTGAAAAAAATTCATTTAAAATATTTTTTTGAAGGAGAATTATAATTTATTTTTCAAAAAGGTAAATTTTTGAAATTTATATATGTAATAATTGGTATATTGTGAAATTGTTATAATTATCTACTTATTCAAAATTATTTTTCTACTGAGAGTAGTTATAAGATAGATAACAAATGATTTCAATTGAAAATAATTGAGAAATTTTGTTTGTATGTATATTATTTGATAGTTATTTTTATTTTATCTGGAATTAGAAGATTTAGGGAGGGGGAATTGAACCCTTGACATAAGGGACGCAAGACCAATCCAAATGTCACTAAATGACATGGGTCATGGTTGTTAAATTTTATTTATAAATACAAAAAGAATTTATATTAGTACTTATCATTTAAAGAAAATGATAACTACATAAAAAGATCAAAGTGCAAATACAATATTGTCATACTTTGATCGGAATTAGGTAATTGTTTCATGATAGAATTATGCAAATAAGCAAATAAAAGATTAATGGCTAAAGGTAAATAGGTAATAGATAAAAAAAATTGGTGAAAATAATGAAAGATGAACTACTAAACGGTAGAAGATGAAACTTAACAAAAATAAAGAAACATGCATTTATACAAACTTAAAGGTTAATAAAATTCACATATGTGAATGGACACTTGCCTTAGGGTGCGTTTAGTGCTGGCGATAATTGAATGTACATGAACAGTGGTAGATTTGTAATGAAAACATGGTTTTTGAATAGCACGCTCGAATTAGGTATACTATCATCTTCAACAAAATCCTGGTCCAGACATTTCTCCTCAAGAATGATGAAATCTACTTAAAAATATTTGAAATAATAAAATTTATTATATTAACTAGAGATCCTAAAAAATTATAATAAGAGTATACTCATAATGTATATATTTGGAAAAATAAATAGTTATAATAACATGGAGTTTTTTATTACTGTGAAACTATGTCTTCGAGATGAAAAAACGTCATTAATCCTCGATTCTTTTTAAATTAGCATTTAATGGATAGTTTCACTATATATATTATGTCATTTTTGTATAATTTTAATTTGTTTTCAATGATGCTAAAATGGAATGCCTTCTAACATATCACCATGCTTTTCGATTTAATAAATATTATCAAACAATTTTGAATCGGTCAATTCTGATTCTATTATTCATTTATCAAATTCATGTTTAAATGGTGCATACATTTTTTTCAATTATTAGTTTTGCATTTATGGAGAATTTTTAAATATAATACATTATGTATTACCTATTTGTAAGTTTGTAATAATTAATAGTAGAGGGTAATGCGACGAAACTGTAACTGACATTTATATACAAGAAGTGTGAATATTTTGAGAAAATTATGTAAGCATTTCAATACATAAACTTTCTATTTTTTCACTCTATATTTAATATATTTTCAATGTTACATATGTATTCTAATTTGTCCTTGGATGGAAGGTAGACTACACCCTAATTACTCGATCCATGAAAAAAGCAAGACTCATTTCTTCTTTTTTTTTTGAACATCGTTATCGTTAGCGTACTTTATATGGTTGTTTTGAATTACATTTATTTTTAAATTCAACAATTCAACATTGCCTTCATATCGTTTTCAAAATAATTAATTTTCAGTTGTACATTGCATTCATTTGTGATCATTTTTATTTGTCAAATAATTTAATTCATTAATACATCTTTTCTCTAATGTATTATTTATTCTATATCGGAAGATAAGATTTTTCCATTGGTGGAAATCATGATGGGATAACATCTACCGAAAATGGATAAAATCAATTAAAATACTCTTTTCTTTCAAAGAAAACATGTAATTTTGTTTTTGTTATGCAAGTATTGTCATTGAATTATTATTATTATTATTATTATTATTATTATTATTATTATTATTATTATTATTATTATTATTATTATTATTGGTGGTGTTGTTGTTGTTATTGTTGTTGTTGTTGTTGTTGTTGTTGTTGCTGCTGTTGTTATTATTGTTGTTGTTATTTTTAATTATTCTAGATAGTTTCAAATTACACGTAGAGTGTATATGTTTTCACATGGTATTATATTTCAATTTTATTAGTTCTACTTATAAATGTGTTTGTAAAATAATTAATCACTTTATTCAATGTATTTTGGACTGAAAATAAATTTTTGATATAGCAAAATAGTTGACGTATTGTTGATTAATTTACACTCAATTATAAGATATGTATAACACATTTTCAATATAAGTGGGCGTGTTGTCGCAGTACGCCAAAATTTATTTTATTTCCTTACTCGGTTTCAAAACTACAAATTAATGTAGAAGTGGTAAGTAAGGGTCGAACCCAAGAGGAACGGTGTTTAATCTAGTTGTTCTTATCAATTAATCTAGAAATGAGGGTTTTGTGAAGTTGGATGAAATTTGAAAATAAAATGACAAAATAAAAGAGATGAAAATGCAACAATTGAAGATATATCTAATTCTCGGGTTCGGTTGTGTCAACATCTTGTGTTTATCTTTCCCATGCAACGTGTACTATCCCTTCTTCAATTTATCAACTCTCAATTAACCAAGAAGCTCGATTAACGAATTCTTCCTTAAGTGTATTAAATTAAAGTGAGTTCTTTAACTTAACATCTAGCTATTGGATAATCCTAAACAAGTTCTTAGGATTTAATGCAATGCTAGTGTGAAATGAACAAGAAGAATGAGTTGAATTAGATGATCAATTTCACAAACTTGAATTAATACATCTAAGTTGATTTATTAACAAATATGCACGACATTCGTTTGCTCTTGTGGATTGGAATCTAGTGATAATTACGGATCAAAAGTTCCAATCCTAGCACATAACTTGAACTTAAAGATTAATTGATTCAATTGGCCAAAGTGAATGCAATAATCACATAAATTCAAAACGGGTTTAAAAGCATAACAAATCAACAAATTGAAGTAGAGGAATAGATAAAGCGTTAGCAAAGAGTTAGAAAAGATAACAACATGATAATTGAACACAACGTCCCCTCGAACTAGATAGAGAAGTCTAACTACTCATATTTGTGGGTTTCATACTTTTTAGCGAGTGTTCGCCTTGTATTACTCCCACAATATGATAGATTATACTTCACTATCACAAATAATATACACAAAACATAGAAACAAGAAAATAAATGCTAAGAAATAAATAGAGAAGTTTAATCACTCATATATATGGGTTAAATACTTTTTAGCAGTGTTAGCCTTGTATTACCTCCACAATATATGAGAAATTAGACTTCTCAAACAAGAAAAATAAAAGAAAGAGAGAAACTAGCGAAGAAATGCCCCGCTAATCATATTCTCGGCCGAAGAATCGTCGATTGATTAATCGAACCTAAATTTAGGTTTTTTCTTCCGCCGGAATATGAGAAACTAAGAGCTTTCAAGCTAGAACTAAGAACTAATGATGAAGAGAATTTTATTGAGGAGAAAGTTGGAGAGAATCACAAGCTAATTCTCTCTACAAGTTGTGTGATTCAAGCTTGGAAATGCCTCTATTTATAGGCAAAATATTACACCAAAAAATATTAAAAATCAAAAAGTCATCCTTCATGAGTCTATTGTGGTGTGCTACAGTTGTTTTATCTCTAAGAAGTCAAGAAAATACCAAAAACACGTTTTATGGTAGGTGGAGTCCATTGGTCAAAATCTGCGTGGCGTCAGCGTGACTTCAGTCGCGCTGTGACTCGAGTCACGCGCCACTGCCCTAGTCATGGCAGTGAACGGGGAGGCCAGGAGCGGTTGCGGTGTGACTCGATCACTTGCGCTGATCGAGCATGATCGGGCGTGACTCGAGTCACTTGCGCGCCGACTTCGATCACGTCTGGCGGTGACTCGAGTCACCCGAGTCACCGTAAATTGCACACCAAGTCCTTCAACTTTGGAATGTTATTCATTTTGGTCCTTGATAAATTGCATTTTGGTCCTCCAACTTGTTGAAAAGTTTCACTTTGGTCCCCTGACTTTGGAACAGTTGCACTTTGGTCCCCAACAGCTTTGGAAGTGATGCTTTTAGTCCTTTTTCTTCAAACGGCCATAACTTTCACTAGGAAACTCCGATTTGCGATCCGGAAAAAGTTTGGGAATCCTCTTTTGATGTTCTTCGACTTTAGCACAAGAAAAATTGTAAAACAACTTTTCATAAAATTGCATCGGAGGTCCTCCATCTTTGATTCACTTGCCTTTTGGTCCCGAAGTTTAGTTTCATCCGATTTTCATCCATTTTGACTCCTTTTGATTCTTTGTGACCCTAAACACCACAATAAAGGGAAAACACATAAAACGGAACATATAACATTAATAAAACACACAAACACGTAAAATAGAAGAGTTATTTAAGTGCTTATTTAGCACTTATCAAACTCCCCCACACTTAGGCTGCATTGTTAGCCCTCAGACAACAACCTATGACACAAAACAACACACTGATTTTACATGAGATTAACAACTTTAAACATTGAAATCCAACTACAGATAATGACTTGCTTAATAAACATTCTCCCGAACCATGAAAATTTCACTTCTTCTCAAATACACAATGGCTTGTGAGTGTGTGCATTTAAGGTTATCATCCCATCACTAATCGAACCAAATGAAAGCTTCACGATGTTCTATCCAAATCCCGACCCGAAATGGTCAAATATTTCCTTTCATCTCTCGTGATCCCACTCTTACTTTACAATGATTCCCATGGATCCTAAAATTACTCAATTCAACAAAATCATCAAGCTGTTAGCCTTTGCAAAAAGAAAAAAAAAAGGGCATGACAAGTGTTTTATCGCAAATATGTCTTCAATTTAAAGAGTGTTTAGATTAGGCACTTCAAACCACCGAGGAATTTATTTATCTTACTTCACACTTGGGTAACTATCACATTTCTTGCGATTTTATTTTTTTTTCTTTTTTTTTTTTTTTTTGATGAAGAAGAAGAAAGGTTTTGCAATTTTCTTTTCAGCTTTTACCCCACAGGTAGCTTTCATACTACCCCTTTCATTGGAGGCAGCCTTCTTCACCCATTCGAGGTGACGGCTTCACACTCTGAGGCAGGTAGCTCTTTCCTGTGGTCCCTCTCCTTATTTCGAACATAAAGTAAAATTCATTCTCGTGATAGTCAATGCTTTTTCCAAACTTTTTAAACTCATCAATAAAGACACATTCACAAAAATAGATACCATGCGATTATAACTCCGTCTTGCTAACAATTGATGTTTCCAAGTTACTTTGAGCAGGACGAATGGATAGAAAAAAGAAAAGAAAAAAGTTAGTTTACTATGGTCTAGAAAGTTAGAAAAAAAAATCAACATTTTCAACCTTCAATTTGTGTTCCAGAGAATGATAGTAAATTACCTTATAAACGTGCTCAGGTAATTTAGCCAGCTATGCATAGAGAAGAACAGAACACAATAAATTGATTTTTTTTTTTCGGGATCCTGCAATTTTAGCTAAATCACGCAAATTAAGCTCAATCATATTCAAAAGTTGCTATCTCATGCAAAATTGTAGACACAAAAAAAAAAAAAATCACAAGCAGATCACAATATGCCACTCCCCCACACTTAAATTCTACATTTTCCCCAATGTAGAAATATAAATACCATGTAAAGAGAAGAAATGGAAACTCCCTATGGTAAGCCATGAGTCGTGTGAGTGGGGATGGTGGTTGCACAATGTAGCGCTTCGTAGGAACAGGTCAACAATCCAAGAGTAAGAGACCTGCAATCAACATATTTATAGAACAAGAAAAACAACAACTGAATTTTTTTATTTTTTTATTTTTTTATTTTTTTTGTTTTTGTTTGTTTGTTTGTTTTTTTAATGAAGAAGAGAAATATATACAAAGCGACTTTGGGAGTTGACAACCCTCTGAACATCTTGCAGTAGTATTCACATCAAATTAATGATATGATTCCATCAAGTCTGATCCGCATGGAAACTATCTGAATCAGCATACTCTCTACAAAACAGTTTGACAACCAACCTTAATGAAAAGGTCCTCCATATCGCCACATGACACATAGGTATGTTTACCATTCAATAAAGAACAGCCCCACAAGAACCAACAAATGGGAGAACGTTTAGAAGCGAGCGTCCAACTCGCAGACACTTCTCAAATGAATGAGGCGTAGTTTTACATCTTCGGATGTGTGCTAATGATCACGCTCAAAAAGTTCTTTGCTCAATGGTTAGGCCATCGAAGTTTGGTTTCCAACAGACGTTGTCGTTGTTCCAACAAATTATCAAACTCTCTCACACCGATTACATGAAATGTTGTTTCTCTTGATAGACTTTTTCGCACCTAATCGGTCCATCCTTGAAGAAAACAACATGTCTATATTGTGAATAAGTTTGATTTCGAGTACAATGAGGTCCCTCTAATAGCTTTCCACATTTAAAGCAACTTTTAAGGCGCATAGCACGTCGTTTGAGAAGCGGTCGGGATGATCTTGTAGAAGAGTAACAATACGTAGAGGGGATGCCATAGAAAGAAATGAAAATTGATTGCACTTTGAGGTATCTGCCAAAGACTTGAAAGAAGAAGGTTAATAGAAGAGAATACAGTTCCTTAAGGTCTCTTGAAAAAGACCAGGTTTAACGCCTTTGGCGGGATACATAAACCAAGATTATCAAGGTGTTTTTTTCTTTTTTTATTCCAGGCGTAA
The DNA here is from genome assembly GCA_018223645.1 of Jasminum sambac. Lineage (NCBI taxonomy): Eukaryota > Viridiplantae > Streptophyta > Magnoliopsida > Lamiales > Oleaceae > Jasminum > Jasminum sambac. The sequence goes on along the minus strand of CP073648.1, from coordinate 25,785,473 downwards.
CACAGATGTGTTTCTAGAGTTAAACTCCGTATTCTACCATCTCAAGTTAGCTATTCCACATTCATAACCTTAACTCTAAATCCAATCCATTCGGATCTCTGTTCCTTTTGCTTAATTCCTCTAGCCAATTCATGTGAGCACTTCTATATGCATTTGTGGTACATAAGATTCTAATTTCTCCAATAATTCCTCAATTGATGGTGTAATAAAAATCATTTTCAAAGTATTAGGAGAAATCGACTTTTTGATGAGCTAGAAATCAGAAATGCCAATAAACCGTCAAAATGGTTGTCAATGTTTAAAAGACCAATTGGTTTAGAGTGTAGTCTCATCTCGCCCAAGAAATTATGCAAAAGATTTGTTCTAGAGTTTCAACCCCCTGGTATTGCAATGAAAGCATCCGAATACATTATCATTAGTGTTAAGCGTTCAAACAATGATCTAGCATGTACCTCAAAACCAATGGTCTTACCATACCTTTGTTTTAAAGGTGGTACAATAACGCCAACCATCAGTAGACCTCGTACATATGCTGACCGAATCGCACATCCTATCACCACGACAACCTCCTCCGTAGACTAGCTTATACTTTTGATTTCCAAGGAATGTTCCAAATTGTGACTCTTGGTGAGAGAAGTGCTCGGTTTTCCCATATTGATTCCACGAAAAGACTTATGGTTGTCAATTTCCTCTTTGAACTCCCAGTTCCGGTAGAAGTAGTAGCCGCCATAGGTTGTCAACTTTGCACACTAAAAACTGACATAAGAACACAAAGAAAACGATTAAAAATAACAATATGTACACGTAGTTGTGATTGTGGCTCACATCTTCCTCTGGTTTTACGTCCAGAAACGGCTTAAACGCCTTCTATGAGTGGGGATAGGCTTCCCATCCGCTTTCTTATAGACGGCAAACAGGGGTCTTTAAAGTCGATTCCCAAGACTATATCGTTCGCGTTCCTTTTTAAATTCACTCCACAGATTGAGAAGTTCGATTTGCACCATTCCACTAGGATGCGTCTCAAGAGTTTGATGGATATCATCCAAAGACTCCTTACTCATGCCATCCTTAATGAAACATATTTTATCTTCTCGATTTGTAGACACAAATCCAATGGAACGGTTACCTGAGTTGCAGGTCCATCGAGTGCATTTATAAGGCCATCTAGCACATTTATAGCATACATTCATTCTTTTTGCCCTTCGTTTCTTGGCAAAATTACTTTTGCCTAACCCTGGTGCATATTTAGTACTTAAACCTGGCATTTCACCTCCTAATCGGACATTTGCTTCAATCAACCAACGAATATCCTCAGGCATTTCTTTTTCCATCAACATTTTTAACCGTCCCACTCTAGAATAGTAAATCTCTTTCAAAGCATTCAAAGGCAGTGACGGATAATACTTGTGGATTTTGGAAAGTTTGGTATCCATCGAAAATGTAAGAGTTTTGAAGAAGTAGAAGAAAAGAGAATGCTTAGGTTGCCTCCTAAGTAGCGCCTTTGTTTATAGTCGTTGGCTCGACTATAAATTTTTTTTTTTTTTTTTTTTAGTTACGTAACACACGAAAGAAAAAGAAACACTGAAGTAATAAGATTAAAACCATCAAAATCAATAAGCATAGTAGATTATCACACTCTTCCATATTTTCAAAGATCTTTGAAGAAGAAAAAAATAAGAAAATTTGAATTACATAATCAATTAATATTAAGAAAAGACATATATATACAAAAATATCACACACGTCCATACTATAAAAAAACAAATAAGAAGAAGAAGAAAGGAAGAACAAGAGAAAAAATCAAGAGGAAGAAGAAAAATTACCTAATCACTGCTAGAAAGAAGTACTCACAGAAAATGAAGATTGTGGTTGTGGTTTCGAGTGGAGAATGATCTCTGATTTATAGTCAAAGTGGGCAATCAAGTTTCAACCGACAATCGTGCATGCAGAGTGTGCTGTAAAGAGTACAGTGGAGTGGGCATCCGAAAAAACGCGTTTGACGGATTTGTCCGTTATCAATAATTAACCTGCCCATTACCCGTAATTCTCGCTAATCACCGATTTATGGGCCATCATGTCTCTTCCCAAATAATTGAGTCTCGAAATATCGTCCTCCTACAGTAATAAAGCAATATCTTCCTTAATACGTTAGATGAAAAGTAAACAAATTAAAAACAAAAAAAAAAATACAAATATTAAAAGAAAAATGCTTGGGTTGCCTCCCAAGAAGCGCTTTTGTTTATAGTCGTTAGCTCGACTAATTTTTTTTTTTTTTTTTTAAAGCTAACTAATAAAAACAACTAAATTGGTTAACCGTTCCCCGGCAACGGCGCCAAAAACTTGGGCGTGTTGTCGCAGTACGCCAAAATTTATTTTATTTCCTTACTCGGTTTCAAAACTACAAATTAATGTAGAAGTGGTAAGTAAGGGTCGAACCCAAGAGGAACGGTGTTTAATCTAGTTGTTCTTATCAATTAATCTAGAAATGGGGGTTTTGTGAAGTTGGATGAAATTTGAAAATAAAATGACAAAATAAAAGAGATGAAAATGCAACAATTGAAGATATATCTAGTTCTCGGGTTCGGTTGTGTCAACATCTTGTGTTTATCTTTCCCATGCAACGTGTACTATCCCTTCTTCAATTTATCAACTCTCAATTAACCAAGAAGCTCTGATTAACGAATTCTTCCTTAAGTGTATTAAATTAAAGTGAGTTCTTTAACTTAACATCTAGCTATTGGATAATCCTAAACAAGTTCTTAGGATTTAATGCAATGCTAGTGTGAAATGAACAAGAAGAATGAGTTGAATTAGATGATCAATTTCACAAACTTGAATTAATACATCTAAGTTGATTTATTAACAAATATGCACGACATTCGTTTGCTACTGTGGATTGGAATCTAGTGACAATTACGGATCAAAAGTTCCAATCCTAGCACATAACTTGAACTTAAAGATTAATTGATTCAATTGGCCAAAGTGAATGCAATAATCACATAAATTCAAAACGGGTTTAAAAGCATAACAAATCAACAAATTGAAGTAGAGGAATAGATAAAACGTTAGCAAAGAGTTAGAAAAGATAACAACATGATAATTGAACACAACGTCCCCCTCGAACTAGATAGAGAAGTCTAACTACTCATATTTGTGGGTTTCATACTTTTTAGCGAGTGTTCGCCTTGTATTACTCCCACAATATGATAGATTATACTTCACTATCACAAATAATATACACAAAACATAGAAACAAGAAAATAAATGCTAAGAAATAAATAGAAGTTTAATCACTCATATATATGGGTTAAATACTTTTTAGCGAGTGTTCGCCTTGTATTACCTCCACAATATATGAGAAATTAGACTTCTCAAACAAGAAAAATAAAAGAAAGAGAGAAACTAGCGAAGAAATGCCCCGCTAATCATATTCTCGGCTGAAGAATCGTCGATTGATTAATCGAACCTAAATTTAGGTTTTTTTTCTTCCGCCGGAATATGAGAAACTAAGAGCTTTCAAGCTAGAACTAAGAACTAATGATGAAGAGAATTTTATTGAGGAGAAAGTTGGAGAGAATCACAAGCTAATTCTCTCTACAAGTTGTGTGATTCAAGCTTGGAAATGCCTCTATTTATAGGCAAAATATTACACCAAAAAATATTAAAAAATCAAAAAGTCCTCCTTCATGAGTCTATTGTGGTGTCTTAGTTGTTTTATCTCTGAAGTCAAGAAAATACCAAAAACACGTTTTATGGTAGGTGGAGTCCATTGGTCAAAATCTGCGGCGTCAGGCATGACTCAGTCGCCGCGCGCCGACTCGAGTCACGCGCCACTGCTGCTAGTCACGCGTAGCGAACGGGGAGGCCGAGGAGCGGTTGCGGTGTGACTCGATCACTTGCGGCGCTGATCGAGCATGATCGGGCGTGACTCGAGTCACTTGCGGCGCTGACTCGATCACGTCTGCGATGACTGAGTCACCCGAGTCACCCAGAAATTGCACACCAAGTCCCTCAACTTTGGAATGTTATTCATTTTGGTCCTTGATAAATTGCATTTTGGTCCTCCAACTTGTTGAAAAGTTTCACTTTGGTCCCCTGACTTTGGAACAGTTGCACTTTGGTCCCCAACAGTTTTGGAAGTGATGCTTTTAGTCCTTTTTCTTCAAACGGCCATAACTTTCACTAGGAAACTCCGATTTGCGATCCGGAAAAAGTTTGGGAATCCTCTTTTGATGTTCTTCGACTTTAGCACAAGAAAAATTGTAAAAACAACTTTTCATAAAATTGCATCGGAGGTCCTCCATCTTTGATTCACTTGCCTTTTTGGTCCCGAGTTTCCGTTTTCATCCGATTTTCATCCATTTTGACTCCTTTTGATTCTTTGTGACCCTAAACACCACAATAAAGGAAAAACACATAAAACGGAACATATAACATTAATAAAACACACAAACACGTAAAATAGAAGAGTTATTTAAGTGCTTATTTAGCACTTATCAATAAGCAACCCATTAATTGAAAATAATTGCAAATCATATGTAAAATATTTTATTTTTAATTCAATTGACACAATTTTACTCCCGTGCAACGCGCGGGTGTGAAAACTAATTTAGTTCTACTATAATGTTTGATTACATCAGCAATTAATGAAATGAAGATTTATGCTTTAATTTTCCTTGTCTCATTAATCTATGTCAAAATTAGTTTTAGTTTATGTTTAAAAATTAGCAATTTAATTTTTAAATAAATACTTAATTTTAAACAATAATAATTCATATATTAATAATTAATATGAAACATAATTTGAAGTTCTCGTGTAATTACACAAAATAAGAAAGAAAATTTAACTTACTATGAAAGAAAGACAAAAAGGAATTTTATATATAAAAAAAGAATTAATAAAGAAGATGAGATTATAATAACTAGTAAATATACTTAAAAAAATGTGTATGCACGTGTGAGAGGGAATGACAAAGAGGAGGGCGGGGGAGGTGTGGGGAGTGGAGTTGACTGGGCGGACATATTACACTATTGCAGTGAATTCCAAGTTTCCAATAGAGCCTTTCTTTGAATGGTGGACGGTTTTAACGAGGGTTATCTTGACCCCGTTAAAGGGGTGTACAAAATCGGACTCGTTATATAGGGTAGGGAAACATACGATTAATTGCACCACATCAATGGTCTCACCATACCCTAGGGTACTAAATACATATCTTACACATAATTTCTCTCTCTCTCGCTTTATCTTCTCGCCTTTTCGTCTCCATCTGAAAAAATTACAGCATCATTATTGAAGCAACGTGAAATAGGGCTTTTGAAATTTATTTAAAATCAGAGTTCAACATGTTTTTCCTTAAACCTATGTGCAGCAATGTTCCGGTGCACCCGGGTGTGCCATAGCTTATGGCACACCCGGGTGATTTTCTCCCTCGTCCGGATTCTGTTTTGAAATCCGAAAATTTTGTCGGATTCATCACGACGAGATGGAGCTCCAGTAATTTGGAAAAAAAATTTTGGACACCGTGGCGGCCCGTGGTGACCGGTCAAAGATCGGTCAAAGTTTTTGGTTAATTCATCACCGGGCTAATTTTAAAAAAATTTTTTTTTTTGGAATCTACGTCAAGTAAGATGAATAGTACATAATTGTTTCTTGATGGTGGGGGGATTTGTTTAGGCACCACATTTTTTTCCCTAAAAAATGGGGTGTTGGCACCTTCCGTTGCCTTGGCAACGGAACGGGAGTACCTTCAGCTTTAGGGCTTATTCTATACACTAATAGAAATTTTTACTCAAAAGACGCGTTAGATTGTGGTTGAAAATTGAGAAAAATATATTAAAAAATATAAAATAATTGGATGAGTGGTTGAAAGTTATGAGAGAGAAAAAATTAATGGAAAATTATTGTGGAAATAACAAGCCCTATTAATTATCTTGGATACAATATCGGAATACAGATTTCCAGCAGAAAGATTTGAGCATCGAACCCATTACATCACAAGAAACTGGGCTCTGTTTAATACAATTTAAATCTGAAAATCACTTTTTCAAAAATCTAGTCAGAAATATAATCTTGAATTGCGTCCCAAGCTTCAATAATCTTCGGACAAATTGTTCTGTCTGCACCATATATTCTTCTCTCTCTCTCTCTATTATTATTATTATTATTATTATTATTATTATTATTATCCCTCATCCGAGTTGAAGCATACCTCCAAGTTAGCAATATTTTATTAATTTTGAAGTTATTCTCAAAGCTACAAAGATCGAGCAGGAAGAATGTATTAAAGCGCTCATGATCTCCTACCAACCAACAGTGTTGGTAGGAGATCATGCCAACACCCCCATTTTTAGGGAAAAATGTGGGGCCTAGATATTTCCTACTGATTAAGAGCGGTTATGTATTATTAAATACTCACTTGTGTAGATGTTGAAAAAAAAAAAATTACCATTGACGTGGCGCCTTATGAGGGCACCACATCACCTTGTTGGCAGTTTATGCTGCCAACAGGTTGATATTGGATCATTGGCGTGTATTAAAGATGGTCAAATTGACTGGCGAAGTAAGGTAAATGGGTTAAAGAGAACAGGACAAAGAAGAAAAGCAGAGATAAGGCAAGAAAGTAATAATGTGGAACTAAAAGAGAGGGTAATGGTAATGGTAATCACAAAAATACAAGATTAAACTTGTTACTTGCACCAATGCGCAACAAATAGGAAAGATCGATGTGGAGAGTGCAGATAAAACCACTAATTAGAAAAGAAAAAAATAGGTTCTCGATTTGGCATTAACCTATCCTCTGATGCCACTGGATTGTACTACATGGCAAGTACTTCTTAACACAATGTGTTAATGAGTAAAAAATAGTCTATAAATGAGTGCGAGATAAAGAGGCATACTTTGTAACGAACATAAGTTCAACATGCAAGCATAATCCAATCACCATAGCCATGCTAGAATGTTCCACCGTAGCCATTGCGGTGCATTTTACGTGCCATTGTGAAAAATTCCAGCGGTAACCTCCTCTGCCTTGCTACTAGTCACAGTGTTGCATCAAACAAAACTCGATCATAAGCAAAATTCAACCAAGAAGACAAGATCACAAATTAAGTTTCAACAAGCAAATTCCACGAAAATTTCTTCTTAGAATTGCAAATGATCAAATAATATCTTTAAATTTTCAATTGGATGGCCACACATAGCAGGCAAGAAATCCCAAAGAAATTGGGATTAACATTCAATAAACAGCCAGCAAATAATTGCTCGACGAGTTATTGTATCAGTTCATTTCTTTTACCTCTCTCTTTATGTGAGGAACTTCAACGAATGATGAACTCGTATTGGTGGGGTTCGAAGAAAGATTCGAACGGGGGCTGCAATTGGTTACAATGGGGCTGGTCGTTTGTGTGTAAGGAATACGGTGGCTTGGGATTTAGAGACCTTCACACATTCAATCTTGCAATGCTAGCAACGCAAGTACGGAATTTGTTGACATCATTCACTCAAAATTTTGATAGAAGCTACAACTTAGATTATTACAATTTTTGGTGTTTAGATCTTAATTAATGATTTGATCAATGCCTAATGCATATCACCATAAGCTTGAGATCAACGCCTGTCATGTTTCTCTGGATATTAAATTTTTCATTGCAAATGTTACCATTCTAAGTATAATTAAAATTTCCCAAAAAAGAAGAAGGATATTCATGAAAATAAAATGCTATTTGTTTACAAGGCTCTATCATCTTATCAGAGCTAGCTTTACAAGTGTATTTTATAAAATTTGTTCCTATCAAACTAAGCTAAATATTTGATTTCATAGTACACTCAATTGGGAAGTGACATCAATAAATACATCAAAGGTACAGGGGATTGTGAGGCCACCCATTGGATGATCAAATCCAAATTCTTCTTCAGCTCGACTTAGCAAATCTCGAAACAAAGGTTGGTTCAAGAATGATACTGGAATTACAAATCTCTTCTTTTCATCCTCGCCAACATATACCGCTACATGACCCTTTGGAATCTCTGATGTCGTTTGATTTTTCGTTGATGCAGAAGACCTTCGAAGAAAATTCTTGGAATGAATAACACGAAGCATGCATATTGCCATGGCTTGATGGGGCAGTGTATAGCTAGTAATATGCTGAGATTGTTGTGAAGGACTTGTGTTTGGTTGGATGAGAAGATATGTATATATAGATGAATGGTTCTCCGTTCATTTCTTAATTAGTTTGTGGAGAAGATGCATTTGGATGGCAAGTAGATCGATGACCGGACATAATTAAACATTAGCACATGAGCAATGTCATGGATATGTTTTCCACTTGTAAAGTCTGTTAATGATTAAATGGCACACATATGACAATCTAAATGAAAGAAACAAAGCCTGGCCTACACTCAGAAGCATGTTTGGACCACCTACCTTTCCCATCAAAATGAGGTTATTTATAGACAAATATATTTCAGTGAGAGTATGAGACATAATCATTAAATTGAATTTGGTGCATGCCAAGGCAGCAGAGGTACTGAATTTTTGACAGCTCATTTTGTGCTGAAGAGAGATTGCCAGGGGGCCACATCAATTGGAAGATCACATGGACTTGTCTTTCAATTGACACCTACATATCGTAAGCAACGAACTTAGTGTACAGATATTAATGCCATCGATGGCACCGTAACTATGGTACCATTGATGGCACTTGAAAATCCTTGTATTTATAAAATTTCTGATAGAGGCTACAAGTTAGATTATTAATTAACATTTTTTCTTTTTTGTCTAGAATGTCAGTTCTTGATTTGATCAATGCCTAATGCAAACCTTAATTCACATAGTTAAAAGGGCTTTACAAAACTTTTCTTGATTGTGAAAATGTTTCTTGATTCACATTTGAATGTAAAGAGACAAACTAACTTTCTTTCATGGGGAAAAATCTTTTTCCTCCCGAAGATTTTATCTACTCTAGTTATGCTGAAATGTATAAGTGCTTTACAAAACTTTTCTCTACCAATCTTGCATCTGATACTATACTGCATTTAGTTGAGACGTGACTTCGATCAATACATCCATGCGACAGGGGATTGTGATGCCACCCATCGGATGATCATAACCAAATTCTTCTTCAGCTCGACTTAATAGATCTGGAAACAAAGGCTGGTTAAAGAATTAGATAAAACTTGAAATTTTGGAGGCATTCCATAAAACTTGAAACTGGGGGCTTTTTCGTTCTGTATAAGTTCGACTTGAAACTTGAAACGTGTCTCTAGCCAGTTATAACTTTCGCTATTTCATAAATTTAGTCAGAAAGATGGTTTAGAGATCTGAAGTCAAAGCCTATATAAAAAAATTTATATATAATTGGATTAAGAGTAAAAGGATTTTTTGGGATTGAATGTTGGGGAACTAGGACGCTACTAATTCCGCCCAAGATTAGTGGGACACAAAAAATATATGCGACTGAGAAAATAATGGACACTAAAATAAGCACAAATATGGAACACCGAGATTTAACGTGGTTCTGCCAAACTGTCTACGTCCACGGACCCACACCAATATATTTCACTATCTCAAAAGGAGGAGTACAAAAATACCACACTGTATTTTCTCTGCCTACACAAAGCTTTATCACTCCACTTACTTTTATCTCTCGTGTATAGCTTCTACACTGAAGCTCTCACACTTTCACACTTTCTCCCTACACAAGATAGCTCTCTCTTTCTCCCTACACAATGGCTATTGTGTTTTTTTGGTGGTGTGTCTACAATGCATAATGGAGCCTCAATTTATAGGGAAAGTTTGGAGACAAGAGCACAATTAATTAACATTAATTGGTTAATTAATTGGCTAATCAAGTTGTTGGCACAAGCAATTCCATTTGTCTGCCACATTCCTTCAATTGTTGACGGCTAATTTGTCTCCACTAATAATTAACAACTCCACTAACAATGCCACTAACAACTCCACTAACATTGAAGAATCAGAAAATGAAAATTGTTACATTTCGGTATGGTGAACAGAAGAACTTTCCTTCCCGAGGAGACATCTACTTCCTCCCGAAGATTTTATCTGCTCTAGCAAGGCTAAAAAAATACAATTCTGCTTTACAAAATTGGTTTATACCAAAGTATACTAGAATCTAACTTGATACTACATTTAATTGGGACGTTACATGAGAGAATACGTCCATGCTACAGGGGATTGTGAGGCCGCCCATTGGATGATCATATCCAAATTCTTCCTCAGCTCGATTTAATAGATCTTGAAACAAGGGCTGGTTTAAATACGATACTGGAATGACATGTCTCTTCTTTTCATCCTCTCCAACATATACTGCAACATGACCCTTCGGAATATCTATTGTTGATTGGTTTTTCATTGATGAAGACCGTCGCAGAAAATGAATAACACGAGGGATGTGGATTGCCATGGTTTGACAGAGTTTTTCTTTTTTCTCGAGAAAGGAAGTTAAAAGGAGATATTAGGTTGTGTATAACTGGTAATATGCTGAAATTGTTGTGAAGGACTTGTGTTTGGTTGGGTGCTAAAGATATGTATATGTAGAGCTGGATGGGTCTCTGAGGAAAGCCTTCAATTATTAAGTTTGTGTTGAAGAGGCATTTGGATGGTGAGCTGATCACCAGACAGAAACAATAGCACATGAGAAATCCCATGGATATGTTTTCCACATGTAAAGTTTGTTAATGTTGAAAAATCAAATTTATCTGCATTTAAGATCAAATGGCACAAGTAGGACAATCCATATGAAGAAAACTAGGAGTACAGAAGGAGTCCTTTTCCACAGAAACAACTGAAATATATTTGTCTTTTTGTGGCCCATTTTTGTCTTTGTGCAAGGATAAAATGGTCCTAAATTCTGACGGAAAGATTTTTTGGGGGGGCGGGGGGGGCGGGCTTGTGTCTGTGAAACTGATACTTTGTGGTCCTATAGCGAAAATACCAATAAGTAACTTGAATTTAATCCTAAATTAGTTAAATTAATTTTAATTTGAAAATGCAGACTTAATATAATGTCGACTGCATTTCTAGTCCAAAATACTAATAAAAAAGTAGTTCAAATGGTAAAAAAAAAAGTGTGCGTTTGGTCCCAAATTTTAATTAAATTTTACCTTTTACTTTTTCAATAGATGCTTATTTAGTCCATAATTAATTTTATTTAATTAATTTTATACTGGTTAAATAGTTTTTATAATATATACCGCAAGTAATAAATATATATAAATTCATAAATGCAATTATTGTGCCTAAATAAAATTTTATTAGGAAAATATTACAGTAACAAATATACCGAATACAAAGAATTAAACACACAAAGTAAAATAAAAAATTAAAAAACCCTTCCCCAGAAAACACAACCGCTACTGTGGTCTTTCGAAAATTTTCTTTAGCATTAGATACACGCATATTTTGATTTGAAACAACAGTTAATAATACATGTAATTATTGTACCTAAATAAAATTTTATTATAAATATATATCACTATAAAAAATATACCGAACAAAAAGAATTGATCACAAAAAAATAAAATCAAAAAGAAAATCAAAAATAAAAAAATCACCCCACCCTCAAAAACCCACCACCACCACGGTGGTGGTGGCGGCAAAACTTCGCCACCAGTAGATCTGGGATCTGGTGGAACCACCAGATCCGAGATCTGGTGGTCAACTGGTGGCTTCCACCACCAGCTGCTGTTGGTTGTCGAAACTAGTCAAGCGCCGCTGGTTGTTGGATTCTTGGTGGTTGACCAACTGTCAACCAGCAGCAATAGCTGGTGGTCAAAGCGACCACATCTGAGATCTTGGTTTCACGCCACCACCACCACCACGACGGTGACCACCACCACCACCACCACCGTCGTGGTGGTGGGTTTTTGAGGGTGGGGTGGGGTATTTTTTTATTTTTGATTTTCTTTTTTTGTGATAAATTTTTTTGTTCGATACATTTTTTACAGTGATTTATATTTCTGATAAAATTTTATTTAGATACAACAATTATATTGATTATTAACTGTTACTTAAAATAAAAATATGCGTGTATCTAATACTAAAGAAAATTTTCGAAAGGCCACAACAGCGATTGTGTTTTCGGTGGGAGGGTTTTTTTATTTTTTATTTTACTTTTTCTGATTAATTCTTTGTATTGGGTAAAATTTTTATAGTGATATGATCCTCATAAAATTTTATTTAGGTACATCAATTATATTTATTAATTTATATATATTTATTGCTTACCGTATATATTGTAAAAACTATTTAACCAGTATGAAATTAATTCAATAAAATTAATTACGAATGAAATAAGCATCTATAGAAAAAATAAAAGGTAAAATTTAATTAAAATTTGAGACCAAAAACATACCCTTTTTTTAACCATTTGAGCTTCTTTTTATTATTATTTTGGTCTAGAAGCCTAATCGATACATAGGAAACATTTAGGACTAATTTGCACATTATATTAACTTGGTATTTTCGAATTAAAATTAATTCAACCAATTTACTATTAAATTAAAGTTAACTATTAGTATTTTCAGTACAGGACCCCAAACTATCGGTTTCACAAGGCTCCCGGATCATTTTACTCTTACATTAAAAGACAAAAAATGGTCACTAAAAGACAAAATAGGGTTATTTAACGGTGAAATTGGATGGAAAACGTTATCGGGGTCCTGTGGCGACAATTTCTCATAGTTTGGGGGGTAGGAGGACGAAAAAAAGAATGGAGTTAGAATTGTATCAAAATAGATAGGTTTTTTTTTTTTGGGGGGTGTGGAGTGGTGTGGTAATGCGAAAACAACCCGTCTCCAATATCATTAGGCATCTCTTGAGTGAGTAAACTATGAGCCAGAGAGAGGCATTGGCAATTTGCATATGTTTTCTCTTACTGACTGAAAAGTTTGAAACTTAAGGATTATAATCTACAAGATTATTGATCTAGAAACTTGACAAAATAGGAATGTGAATGTTAGTTGATTCATATTTGAATGTTAAGAGAAACAAAAACTTTCTTTCATGGGGAGACATCTTTCTCCTCCCCAACATTTATCTACTCTAGCAAGGCTCAAATTACAAAAACCTTCTGAGATGTTGGAGGCATAGAAAAAAATATTTTTAAACTCTTTTTTTTTATAATTTAAATTTTTTATTAGTTTTATGAATTTGAATTACAATCATTTTTCCAGATTTAATGTAGATCTTTCCGTTAGCGGGATTTTTTTAGGCATAGAGAAAAGCTTAGAGAGTAGGCATATACAGTAGCTGGAACTAAGAAGTAACATATAACTCAACTCATCGACTGAGATAAGTTTTTTCCTTCTATATAAGTTTGATTTTCTGCACGCATCTTTACATTAAGAAAAAGGTTTTTATATTAGGGGCCTAGGTTTGCCTAGCCTCAGATGGCCACTGCCACAATTTGTGACCATATAGTCTTCAACGTGGGTTAAGTCAAAGATATCTAACTTAGCACTCCACAAAAAAACAAAAAGAAAAAAAAAAAAAAGGGTTCTCAATAAGATTTCATGGCTAGTTTCAGAATTGAACAATTTGAAAATGAAACATATTTCTTTTGTATGGTGAAGTGAAACACTTTCCTTTAGAGGGAGAGAACTGCTTCCTCCACGAAATTTTATCTACTCTAGCTAGGCTAAAATATATAACTACTTTTTACAAAATTGTTTTCTACAAGAGTAACTATCATCCAACTTCATATTGCATTCAACTGAGATGTGACGTGAGTGAATACTTCCATGTTGCATGGGATTGTGAGGCCACCCATTGGGTGATCATATTGAAACTCTTCCTCACCTTGGCTCAATAGATCTTGAAACAACAGTTGGTTCAAGAACGATAGTGGGATGATAAATCTCTTCTTTTCATACTCCCGAACATAAACAGCAAAGTAAAAGTTATTTAGATTGTTGATCTTGATTTGATCAATAACTAATACATATCATCACAGGAAATAAGTAAAACAAGGATTGTTTTGAGAGACTTGGTTTGGCTGGGTGGTAAGATATGCTTATGAATTGTGATCTTCTAAGGCAACTCGTGGGGATCAATACCACACAAACATTAACACATGTTTACGTTGAAACTCAATTTCCTTGATATTTAAGACAATAGGGCCGACGGAGCTAAGTTTGAATGGAAGGAATAAGGACAGCAGTTGGGGTATCTCTAATTTCAGTTTTCTAATTACCAGAAAATACATGGTAGATAAGCTACTATCCCAATAAATACATTCAAAATGTGCAAACCGTAATGAGGCTAGTCCCTACACTCATGAACATTCTTGAGACCCAATGACACCCATTACATAATTGAAACTGTCAGTAAAAGGGATGAGAAAAAAAGCCAGCAGCACAATTCTTACTAGAAATTGATCTCCCCTTGACCTTGCTAAATGTAGAATACAAGAAAGTATGGCGCTAATTGAACAGTTAGCAGTAATTAGTAAGCTCCAAAACCTATGTGAATACTCAATGGATTTCTTGTTAATAATAATGAATGATGAACACCATTCATTATTACCACTTATTTAGCCTGGCAATTCTATTCCTGACCCACAAAGGCGGACCTGAAAACCCTTAGATCACCACAAAAATCTCCTAAATCATATAGGATTCTCTTCAACAATTTTCAATTGAATTGCACTGTCAAGTAGATTCCAAAATAACAAAATAATCCTGGAAATGGAACACATGGAATATAATACCTACAAAGTAGAAAACTCTTGATTCAGAAACTCAACTATTCAAGAATGTGAAATAAAATTTTATACTTCATGCTTGAATGGTAAAGACAAAACATTTCTTTATCAGGAGACATTATTTCTCGTCTCCCCAATCTTTTATCTGCTCTAGCTAGGCTACTATGTACATCTCTGCTATACAAAATTTAGATTTTTACCGAACTAAACTAGTAGCTGATTTCATACTACACCAGTTGAGAAGTGACATCAATAAATGCATCCGTGCTACAGGGGATTGTGAGGCCACCCATTGGATGATCATATCCAAATTCTTCCTCAGCTCGACTTAATAGATCTTGAAACAGAGGCTGGTTCAAGAATGATATCGGAACAACAAATCTCTTCTTCTCACCGTACCCAACATATACTGCAACATGACCTTTCGGAATATCTAGCATTGATTGGTTTTTATTTGACGAAGACCGTCGAAGAAAATTCTTGGAATGAATAATACGAGGCATGCGGATGGCCATGGTTCTGCAGGTTTTTTCTCTCTTGACAGAGGAAGTTAATAAAAGATTTTAGGTTGTGTGTAGAAAGCAAAAGCTAAATTTGTTGTGAAGGTCTGAAGGAGTTATGTTTCGTTAGGTGCTAAGATATGGATATAAATAGATGGATGGAGCTTTGTCAAAATCCTTCACCTCTTATTTGTGTGGTGAAGAGGCATTTCAATGGGGACCATATTACCAGACAAAGCCATAAAGTGTGTATGGAATCACATGGGTTGTTTTTCAATTTTCAAACAAAATAGAAAGTCATCAAAGGCTTGTCCATGTTGAACAGAAAATTACTCGGTGTTTAAAATATGATGGCCGACATGTCAATTTTTGGAAGAAAGTAGACGATAAATGTATTTTTTCCTATTGAAGCATAGTTGGGCCAACACTTGGAAGCATGCTGGGGGCACCTGATCCTTCATATTGAAATAAAGTCAAAATACACACACATTTTATTTACATTAAAATGCACAGTCATAAGTAGACGTACATTAATAAAAATGTACCTGTTGGGCTGCCCCAACAGGTTCGCACTATTGAACCTGAAATAAACAATGCAGACATGAAGTCCACAACAGCAGATTGTAAGCACATTAGCACAAGGGATAGAACATTATTCCCCAAAGTCTATGATAATATAGGGTACAACTTAGATTTTTGGATAAAAAAATATTAGATCACTTTTGCCGGTCAGTTTGATTAATCAATGGATAATGAGTATCATTGCAAGGATAAGACACCTGGGTTCTTGAGTTTCTGTGGAATCTAGTGACATCTAGCCAGAAGACTTGAATATCTTATATTAGTTAATGTATACTAATCTAACTGCCGAGAGCCGGGTCTGCTGCAAAGTTGTTCTATAAAACATCTCTTTTATGCATGAAGAATGAATATAGTCTGTTTTAACTCGATAGAAATCACATATTTTACTGTCCATTCTTTGATATTTTAGACTCAGTACAAGCAGAAAAAAGCCTTCGCATAACAATTTTTCTCAAGGGAACTTTCATCCCTGAGAAAGTTCCCATGACCCTTCACATAAAATTCTTGTTTCTTATAAAAAAAAAACATATACTGCAACATGACCTTTCTGAATGTCTAAAGTTTTTTGGTTTTTCATTGATGAAGGCAGTCGAACTAAATTTCTAGAATTAACGATACGAGGGATGTGGAGGGCCATGGTTCTACAGGGTTCTTCTTGATAGAGGAAGTTAAGAAAAGATTTTAGTTTGTGTGTAACAAGTAAAAGTTAAAACTACACTGAAGGACTTAGGTTTGGTTGGGTAAAGACATGCATATTTATAGATGAGTGGCACTAAGCGAAAATCCTTTCACTAACTTTTCCAACTAAAATAAGCACTGGCAAATATGAAGTTCACAATGGCAAATTATGTGGTGAAGCATTTCAGCACAAGGGATCACATGATTTTGTCTTTCAACCACCACCTAGCATTTATAATCAGTGAACTTTGAAAACATTATTTCCCAAAATTTCCGATAATATAGGGTACAAATTGAGTTTTTAATCAAATATCTTAGATATATTCATATGGTCAAATCTTGATTCAATCAATGCATTTTGCATGTCAGTGCAATGATCAGACACCTTAGTTTACATATTTATGTGGAATGTGGTGACATGTAGACAGGATTACTTGAATCTCTATATTAGCTGATCCATAAATTTACATAAGAAAATATCTACCTGGGGTCAGCAGAGTTTGTTTTATAAAGCTGGTTTCATAGTGTCGAATGCATTTTTTGCGATATGAAGAACTTCGTTCTGCAGATACCTGCACTGAAACATCAATATAAATATTAAACCATTGAGCTTACTTCCCTTTTCAAGTTTTTGACACAGCAAAAGCTTACTGAAATTAAGAGTTTATCTAAGTAGATTTTGAAAGTAAGTCTATGCATTACCAAGAATTGTTTTTAATTGTTTAGTTTCACCAAGAATTCCCAGAATCTATGAGTAAGCCATCTTATATCCCTTTCTTTGAAAATATCATCTTATATCTCTTTCAAATATTTAAAAGTGGGGAAAAACTATCATTGCACTATTACTGCTTTCAATAACTTTTATTTTGTCTGTTCCTGTTCTTTCTTCTTATTAATTCTCTAAAATGGTGACATAAAATTAAGCAATTGAATCCATGGATCCGAAATCAGTAAGCATTCTCTTTAACAACAGTCAGCTATAAAATGCAGCAAAAATAAGGAAATATTTTGACCATATAGTTAAGCATTCTCTTGAACAATTACCACCCAAATGATGCATTGGCAAGTCATAAATGTTTCAGGCGTCCAAGTTTGATTCATATTTGTATATAAAGAGAAAAATTCTTTCATGGGCAGGCTTCTTTTTTCCTCCCCATTATTTTATCTACTTAAGGCCAAAACATATAAGTTCTTTACAAAATTGTTCTATACCAAACTAAACTAGCGCCCAACTTCTATATTAAATTCAATTGAGCCACGACTCCAGGGAATACATCCATGCCACAGGGGATTGTGAGGCCACTTCAAATTCTTCCTCAGCTCGACTTAACAAATCTTGAAATAGTGGCTGACAAAGGTAAGATACTGGAATGACAATTCTCTTCTTCTCGGTCAATCCAACATACACCGCAAGATGACCTTTTGGAATATCCAACATTCTCTGGTTTCCCCTTAATGAAGACAACGCAAGAAATTTCATAGATTGAAGACTATGAAGCATACCAACGGCCATGGTTCTAGCCGGGATTTTCTTGCTCAATTAGAGACAGGAAGTCAAATGTAGATTCTTGGATGTGCTAAATAGGTAAAGGCAGAGATTGTTGTGAGAGACTTGGATTTGGTTGGGTGCTAAGATCTGCCTATATATAAATGATTCAGAGCTCCATGGTTATCATTCACTTCTAATTTTTGTGATGAGAAGGAAATATGGTGGGGAACATATACCATATGAAAACAATAACACATGCAAAATCACATGGATCAGTCTTCAATAAAAAAATAACAAAACCGTGTTATGTTTAAAATCAGTTTCCTTAGTAATATAGACAACATGGCCTGCAGAGCCGAGGTTGAATGAAATAAATACGGTAAGTGTTCCTCTTCTTTTAGTTTTTTCTCATTAGCCACAAATATATAGTAGCTAACATAGCTGGTCCCTGCACTCGTAAGCATGCTTGAGACCAAATCTTCCCCAAGTATTTAAGATCACCTAAAATAGTAGATTATGTGGCGAAGGAGAACAGAGAATGGGCCATAGCTAGGAGCACAAGGGTTCACATGTTTTTGTCTTCAATGACCACCCAAGTACATAAGAAGTGAAGTTACTACATAGATATTCAGATAATTTAGTCACTGCAATTTTTGTCTTTCTGATACAACCTAGAAACAATAAACTCACTTCTTTGAAATCATTGGATGTTTCATACAGATGAGGGCTGAGGAATCTTAGTTCAGCAATTTATCCAAAGTAAGTTAACATATATGATTATGAAATATGAAGAAATTAGCAGTGATAAAATGCAATTGTCTACTTTAGATATTTACAGAATTAAATGCAATCATTTCCTGAACTAAATGAAAGATTGAAAGTAAGGCCTTGTTCTTTGTAGAGTGAGTTTTATTTATTCGAATTGCGTGTAGATTGTATGGTTGAAAATAAGAAATAGTGTATTAAAAAATATAAAGTAATTGTGTGTGTGGTTGAAAATAAGGAGAGAGAAAATTGTTTTGAACGTTATTGTGAATCAAACAAGGCCTATAAAATTGTTTTGAATGTAATTAACGGTTTAAAGGCGTATAAAATTGAACTAACAAGAATACATCAATTGTCCATATATGATAGACCAGATGTAAAGTGATGTGCCATGTGCCCAACAGTAAGTGCATGTTGTTAACTATTCATGGTGGATGGCTTTGAAGTGATTAAGAAACTTCCATAAGGTAAATTGATGCAATTATTCATTATTAACTAACGATTTCAAGTTTAAACAATCTATTTTCATCATCTAGTTATTGCTCAATAGTTTGTACAAGGTAAGCACCATTCAGGGGCTCGGAGCAGTGTTACCACTTTCAGTCACTTATTTGGCTTATAAGAGAAATTCCATTTTACTCATAGAAAATGCTGAGCAAAAACCTCAGATCATCACAAAATCACCTAAATTGGCTAGGGTTCTTTTCAGTAATTCATTGTTGGAAATGACTGTCAAGTAGAAAATATTCCTAAAGAATACTTTAATCTCAAAATTGGAACACACAGATTACAATACCAACAAAGTAAAAAGTTATTGATTCCAAAATCAACTATTTTAAAATGTGAAATAAAATGTTATAACTTCATTTTTGTATGGTAAATACAAAAGATTACTTATGTGGCAAGACGTTATTTATCGCCCAAGCTTTTATCATCCCCAGCTAGGTTAATATGTACAACTCTGTTTTACAAAATTTAGTTTTACCAAACTAAACCAGTAGCTGATTTCACATTACTCCCAGTTGGGAAGTGACATCAATAAATACATCCACATTACAGGGGATTGTGAGGCCACCCATTGGATGATCAAATCCAAATTCTTCCTCGGCTTGAATTAATAAATCTTGAAACAAAGGCTGGTTCAAGTATGCTATTGGAATAATGAATCTTTGCTTTTCACCCTCTCCGACATATACTGCAACATGACCTTTTGGGATGTCTAATGTTTGGTTTTTCATTGATGAAGACCGTCGAAGAAAACTCTTGGAACTAACAATACGAGGGATGCGAATTGCCATGGTTCTGTAGGGTTTTCGTTCTTGATAGAGGGAGTTAAGAGGATATTTTAGGTTGTGTATCACAAGTAACAGATGAGATGTTGTGAAGGACTTATATCTCAGTTATATGCTAAGATATGCATATATATAGATGAAGTAGTACTATCAGGAAATCCTTCACTTGCTAATTGTGTGATGAAGAGTCATTCTAATTGGGACCATATTGCCAGACAGAACCACATTGATATAAGGAATCACATGGATTGCTTTCCATTTGCCATACAAACTTAGAAGTCAGCAAAAGCTTGTTTATTTTGAAAAAACCAATTTCCTCATAATTGAAGATTAGGTGGCCTACATGGGTCAATTTGGATGAAAGTAATTAGGACCAAAGATGGAGGCTTTTTGACATTGAAGCATTGTCTGGTGCTACGCTCTGGAGCATGCTTGGCCCATCCAAACTTGCATTTCAAAATAGATAAGACTTTTTAATTCTTTTCAAAATATACATTAATCTTAATCAAAAATTCAAAATCCATACTTGTTGGGATAAGAAAGCAGCTTCTCAAACTGTTGCACTTAAAATAAACAGGGGCAGATATGAATCAATAACAACAGATTCTGTGGTGAAGCACATCAGCACCATTGATCACATGGTCTTGACTTTCAACCACCACCTAAGATTCAAATGTGAAAACATTATTCCCCCAAAATTTTGGATAATACAGGCAACAGCTTAGGTTTTATGAGATACCTTGTTCAAGTGTTTATTTGGAATATGACAACATATATGGCATGTATACTTGAATCAAGGTCTTGGTCGTTGCAATATGTGAAAAATGAAGACAGTCAATCGAAATGACATAGTTCTTCATTGTCCATTCTGCACATTTCAGACTTTAGTACAGAAGGCATTCACGCAACTGGTATTTCATCAAACACCATCACTGAATCATTCATCAATAGAAACTTCGTCAATTTTCTACCCATCAGTAATGGAAAAACACTAGCTGATCAACCTGATTTCTCCACAAAACTTAAATAATTATCAATACAAACATTATTTTTAATTGTATAAATAGCGGATGTGGAAAGCCAAATAACGGCACCCATATTCTGGATCTTAAAGAAATTGCTTAATGCTTAGCTTTTTAAGGATTGCTGTCCCACAGACCACAGAACCCTCTAACCGTTTAATGCATGGATCATAAAAATGGATTTCCTAAATGACCAATCATTCTCTGCAACAACACTCAGTCATACAACATAGTAGGAAGTAGAAAATATTCCAATGTATAGCTGAATAAATAAATAAATAAATATTGGAGAACCAGGATTAGCACTATCCAATATTGTCTTTAATTAGCTCTAGTTAAGTTAATATTATATATTTGCTCGCATTCCACCAAACAAAATATTAGTAGTTGATTTCATGTTACACTCAATCGAGAAATAACATCAAGAAATATATCCCTCCTGCAGCCATCTAGATTAAACTCAAAGCTTTTGTACGATAGTATCTAGATCAAATGTATGCTTTACCAAATTTGTTTACTACCAAACTCAGCTAGTAACTGCTTCACAACAGGGGAGTGTGAGACAACTAGTGGATGATCATATCCAAATTCTTCCCTAGCTTGACATAATAAGTCTTGAAACGAAGGCTGGTTTTAGGTATGATATTGGAACAAAAAATCTCTTATTTTTCATCCTGTCGAACATAAACTTTAAAATAACATTTTGGACATCTAACATTGTTTGGCCTCCCATAAATGAACCCAGCCAAAGGAAAGTCTTGAAAGCGAATTCTTTCTTTCTAATATGAAGTTAAATGGAAAATCTCAGCATATTAATTTAAGTTTTTCTTGTTCATCTCAGCACCATTAAGCATTGACTTCAAATTTTATCAGAAAATTAACCACAAATGTAAAAAAGAAATTGTCATAATTCCATTTTCTATGGTATACAGTAAAACTGTCTCATGGGGTGACATTATTTTCCTCCCCAAGCTTTTATATGCTCTAGCTAGCTACAATATACACAATGCTTTACAAAACTGCTTCCTACCAAACTAAGCCAATAGCTGGTTTTATATTATGCTTAATTTAGAAGTCACATAAATGAACTCATCATTGCTACAAGGGATTGTGAGGCCTCCCATTGGATGATCGTATCCAAATTCTTCCTCAGCTTGACTTAACAAATCTTGAAATAAAGGCTGGTTCAAGTAAGATATCGGAATGACAAATCTTTTCTTTTCGGCCTCTCCAACATATACTGCTAAATGTCCTTTTGGAATATCTAATGTTGTTTGGCTTCTCATTAAAGAAGATGGTCGGAGAAGTTTCTTGGAACAAATAATGTGAGGCAGTTGGATTGCCATGGTTTTGAACACGTGGTTTTCTTCCTCAATCAGATTCTGGGATGTATGAACGAAGAAAAAGCTGTGATTGTTGTAAGGGGTTACGTATGTCTATATATAGATGAATTAACTCTTTCTGGCAATCTTTACTTCTGAAGTTTGTGGTTTACCAGAGACATTTAGATGGGGACCATATCACCAAACACAAACATTTGCACATGAGAAATCACATGGATATGTCTTCCAATCATCAAATGTAATTGAGATTACTGTAAACCTTCGTTTGCTAGCATTTAAGATAAGATGGCCTACCAAGGACAACTTGAGTCAAGGAAATAAGGACAGTACACAGAGTCGCTCTTGAGTGGAAAAACAACATGGACCTACACACAGAGCCATGCTTATGGCACTTGATATTTGGTATCAAAATAAGGTCACATACAGAGAAATTTATACATTTAGAAGTTATGTTTCACACAGTCACATTTATACAGCCAAACCTTAAATTGAATTTACACCTGATGGGACACAAAAGAGGCAACTTCTCCAGTCATATCCAGAATAAGCAAATTGTTGGGAGCCCAGTGCTAATTCCGCCAAGATCGATGGACACAAAAATAATATCATTGAAAATAATGGGACACTAAAATAAGCGTAAATATGGAACAGGATTTAACGTGGTTACTTAAATCGCCTACGCCCACTGACCCACACCAATATATTTCACTATCTCAAAAGGAGTAAAAATACTCTGTTGTATTTTCCGCTTACTTTCAAACTTTATCACTCCACTCACTTTTATCTCTCGTGTATAACCTACACCAAGTCTCTCTCTACACAAAGATACTCTGTGTTGTTTGGTGGTAAGATGGATGTTGTGGTTTCAATGGAGAAATGTGAGCTATTTATAGGTGATCTTCACGCATCAAATGTCAAATATTGCAACACACGCCGCATGCCAAGGTTGAAAAAACTACCAAGCCACATGCTTTGACTTTCTTTTCTTTTCTTTCCACCAACCCATTGAGCCCCTCTTTTTTTGACCATTTTGTTTTGCTTTGTCTGCCACTAACAATCTCCCACTTGAAGACTGATTTCAATCAATCTTCACAATCCGGCTTTCACCTTGGGATATCTCATGTCCTTGTGGATCCTGTGAAATGTGGTGTGGGTCATCACATCTGTCTTCATTGTAGAAGACCAATTGAAGCTGAGCACAGCTCTAGTTTTTCTTTGGTTACTATCTTCGTCATCATGTCGGCTGGGTTCTTGGTACCTTGAATCTTTTCAAGCTTCAATACTCCATCTTCCAAAAGTGATCTGATGAAGTGATAACGGAGTCCAATATGTTTGGTTCTAGAATGAAATGCCGAATTCTTTGCCAGATGTATCGCACTCTGGCTGTCACTGTGCAAGACATTCTTCTCCTGGTTGAAACCCAATTCTGCCAACAAACCTTGTAACCATATCATCTCTTTGCTAGCCTCGGTTACTGCCACGTACTCTGCTTCTGTAGTTGATAACGCAACAATCCTCTGTATTTGCGAAATCCAACTAACTGCGATAGCAACCGTAAAGACATAACCGGTAGTGCTTCTTCTGCGATCTACCTCACCAAAGAAAATCGTGCATCTACGAAACCTCGTAGTTTCACTTCGCCTCGTCTAAAGCATAAGCATTTATCAGTAGTTCCCCGTAGATATCTCAATATCCACTTTACTGCATCCCAATGCTGCTTTCCAGGATTTGCCATATATCTGCTCACAACTCCTTTGCATGAGCAATATCTGGTTGCAGTACAAACCATGGCATACATCAAACTTCCAATGGTGAGGCATATGGAATTTTAGCCATGAAGTTTCTCTCCTCTTGTCTTAGGAGGCGGTCGTTGGATAGGCGAAATGATTCGCTAATGGCATCTTGGTGGCTTTGCCTTTGCTCATGTTGAACCTTTGTAGGATTTGATCAATATACTTGGCCTGCGACAACTGCAAAACACCTTTTTGCTTGTCTCTGCAAATTCTCATCCCTAGAATTTGCTTTGCTTCACCCAAGTCCTTCATTTCGAATTCCGCCGATAGTTGCTTCTTCAACTTCTTGATCTCGTCCATGTCCGAGCCGGCTACTAACATGTCATCGACATAAAGTAGCAAAATGATATAGCTGGACTCGAACCGCCTAAAGTAGCAACAATGGTCAGCATTACACTTCATGTAGCCATTTTTCTGCATAAATCCGTCAAACTTCTTGTACCACTGTCTAGGCGCTTGCTTTAAGCCGTATAGGCTCTTCTTCAATTTGCATACCAGCTTCTCCTTTCCTTTCACCGAGAAGCCTTCTGGTTGCTGCATATAGATTTCCTCCTCTAAGTCACCATGGAGGAAAGCAGTTTTCACGTCTAACTGCTCCAAGTGCAAGCCCTCCGCTGCAACAATGCTCAACACTGATCGAATTGTCGTCAGCTTCACAACTGGCGAAAATATCTCTGTGTAGTCAATTCCTTCTTTCTGCTGGAAACCTTTGACTACCAATCTCGCCTTATACCTTTTCGAACCATCATGTTCTTCTTTGATTCTGTACACCCATTTATTGTTGAGAGCTTTCTTCCCTCTGGGCAACTCAGCTAGTTCCCACGTCTGGTTGGAGATGAGAGACTTTATCTCATCTTTCATTGCAAGCTCCCACTTAACAATCTCCCACGACATGCCTCGTCATAGCATTCAGTTCACCGCGTCGATGAGCAACATGTAGTTCATGTACTTCCGATTTGGAACATGAGGTCGACTTGACCTCCTCACAATGGGGGTCGGAGCTGGAGACTGTGGTGAATCAGCCTCCGAGATGGGCTCCTCTGTCTGCAGACCCTCATCTGTCTGCTTTGACGTACTTCCTTCTAGAGTGTCGTCCGGAACAACATATGTTGGATCGTCGTTTGTTATGTCATTGGACTGAACTGCATTTCTGTCCTTGTACATCACCTTTTCATTGAATATGACATCCCGGCTTCTGATGAGCTTTTTGTTCTGATCATCCCAAAAGCGGTACCCGAACTCGTCTCCACCATATCCAACGAAAGTACACTTTAGTGATTTGGAGTCTAACTTACTCCTGGCATTGTCACTAATGTGCACATACGCGACACAACCAAATACTTTCAAATGAGAAAGTTTCACTTCTTTTCCGCTCCAAACTTCTTCCGGTATCCTGTACTCCAATGGTACCGACGGTCCACGATTAATTAGGTATGCCGCCGTGTTGACAGCCTCCGCCCAAAACTGTTTTGGCAGGCCTGCATGTATTCTCATGCTTCGCCTGCTGTCAACGTCCGATTCATGCGTTCTGCAACTCCATTCTGTTGCGGTGTTCCTGGCAACGTTCTCTCCAACTTGATGCCATTTTGGTAACAAAATTTCTTGAACGCCAAATTTTCGTACTCTCCACCATTGTCAGATCTCAACTTCTTTACTCTCAAACCAGTTTCATTCTCCACCATGGCTTTCCACTTCTTGAACGCCTCGAACACATCAGATTTGTGTCTCAAGAAGTAAACCCACACCTTTCTCGAGTGGTCATCAATGAAAGTCACGAAGTATGACTTTCCGCCAATCGATGAAACTGTTGTTGGACCCCACACATCTGTGTGGACAAGTTCAAGCTTCTCTTTCTTCAGAGTTCTGCCACTTGTATTGAAACTCACCCGTTTCTGCTTCCCAAAAATACAACTTTCGCAAAAGTCTAAATCAATAGACTGAAGCCCTGGTAGTTTCCCTTTTGCATGCATGTACTTGAGCCCTTTCTGGCTCATATGCCCAAGTCTTTGGTGCCACAAGTTCGCATCCTTGCTATCAGCAACTGTGATTGTCATACACGCATTCGCCGTCGTGTATAGGGTGCCACTATCCTTGCCACGTGCGATTATCATGGCCCCCTTGGTGATTTTCCAATTATCACCAGAGAAGCTTGTGTCACATCCTTCTCTCGACAACTGCTTGACGGAGATCAAATTTTTCCTCAATTCTGGAATATGTCTCACGTCCTTCAATTTCCATACAGATCCATTAACATTGATCTGTACTTCTCCTATGCCCACCACGCTGCAAGGATGATCGTCTCCGAGATATACTTCTCCGAAGTTTCCCGACACATAATTTACAAAAAGGTGTCGATTTGCGGTGGCATGGAACGATGCTCCAGAGTCTATTACCCAATAATCGGTCTTCTTCTCCATGGAACATATCAACGCATCACGCGCGTTTCTTGATCCGCGACATTGACCTCGGTCTTGTTCTCCGCTTCCTTTGAGCCGCTCTACACGATTTTTGTAGTGCAGCCCCGACCGCAATTCCAACATTCAATGCACTTTAACTTGTTGGAATTTACGTGATTTTTAGATCTCGATGCGCCATTCCTCGACTTGCTCGCCCACGCCCATGCTCTCTGTTTGAACTTACGCCTCGCTATCTACATTGAAAGCGGCCGGAAGTTGAAGTCGCATCGACGTCTCCTGATCTCCTCGGTCAAGATCATGCTCACAACGTCATCGAACTTCAATTTCGACTTACCGCCGAGCTACGATGGTCGCGATGCCATTCCGACTCTCGACAAGCTGCCAAGAATTAATAGAGCTCAACTTCATCACTAAAAGTGATTTCCACCGTTGTCAATTGGTCTACTACCTCATTGAATTCGTTGAGGTGTTCTCCAAATCTCCCGCTTCCATCATCTTCATATTGAACAATTTCTTGATCAAATGAACTTTATTTGCAGACGTGTTCATACATCTTGGATAGAGCCGCCATGAGAGACGCCATTGTCTTCTCATTTTTAATGTTGAAAGCGACCGACTTTGATAGGGTCAATCTAATTGGCGCCAAGTGCTTTTCGATCAAGCACCTCCCACTCGTCGTCTTTCTCGCCTTCTGGCTTTTCTTTTAACGGCTTATATAGGTCCTCCATTTGCATTTTCCAATATCCAAAATTTTTGCCATCAAACTTATCAATTTTGGAAATTCTCTCGTCTGTCGCCATTACTCCCACTCGAACAAAATGTGATTTTTCGAGAAATCGCTTCGATGTGGAAGATCGCCTATCTTGCAACCACGAGCATACTAAGAATTTCAAGAGATATCACAAACAAAGCTCGATACAGCTTGTTGGGGAACTAGGCGCCGCTAATTCCGCCAAGATCAGTGGGACACAAAAATAATATATCTGATCGAGAAAATAATGGACACTAAAATAAGCATAAATATGGAACACCGAGATTTAACGTGGTTCGGCCAAAGCGCCACGCCCACGGACCCACACCAATATATTTCACTATCTCAAAGGAGAGTACAAAAATACTACACTGTATTTTCTCTCTTCTCAAAGCGCTTTATCACTCCACTCACTTTTATCTCTCGTGTATAGCTTCTACACTGAAGCTCTCTCTCTACACAAGATACTCTGTGTTGTTTGGTGGTAAGATGGATGTTGTGGTTTCAATGGAGAAATGTGAGCTATTTATAGGTGATCTTCACGCATCAAATGTCAAATATTGCAACACACGCCGCATGCCAAGGTTGAAAAAACTACCAAGCCACATGCTTTGACTTTCTTTTCTTTTCTTTCCACCAACCCATTGAGCCCCTCTTTTTTTGACCATTTTGTTTTGCTTTGTCTGCCACTAACACAAATGCTAGGATTTGAAGTTCATAATTAGTGAACTGTAGAAAAAGAGAGAATGAGAGAGCAGGCTTTGGATTCTTATTAATGATTGGATGCAAAAAATCTGGCAAAATACTTCATAACCGTATTAAGGAAATTAATTCTCCAATTAGATATGCATGAAAATGGCTTGTCTGCATTTCACTTCAATATCACCATAATGTGTTTTGGAACATCCTAAAAACTCAAGCTCTGTGAAGATATTTCGAGTAAGGTTAGCTTCGTCTCTCAAAAAATGCAATAAAAAGGATAAATGCTGGCCTTTGATAGTGTTCACACTTTGTACGGAAGATGAGAAAATTGATGAAATTTCTGAAGAAAAGATGCATATTTTCTGTTAAGTGATTGATTCTTTGCTACTCTGAAACACAATGATATTTTGTGCAATGGAAATAAAGTGTAAAGGAGAGTTCACTCTCTCACAAATCTTCTCGTGAATTAAAAATAGAAACAAAGTCTTCATCTCCACAAATCTGTGCATTGTACCCATCTCAGATTCTATTCAAGTAAGTGGTAACAATACTTCAAAGTTCAATGGAAAATAACAGCATATCAATCTATCTTTTTCTTAATAATCTCAGCACTATTAAGCATTGATTTCAAATTTAATTTAGAAAATTGAGCAAGAATGTTAAAAGAAAATGTCATAATTTCATTTCCTGTGGCATACATTAAAATTGTCTCATGGGGAGACACTTTAGTTTCCTCCCCAAGTATTTATCTTCCCTAGATAGCTAAAATGTACACAATGCTTTACAAAACTGCTTCCTACCAAACTAAGCTAGTAGCTAGACTCATATTACGCTTAGTTTAGAGGTCACATAAATAAATTCATCATTGCTACATGGGATTGTGAGGCCTCCCATTGGATGATCATATCCAAATTCTTCCTCGGCTTGACTTAATAAATCTTGAAACAAAGGCTGGTTCAAGTATGATATTGGAACGACGAATCTTTGCTTTTCACCCTCTCCAACATATACTGCCACATGACCTTTTGGAATATCTAATGTGGTTTGGTTTCTCATTGATGAAGACGATCGAAGAAATTTCTTGGAACGAATAATGCGAGGCACTTGGATGGCCATGGTTTTTGAACAGGGTTTTTCTTCCTCAATGGGATTCTGCGATGTACGAAAGAAGGAAAAGCTGTGGTTCTTGTGAGGGGGTATGTATGTCTATATATAGATGAATAGCTCTCTGTGGCAATCCTTTACTTCTAAAGTTTGTGGTTTACCAGACATTTAGATGGGGACCATATCACCAAACACAGACATTGCCACATGAGAAATCACATGGATATGTCTTCCAATCATCAAATGTAATTGAAATTAAAGAAGACCTTTGCTAGCATCTAAGGTAAGATGGCCTGCAAAGGACAACTTGAATGAAAGCAATAAGGACAGTACATGGAGTGTTTCTCGATTAGAAAAACAACATGGACCTACAATCATTAGCATGCTTAGGGCACTTGATATTTGGTATGAAAATAATGTCACATAGAGAAAAATTTATCATATTTATAAAAGTTATATATGCTTCACAGAGACACATTTATACACCGCACATAAACCCTATATCAAATTTGTACCTGAAGGGACGCAAAGGAGGCAAGAAAGAGAATCAGAGAGTAGGCTGAGCGATCTTGGACTCTGATTAAGGACCAGCATACGAAAAATCTGGCAACATTCTTCATATCTGAACTAAGGAAAATGAATTCCCCAATTGCATATTCACGAAAATGACTTTAAGATGATTACAATAAAGACACATTTTCTACATGATTATTAAAGTCACGGATGATTACAATTGTTTAGCTGCACCGATTTTGATTCGATCAATGGATTGTTACAAGAGAGGATTGCAATGGGAAAAAAGGCAGAGAAGCAGCAGCAGCAGGGCAGCAACAGCAAGTAACAGTTACTAGTTGGCATTTGAATTGGGAGTCGAGGTGACATCATTTTGGCAGTGAGGGGACTCGTTGCTTTGGAAAGCAGTTATGAAAACGTTGTTCACATTTTTGCAGTTTGACCCCTTTTATATAAATAACCTTAAACAGAAGTACAAAACATTTCTAGAAGGGAAATTCGAGCATTTGGTCAAAAAAACTCGTATGAATGCCCGTTTGGTCCAAAAGAAATTTGGTGTGCGTTTGGTCCATTTGGATAGAAGTCGTCCATTAAACCGTCAGTCAAAATCAACTTTTAAAAAATTGAGTGCTTGTTTGATCCATTTGATTTGAGATAAATTGTACAAAGGGTTTCAACCTTTAAGTATTTCTACAATCAAAATTTCAAAATTTAAAAATGTATACTTTAGTCCTAAATTTTAGTTAAATTATACAATTTCACCTACTATTTTTCTGTAAGTTCTTATTTGGTCCATAATTAATTTTATTGAATTAATTTGATTTTGATTAAATAGTTTTTATCAAAAATTTTCAATATAGTAGCATTTGTTCGTATTAATATAATATCACAACTTTTAAAAATTTTCTTTGGCATTAGAGACAGACACATTTTTATTTTAAGTAACAATTAATAATAAATATAATTATTGTACCTAAATAAAATTTTATTAGGAATATATTACTGTAAAAAAATATATCGAATATAAAGAATTAATCACAAAAAATAAAATCAAAAAGAAAATCAAAAAATAAAGAATACAAAAAGCCCTCGCCCCCAGCCCCCTCCTCGGAAACCACCACCACTACTGTGGTCTTTCAAAAATTTTCTTTAGCATTAGATATACGTACATTTTGATTTGAAGCAATAGTCTATAATAAATGCAATTTTTGTGCCTAAATAAAATTTTATTGAAAATATATCATTATAAAAAAATATACCGAATACAAAGAATTGATCATAAAAAATAAAAAATAAAAAGAAAATCAAAAAATAAAAATAAAAACCCTCCTCATCCGACCCCCCAAAACCCATTACCAAGGTGGTGCTGCTGCTGGTGGCGATTTACCACTAGACCGCACCAGCAGATCGTGGTTTCCGCCACCAGTAGTTGATGGTGGTAGTGGGGTGGGTTTTTTTTTTTTTGATTTTTGATTTTCTTTTTCTTTTAAATGTATTTTGGGTGGCGATTTTTCTCAACAACCGTCACCACGTTGTTTTAACAAGAGCTGGCTGTTCTGGCCAAGAACCGTCACCTCTTGCTAAAAATATTTTTTTAATACATTTTGGATGGCGATTTTTCCTAACAACTAGCCTCCATCCTTTGTCTGAAATAAAATTACAATATTGCTACTGACAGTTTTGAGTAGCGTTTTTCTATAAAAACGTCATCCAATGGACAATTCCCAATGCCCATTGTGTACTAGTGAGTTATTTACTAATTATGAATTGAAATAGATGATACTATCAACTTACAATGAAATTCAAACACAAATGTTGTGTAGCAAAATAATTGTAAGCATGGCTGCTTTTCATCATTACCAACTTTACAACAAAGTATGAACAGTCGTGAAACATCTGTAATGTTCCATTAATTTAAATGCCATATGCTATAAATTAAATTGTTACCAAACAACGTTATTGATTCTCGTGCATCGCACCGGTGTGAATATTAGTTAATGAATTAAGGATGAATAAGAATTACAAAATATATGGAAGGGTGAAATAAGAAAATCAAAAGTTTCTAATTGTCCATCTTTTTATATATTAGTTATTAGTAATTAATGATCGCGATTAGTAATCAGTGATTAGACTATAAACTATTGACTAGCAAAATTGACATGGGTGAAAACTACTTCTTTTTAATGAACTAGTATTCACACCCGTGCGTTACACGAAGACTAAATTTTGATAATTATATAATTAAAATAGTTAAAATAGCTAAATAAAGATAATTATCCACTGAAACCAAAGTGTGCTATCATACAAAACGTGAATAAACAACAGAAACAAAATTTCAATTTTAATTAATATTATTATAAAATTTAATAAAAACAAAATTCGATAAGTTAAAAAATAAACAATAATACTTGACGAAAATGAATTTTCAAACTAACATTTTGTAATAAAAATACAACTTAAACTGACGTCACATAATTGTGCATACATATATGCATTGTATAATCTAAAATCTACTATTTGTAATTCAATTTTTGAAAAACAAAAAAAAAAAGAAAGAAAAATAATTTTTTAAAAAAATGCTTAAATCATTTTTTTCTTTCAAATTAAAAAGCTTAAATTTTTTATAGATACTAAGTTATATTAATTCATGTCATATGATACCAACTTAGCAAATTATTAAAAACACAATTGTCAATAAATTTTGCAGAGCAATATACTTGTACAAGTTAATAATCAAGAACCATAGTGGCATCCGTCTTGGTCTTACATCCCTGAGGCTAAGAGTTCATTTCCCCCCACTCCCCCTCTTGTAATTCAAAAAAAAGTTTATAACCGATCAAAAAAAAAAATTTTATAATCAATATAAAATATATATTCAACAAAGCACTTTATTTGTCTTGTCATTATATTACTTTCATTCTTTGAACATCTATTTACTATTTACTTTACTATTAATTTTTTTTATGTGAAATGAAATTTATTTACAGTTTTTATGCCATATTAAAATCATGAAAAAAGAAATTCCTAAAACACAGATGAATAGCACAATCTTGTCCCACAGTCTTGTTCCAATACCTAAAAAGATTTTAATTATATGACAAAAAAATTGAAAACTTATGTCCAACTATAGAGTAATAACACATTAATATATCGACAATGTGCAGGAAACCATGAATGATGTGTGGATTCGGATGATATCGAACGAAAATCATAAATGATGCATTACACAGAGATTTGGATATGTCCATTACAGTCATTGCAGATTGTTATATGACAACGTCCCTTGTGAACAAACTGGTAAT
Organism: Jasminum sambac; assembly: GCA_018223645.1. Lineage (NCBI taxonomy): Eukaryota > Viridiplantae > Streptophyta > Magnoliopsida > Lamiales > Oleaceae > Jasminum > Jasminum sambac. The sequence goes on along the minus strand of CP073648.1, from coordinate 25,752,496 downwards.
TACATCTCATGTTTAATTTAATCTATTATCTAGAAAAACAACTTGCTAGAGTTAGCCTATTAGTAGTTTTTTTTAATCTATATATATATATAAAAGCAGCATTTTTTCCCCCCAAAACACATTCCTAATTTTTCCCGCCTATTGAATTTGCCTAATATAAACTTCTATCTATATATAGAATAATTTATATATATAGAAAATGAGGCTTTTTTCTTATTATATTTTTTATTGTCGTAAATCCATTTTCCCGCTTAAAATAAACTCTTTTTTTATTTTTTCTTTCCTAATCCATATCCAACTCTCTTTTATTTTTTCCCTAATATATTAATATTAATGTATAGATATTTTATTTAATTATTTCTACCCTACTTTACCCCATCTCATAATATCCAAATATTCTTTCTATCATTTCCTCTCTTTTTTTTCTACGTATAAAACATAATAATTTGTGATTCTATTTTCCTCGACTTGATGAGAGCTTTAAAACAAATATACTATCAATATATAAATTTTTATTTTTAAAAAAAAATTAAAATTTATCCCAAATATATAAATTAGTACCCAACTTAAATATAAATTGATATTAATATAGATTAATGATTACTGATGTAATAAGATTAAAAAATTTTGATAATTTGTTACAACACTGATGTTTGTGCGTAAAATTCAAATATAATAAGATATTTCATTATTTTGCACTTTAACATCCAAACTTTAATAACAAATAATAAATTTAATTTGGTACCTCATTAGCTTCTGTTATTATTAGTTGTAATTTAGTTTATTGGGAAAAGTATTATATATTTTTCTTTCAAATATTACAAACTTCAATTTTTTTCTATTTTTTCTATCAAATCTTCAATTAATATATATTTATGTGTCGAAAAATATAAGGGTGTTCCGAGAATTGAAATGAATTTCTAACTGATTGTTTTTTCATAATTTTGGTATTTAAAAAATAAAATTATTTAAAATTAACAGTTTTTACTAAGATTTAATTTTTATGCCATAAAAAATTACCATTGATTAAATTTTTGCATAAAAATTCGAATAAAGGTTTAACATTAAAATTAAAAAATAAGATAAGAAATTATTAATTATTTCTGTAAATAATTAACTAAGAAACAAAAAATAATTAAAATTAACAATCCTACTAAGATTCAATTTTGTACACTACAAAATTACGATTCATTAAAGTTTTACACAAAAATAAAAAAAAAAACTTACCAACAGCTGACTCAAGTTTGAGACAAAATTTACTACTATGCTCCCCAATGGGTATTAAAAAATTTAAAAATTAGGTTGGACCCAATAATTAATTTTAGAAATAATTAATTATTTTTATAAATAATAAGCTAAAGAATAAAAGTTAATTAAAATTAGCGATTTCTATAAAATTTAATTTTTTGTGTGATGAAAAATTACAATTTATTAAATTTTTACATAAAAATTAAAATAAATATGTAACATGAAAATTAAAAACTTAGCTTGGACCTTTTATTAATTTTAGAAAGAATTTATTATTTTTAAAAATAATAATTAGCTAATGAATGAAAATTAATTAAAATTAGTGATTTCACTAAAATTTAATTTTGATGGGATAAAAAATTACAATTTATTTAATTTTTAAATAAAATATTAAAATAAATGTATAAGATCAATCTATTGAATATATATTTATATCTTTTAAATTCCAAGATATCTTTTCAATTATAAGATATTTTTTAAATTGGATTCATATAATTCTTAAAATTATGGCTATCAAGCCAATTATTTTGGAACTAATTATTTCTTAGAAATAATTAAATTAAATACAAAAATTAACTATGATTATTTAAACTATTTTTAATTAAAACAATAAATTCTATTGCCAATATTTACAACTTGAATGGATCTTAATTTTACCAACTTTTACCACTTTTTTCCACTTTTTTCAACTTTTTTCTCTCTCATAAATCAATCACATCCACATATCTCATCACATCCACAAATCTCAACCACTCACCTCCACTCATTCTCTCCCCTCTTTTACTTTAAAACACTTTAAAATACTTTTAATTTACTCCTATTCACCCTTTTAGTTAGACATGGGTTTAGTGGGCAAAGATTGATAAAAATTAATTCTATTGTTAAAAGGAAAAATATAATTAATTTAAAAAATGCAAGAAATCATTAAATTGCTAGGGGTTTTCCCTAAAAAATGAAAAAAAAACCTTTAAATTGTAATATATCTTTTAAATTACAAGATTTCTTCAAAATTAAATTCATACAATTCTTAAAAGTGATGATATTAAAATAGTTATTTTATAAATAATTAATTGCTTTGATAAATAATTAGGTAAAAATAATAATTAGTTAAAACAAATTCTATTACAATTAATTAAAATTAATACTATTACAATTAATTAAAATTAATACTATTACAGTTAATTAAAATTAATACTACTGTTAAGATTTAATTGAACTTGGTTTTAGTAGGCGAATATTGACATGGTTTCATTGGACGAAAATTAATAAAAATTAATTATATTTCCAAAACAAAAAATATGACATTAATTAAAAAATAAATAACGATTAAAATTAATTAGATTGCCATTGTAGATTAGATTTTTCCTAATTTTCCTAAAATAGAAACATAACTTTATTTCAAAAAATGAAAAATAATTAAAATTAATTACATTGCTAGATAAAAGAAAAATATACTTACAAAATTAATTTATCTTTTTATGTATTTTAACATAAAGTTAAGTTAACACCTATAAGATTTTTTATTCTTAGAATTGGGTATTACATCTTATTGTAAAGTAAGTCGGCCGATATTAAAATGATTATCACAGAAATAATGAATTCCTTTCATAAATAATTAGCTAAAAATAAAAATTAATTAAAAATAATTATACGACGATTAATTAAAATTAATAATATTGTTACAATTTAATTGAATTTGGTTTCAATTGGCAAAAATTGGCACAATTTCGTTGGAAAAAAATTAATCAAAATTAATTATATTGCTAAAATAGAAATATAACATTAACGAAAAGATAAATAATAATTATAATTAGTTACATTTCCATGATTGGCTAGATTTTCCCTAAAAAATGAAAGACATCTTCTTACATGCAAGATATCTTTTTAATTGTAAAATATCTTTAAAATTATATTCATACAATTTAAAATTATGTTAAAATACTAATTATTTAGAAATAATAAATTATTTCTATAAAGAATTAGCTAAAAACAAGATTTTATTAGAATTAATTATACTACAATTAATTACAATTAATTATATTTCTCAGATTTTATTGGATATATTTTCATTGGATAAAAATTGAGATAGTTTTATTAGACGAAAATTAATCAAAATTAATTAAATTGCTAAAAATTGGGAAACATAGTTATTTCAAAAAATGAAAATAATTAAAATTAATTAGATTGTTAGGAAAAGAAAAAATGTGCTACTTAAATTAATTTACCTTTTATGCATTTTAAAATAAGGTTAAGTTAACGCCTATAAGATTTTGGATTCTTATAATTGGGGTATTATATCTTATTGTAAAGTAATTCGAGTGATCATTAGTCCCTAATTAACTTTATTTACTTTTTCAGTATCATTTTTTTTGAAAATATGCTTTTTTTATTTTCGTATGTTTTTGTATTTTCTATGATATTTCTTTTAAGTTACAGTTGACGACAAAATGCTAATATTTTTTTGTATAATTACGGGTGTTTCAAAGGATCTGCTCCATTTTTTTCTTTTTTTAAGTAACAAGCTCCAAAAATAGGTATTCAAATAGTAATGATTTTTTATTTTGATACTACTCGAACCAACAATTATATAATAATTTTTGGTTCAATATGTCGCTTTCGCTGGGGAATAAATCTAAGAATTCTTATTAAACAATTGGCTATCACCTCAATCAATTATTGAAATTATAAGACTCAATTAGAATATTTTAATTGGCTTTCAACTATATTAAATATTTATCTAAATTTCTGTCTCTTAAATAAATATTAAGAATCCTACTTACTTTAATTATTTATTTTATACTTGAATTTTCCTGTTGATGTTTTATTTTATTTTTAAGTATAATCAGTTAGATTGTATATTTTAAGTATTAATCACATATATTTCAATTTATTTGTCTTATCCAAATCAATTTAGATGTTAAATCAAATCATTCAATATTTAATATGTCGAATATGTTAAATTAGTAAGTTTATACCTAATATGTTAATATATGTGTTTAATATATTTAGAATGTATTTATTAAAGAAATAAAATGTCAAAACAAAAGTTTTGGATTAAACTATCATGATGACGCATTGACACGGATGAGAATTTTCTAGCGGGGCAGGGACGGGGACGGGGACAGGGCATGGAAGTTGGTAATTCTTATATCATTTGCATTCAGTCCAGAGTAAATGAGGATGGATCGGAATGAGAATAAGTGTTTCCCAACGTGGCAAGAACAGTTTAGGGTATGTCGGACTGTACTGATTACATTATTGTTTTTATAATATATCTTTATACTGATTATATTTCATAATTAAAATTTAAAAATCATTATTTACATATTAATTATTAATAACATACATCATAGTGATGTATAATAATTAATATCTTTCAAAATTTATAATTGCATATAATAAAATGTAAAATAATTTTAAAGAAAAAATTATGAGCTCTACGAATGTTAGTAGAGTTATTTTAGTATGGTTATTTTAATAACTATAACATTTAATGTCATTTTATTTTGGGTTTACATAAGTAGATTAATCTTACAACGAGCAAAATGTAATCTATTATGACAATTGCTGTCACGAATTATCATCCCATGCAAAGCACGGGTGTAAATGCTAATTAAGTTACTATTCTATGGATAATAGTAAATTAAGTTGTGTGGATTTTCGTGAGTTGCTCCTTACATATTTGTACGATGGATTAGTATGAAATATAGGGAAAATTTTATCGAAATTTTTATAGAATTGTTTCAAGTTAAATTCTTTAAATTTATTGTTGTAACTCATTATTTATTTTAATTATTTTTTTAGATTTTATGTTAATATTATTAACATCTATCAATAACGTTGTTAGTTGAAAATTTTATCCCACGTGCAACGCACGGGTGAAACGGCTAGTATCTTTAATTATATCGTTATGAAAAAAGGTTTTGGTTTTTGCTCCAACCACATGGCATTTAAGATTTTCCCAAAATAGAATTTTCCCCCTTTTTTGGGGCCTCTGCTTCTATGATTATGTTTCAAAAATTTCAGCTAAAATTTGATGTCAATGAAATAGAGAAATATGCAAAACTATTGATTAAAAAAAGGGTAAAAAGGAAAAAAAAAACCTATGGGATAAAAAAGGGAAGGGTTTTTTTTTGGGATGAAAAAAAGGGTTTTCAAAGAATAGTATATTTTAATGGCACACAATAAAAAAAAAAAAAAAAAGGTTGCATGTGTGAGGTTCTAGGAAATAGTTTTCAAAAAACAGTTTTTAAATAAATAAAAACAGTTTTTTTCAGTGTTAAACCCACTAAAAAATAGGTTTTCTTGTCCCAAAACCACTATTATTCTATTTGAAAAGAGTTAGCACCTCTACTTTATATATACACACTAGTATTGCCCCGTGCGATGCACGTGACGATTAAGATGATTTATTTACATAAAATATTATTAATACAGAAAAAAATAGCGAAACATATATAATATTATAGATTTTAATAATTAGTCGTAAATTTTTATCCAAACCATTATCTTGTAAGAAAAAATATTACATATCAATTGTCGTAATTGATGATTTTAGGCAGTGACAAAATATTTGTTATGGATTTTTTCCTATTCAATTGTGTTTTATTTTTATTTTTTATTTAATAAAAAGATTTGTAATTGCACCATAGAATGAGATTTCTATGCTAATTAGTATAATAGATTGATGTCTCCTATCAGTAGTGTTCAAAAAAGTGTTCAAAAGCCTCATAGAGTGCACTTAAGCATGAAAAAACACAAATTGCGGGGCAACAGTTTTAATGAAAATAAAAATTAATTCAAAGGATAAAAATAAAAATTGAAAAAAGTTGTACTTCCCATTGCCGGGATTTCAACCCAAATGCCATATCCAATTTATTACAGGTGCTACCAGTGGCTACAACGGATGTTTTGCAAATTACTACACAACCCCGATCTATATTATTTAATATTTCAGCCTCTTTTGTACTATAATCATTCTTTTTTTTTTTTTTTTGACTCACGATGTACTAATCTAACTGATAACCATATGGATTAATTTTAATGATAGTCCATGAGATTTTAGCAAAATTACAAAATAATTATTAAAGTTCAAAAGTTCTAGCACTCATTATGGGTTATGACGCATGCGGACCTCATCATGGGAGCCGTCATACCCTAATTTCGGTATAAAAATAAAGGTATATTCTTCTAGTTTCGTGATTGCCGGAGCGCACTTTGGAATCTGTCCAAGTAAACGAATTGTTATTGGTAATGAATTACACACACACAAAAAGGAAGTTTATCTTTTTAAGAATCACATTACAATAGTTCCGGTAAATTTTGCACTCGATAACTAAATTAGGAATTCATTCAAATTGTATTAATATCCACAAAACAATTAGCTGAATACTATCAACCTTGAGGCTTTTTGTTTTAAATAGCATCATTGACTTTCCCCTTTTTAGGTTATCGATTAGGTTTTCAGTTTCATATACTCTCACGAGGGTTGAAATTCTTGAACTTCCAAAAATTTCTCATACTAGCTTTGTCAATTCTCATTGCAAGTTTATGTTAAAATTACTGCAATTTCGGTAGCTATCAAATGTAGCAGTGGGAAAATAATTGAAAACTCCCAAGATGGAATTCGCATTCCTCTCCTTTGTGTTTATTACATTATTATTATGTACTATTAGATTTTCCATAAATTTAAAGTGAATTACCTTTGCAATTTTTTAGCGTTTGCTTCTGCAAAATGTCATAAATGAGCACTGTACATTAAAAGAGAGATGACCTTCCTTTTTTAAAAAAAAAAAAAAAATAACAATGTTATGGCTTCTTGAGTTCACATGTGACGCCTTGTTTCCAACCTAGAATAAATCATAAAATTATTACGGTAATTGCCAATAGAATACTTAATATGATAGTTGGATGTGATTTGTTAAAATGTGGTGGATCAAATAAAAAATATAGTGTCAATTTAATTACTCATCATTCTAATATATTAAAAATCTAATTGAATGATTGAATTAATTAAAGTTAAAAATATAACTAATTTTTCTTGGTGCTAAACCTTTTAAAATTTAATAATTATTTTGTACGTTTGCTAAAATTTTACTGACATAATTTAAAATTAACCCATATATGGTTAGGAGTAAGATTAGTGCATAAAGGGTCTGAAAAATTCAATTATATAGCATTTGTTGCAACATCAGTAACAAAAACAATCCGTTGTAGCACTGGCAATACCTTTGAAAGATGGTATCCGGGTTCGAACCCCGGCAGCGGAAAATCCAAGTATTTTTTTTGATTTTTTGTTTTATTCTTGTAAGTTTAAGTTATATTAATCGGATTGCAACAGGAATCCCAAAAAATTGGATGTAGCACTGGCAATAACTTCTGAAATGGCTATTCGGGTTCGATCCTGACCAAGGGGAAAATGAATTCAATTTTTTATTATATCATTTCAGGCATATAAGATATATATATAAGAGTAGCAACATCGTTTGCAGAAGAATGTATGTTGTGGCAATGGTAATAACATTAGTTGCAGCATTCTGGTTCAACATTGTCATCAGAGAAAATAAGTTTTCTTTTTAATTTTAATTTTGTCCTTTATAGCATAAACTATTAAATTATATAAAACTAGTTGCCACATATACATCCGATTATTACTTTGAAGTTTGAATGAATAATGAGATTAGTGATGGCAAAATGACCCATGACGATCCAAACCCCACGGAGTCCCGCCCCTAATGGGGTGAAAAAAAGGCGCCTTGATTATTGGCAACCCGAGTTTGGGATTCATTTTCCAATCTGTCGTGGATCGCGGGGCGGGTCGGTCTCGCCCCGACCCTAACTTGCCTTGTATGAAAGTTTTTAAAAAAAATTATACAGTATAGTGATTTAAATTTTACAACTTAAAAAACACCCAATACTTTACTTAGCTTCAATTTGGAGTTGATGGATTTCTTAATTTGTGCAATTTTTTGTGCAATCTGGAGTTGACGGATTTTTTTCCTTTTTTTTTTTTGGAAAGGAGTTGACGCATTTCTTAATTTGTGCAATTTTTTGGACGCATTGATTGGTGCAATTTAGAATTCGTTTTATAAAGCGTACTAACATAAATTTGACCGAAGGATAACGTATGAGCATAAATCAAAATCGAAAGACCTAGACAACCAATATTAAAGATAAAACAATGGGGAGAACTATATGTATATTTGGCAATAATTTGACTATTTGAAATCTTTTCTTTTTTTTTTTTGCAATAACTATTTGAAATAATCTGTTAAAAAAATACTATTTGAAATCTAGCTAAGGCAATGAATGAAATTCTTCTCCTCCAAAATGCAATTGGAAACCTCCCCAAATCTTGGGTTTCTTCCACCATCCCACACTAATCTCAATAATCCCACAAAACCCTCATGATGCCACAAATTTTCCATTCAATAAAAAGCAAGAAAATGCGCCAAAGAAGGGGTCTGTGTAACTCTATATATTCACACACTATGCACCAATAGACATCAAGAAATAAGCCGTCAACCTGAGTTTAATTTCAATACTAAAGTTGCCATTGTGCCCAGTTAATTAATTAGCTGGGATTCCCGTGAGTCCCCTTGTCTTCTTTTTATTTTTATGTACTGAACCTAGAGTAACTTTGGAGTGCTAGAAGTTTTTGCCAGTGGACCTATTTAATTGTTTGTTTGGTGTTAGTGAATTTTTATGCCAATAACTGATTTAACGATTCCTCATTAAATATCATCAACTATATGCGGGGTTTAATGGGTTAGTATATTTAAAATTCGGGCTAACAAATGACTCGTAAGTGACATTAAGTGAAGTTTCGTGAGTATATAGTTATATTTGAAAGTTGAGTAATGAATTAGTTATAATTTCGAAGTTCGATGAGTGTTTGCTAAATTTACCCAACTAGAATATATTAGGCAACCTTCTAAGAATAGTTAGTGTCAAATTCGCCATAACTTACCTCACACAAGTAGTATAAGAAGAGGATAGTTGACATAAACCTTTCCTATTCTAACGGCCTTGTTCTCTCCATAACAAATCTTCACTAACTTTTTCTCTCTCATCATTTATAAGACTATGTGACACCAGTGACCCAAAATAAAAGCAAAGTCTACCAGTGATTCTTACATAAGCAAGAGGAATATTTCTAAAACTCGAGATTATAATAGCACAAATATTAAATTTGAGATTATATTACGCGTGTGTATGCACAATTATGTGATGTCAATTTTGGCTCCAAACATAGTGTATGATACATGTTTTGAGAATAGACTATTGCCGTTATTTAATTATTATTTTACCTATATAATTAACAAAATGTACTCTCCATACAACACATAGGTGTGAATACTAGTTTTCAATTAATAATGATGCTTTTTTCCCCCCTTCAAAGGGAATGGTGATTCAATAGATGGACTCAATCACTTATTCTGATGCTAATTTGTAAGTTGATTCAAAAGAATTTAGTTGAAAGAGAAAATGATATGTGTTTCATCCAAAGAAGAAGTGTAGTGCACTGGTATATTTTATCTTCCATATTAGGGTCACATTTGTAAAACTAATGTGTTGTGACTATAAAAACTACTTTTCAAATGTGTTGTAATTAAAATGTGGTGGATCAAATAAAAAAATATCGTGGCAATATAATTACTCATCATGCAAATATATTAGAAATCTAATTAAATGATTGAATTATTGCTAAAACTATAAGTAAATTTTTATTGATGCTAAACTTTTTAAATTTTAATAATTACTTTGTAGTTCTGCTAAAATTTTAGTGACATTAATTAAAATTAACCCATATATGGTTATGAGAAAGATTGGTGCATTATAAAGAGTCTGAAGGACTACATTATATAGAATTTGTCGCATAATCATTAACAAAAATATCCGCTGTAGCACCGGCAATACCTTCTATGATTGGTATCCAGGTTCGAACCCTGGCAGCGGAATTGATTTTAACTTTTCGTTTTATCCTCAAAAATTTACATCGTATAGATCAGATTGGGATAGCGTTTCCAAAAATATAAGTTGCAGCGCCGGCAATATCTTTTGAGATGGGGTATTTGGGTTCGATCCCTGACGGGAAAAATGAGCTCAACTTTTTATTTTATCATTTCAAGTATATAATAACTTGAATAAATGGATGCGACATTATTTGCAAAAACATTCGTCATGGCAATGGTAAGGGGGTAATGCATTGGCTTTAGCATTCCCGGTTCGTAACCGTTACGGGACAAGAATAAGTTTGCCGTTTAATTTTAATTTTGTCCTTTGTAGCATCAACTCTTAATGACTTGTTTTTCTCATGTTAAATTTTATTTCTTTGAATTATGTATTATATGCATGGTTGAAAATTAGAGAAAATATATTAAAAATTATAAAATAATTATATGAATGATTGCAAATAATAATGGAGAAAAAGTTAGTGAAATTTAATGTGTATAGAACCAAACCTAAATTATATAAAACTAGCTGCTACATACACATCCGAATATTACTCTGAATGAAGAATGGGATGTATGGTATATGTATTATAATATTTTTCAGTGTTCTGGGCGGTGTTTATGCTCAAGGTTTGGACTCCACACTTTGTCACACTTTACGTTTTATTCACGCATTAATTGTGCCTTATACGCGTCGGTGTGCTTAAACACATCTAAGTTTACTACCTGAGTTCAACACTTTTTCGCACGTTTGCGCTTTTCAGAATTTTGATATTTTTTACTGTTGGAAAACTAATTTTTCTTCTAAAATTTTGTTTTATTATGCTTTGAAATTTGAGGTTCTCGATAGAAAAATATGTAAATGGCATAGATGCAATCGGAAAAGGAAAATATTTTTTTGTGGAATACTGTTTCTTTGCACATTTTCCCATCTTCAGAAGAATCAATTTTCGATAGAAATCAACATAAAGTTTTCTTTAGTTACTTATACATGAAAACAAATTTTTATTTAAAATCATCACATCAAACATATAAGAAAGAAAACATTTCCTCAATGGGATATTTTATATTGTAAACGTGGCATGTCAAACACATGCACCTTTATAGTATCTGAAACATGAAATGTGGATAAATTTGATGTCATTATTATTATTATTATTATTATTATTATTATTATTATTATTATTATTATTATCATCATCATCATCATTATGTTAAAGCACCATTTTGTCGTGACCTCGTTTGCCTTTTAATTTTTATTTTATCCTTTTAAATTTGAAGTTCTCGATAGCAAAATGTGTAAACAATACTCAAGCAATTGGACAAAGAAAACATTTTTAAGGGATAACTATTTCCACCCAAATTTTCCAATCAGTCGCAAGCATCAACTTTCCATAGAAACCAACAAAAATTTTTGTTTAGTCAAGTTGTACATGAAAAATAATTTTTTATGAAAAATCATCAATTCAAACTCATAAGTAGGAAAATACGTTTTTTGACGGGATATCTTACATTGAAAATGTGGCTTGTGTAACACTCTTTAATGGTATATGAGACATGAAATGTGGGCAAATTTGATTGATATAATCTTTTTTTTCCCCTAGTCCTGTTATTGTATCACTTTGTCATGACCTATGTTGGAATACAATTAAGAGAGACAAATACAAGATGATCTTTCATAAGTTTATTTTTAACTCCGAAATGGTCTTCAATAGATTCTTCATCTTTTTAAGGTTTCTTTTCTTTTCTTTCTTTTCTTTCCTTTTCCTTTTCTTTCTTTCTTTTCGGGAAGGAGTTGACGGATTTCTGAATTTGTGCAATTTTTTGTACGAATTAATTGGTGCAATTTACGATTCGTTTTATAAATGGTGCTAGTAGAATTTTGACCAAATGATAACGTATGATGCATAAATCAAAATCAAACTACCTGAACAACAAATATTAAAGGTTAAACAACAGAGAAGTATATATATACTAGCATGACAATAATTCAACTATTTGAAATCTGAGCTATTAAAAAAAACACCATTGGAAATCTATCTAAGGAAATGAATGACATTCTTCTGCTTCTGCAAAATGCAGTTGGAAACCTAATGTGACCCAAGGAAGCTCCACACCAAGGGACCCACTTCACTTGCCAATAGGACCTATTACACGAGCTAGGGTGAACAAGTTTAAGATGGCCATGACGAGTTTGGTTGAAGAAATCAAGTTTCAAGACCCTAAAGAGGCACCCCGAGACTTGGGACGAGGATGGAAAGCCAAAGACAGGAACGAGTTCACTCAATTGGTCAACGAAGGAGAAAAAGGCTGCTAAATGGACCTTTTTTTACGACCTTAATTTTGTAACTTACGGCCGTAACAAACAAATACGGCCGTAACATGGAGACTGAAGAAATGGCAGTTTTTTGCAGAAAACTTATGACGATCGTATTATTCAGACATACGACCGTATTAGATTCTTTACCATCGTATCATTATTTTATTACGGCCGTAAAAGTGGAAATCCAACTTTGGGCCAAAACATGCAAGGAGTTGCATATGGCCATATCGTTTTGTTCATACTACAGTATGCCATTTTACAACCACAAAATATTTTCTTACGACCTTAACTTTTGTTTTTACGGCCGTAATTTTGGACTGCGTGTTAGGTCAGATTTTACCCGAATTTTGGGGACTTGTTTTGGACTAGCTTCATGTCTTTTCATCCCCATCTTTTAGGCTAGTCTTGAAGGATGGTCTTGTATATTATGCATAGCTTTACACCATTGTGGGGCATCTTAGAACTTGTATGAAATTGAGAGAGTTGAGAGAATTATCGCCTTCCAGTTTTCTTTGTTCTTTGAACATTGAACTTATCCAGAAAGTGATCGATTCTCGTGGCGTTCTCCACTGTTGTTTATCTACTTTGCACCGCTAGGAGGTGGCTAGTTTAATATACTAGTTGTTGCCACATCAAAGTCGAGAACACAACAGTTGCATATCGAACAAAACCAGATTTATAGCTTTTCTGAGTTTATTACTTCACGGTGTGGGCCTTGGAACGCATCAAAACCTCTCCAAATGTTGGGTTTCTTCCACCATCCCACAAAACCCCAATGATGCCACAACTTTTCCGTTCAATAAAAGCAAGAAAATGCTCCAAAAAATGGCTCTGTGTAACTCTATTTTCACACCATGCACCATTAATATATACACATCAAGAAATAAGCCATCAACTCGAAGTTTTCTGACAAATCAAGAAATCAACTTTATTAAAGTTGCCACTGTGCCTAGTTAATTGATTAGCTGGGATTCCCTTAAGTCCCCTTCTCTAATTTTTATTTTATTTTTATATGCTGAATTGATCTACAGTAAATTTGGAGTACTAGAAGTTTTTGCTCGTGGGCCCATTGAGAAGCTGGAGGAAGTGAGAACCCAATCACAAAATATAATTGGCTAGGAACATGCTGAAGAATATAATTTCAAAACAGAATACAAAATATATTAGGGAACATTCCAAGAATATTTAGGAATATTATCATAACATTACTCACAGAAGTAGTATACGAAGATGATAGTTGACAACAACCTTTTCCTATTCTAACTAAATAAGTTAAAACATTACAAGATTGTGCAACACCCGTGACCCAAAATAAAAGTAAAGTCTACCAATGATTCTTACATAAGCAAAAGGAATATTTATGAAGTTCGAGATTATAAGAGCAAAAATATTAGATTTGAGATTATATTACCTGTGTGTATGCACAATTATGTGATGTCAATTTTGGTTCCAAAGATACTGCTTGATACATATTTTGAGGATAGACTATTGTCTTTATTTAATTATTTTAACTATATAATTATCAAAATGTACTCCCCGTGCAACACATAGGTATTAGTACTAGTTTTCAATTAATAGTGATGACCTTTTTTTATTCCTCAAAGAGAGTAGTGATTCAATAGATGGACTCCATTGCTTATTCTTGATGCTAATTTATAAGTACAATGAAGAGAATTTACTTGAAATAGAAAATGATATGCTTCGTCAAAAGAAAAAGGGTGGTGCACTGGTTATCTTCTATATTAAGGTTACATTTGTCAAACTGGTGTGGTGCAATTATAAAAACTACTTTTCAAATGTTGTTGCAATTAAAATTTGGTGGATGGAATTAAAAATGTAGTGGCAATATAATTACTTATCATTCAAATATTGTTAAAAATGTAATTGAGTAACTGAATTACTATTAAAAATACAAATAAATTTTTGTTGTTGCTAAACTTTTTAAATTTTAATAATTATTTTGTACTTTTGCTTAAATTTTAGTGACATTAATTAAAACTAGTGTTTTCACCCCGTGCGTTGCACATAAATCTGTAATTTCTATTAATGTTATAAGTACGAATAGATTAACATTATTAAATAGACTATGAAAAAGTAGTTTACAGAGCCTCACAGAATAAAAATTATTTTCACCCGCTATCTTCTCGTTTCACTTCATGCTGCCAAATAATCCATAATGTTTCGCTCGCAACACTGGTAGTCAATGCCCTTCCTTGACAGCCGCACCCATTCACAAACTGGTTATGAACAATTCTAAAACTCTAGATTCTTGTTTTTTTTTTTGACAAACTTGAAACGCTTTCGTAAGTTTATATATTTTATGAGCACTTCAACTTTTCTGTCGATTACATAATGATCGCAAAATGTATTTGATAATTAGTAAAATAATAAAATACTATATTGTAATTTTAGATGCAAAATAAGAATTTTATTTTGTTTCACATTAAACATTTAAATTAAAAGTCCAGTATTAAAGAACTTGTCTAAGAACCCTTTTTAAAAAAATTAAAATCATATTATCATAACAATAAATAAACTTGACAAATACTTGTCATAAAATAATATTGTTCAATGATCCACTTTAAGAGTTGTAATGGGATGGGTAATCCCATTCCTCGTCCCCGCCGCGTTAGAATTTTCTCATCATTGTCTATGCCCTATCATGACCTTTTAATCAAAAACTTTTATTTGTACTTTGTTAATATGTATTAGCGTCATTTTTTTAATAATACCTTTTAAATATACTTTACACATATATTAACACATTTGACATAAAATCACCAATTTAACATATTCGGTAATTTTATAATTTTTTAAACTAATAAATTCAGATGTTTATTTTAAGTAATTTAAAATTATATAGGATTGTTTATGTGATTGATAAAAAAATCTCATAAATTTTATGTTACCTTGTGATAAATATTAAATGATTGATATAAAATTTTAATTAATTTGGATAGAATAAATGAATTGAAGTATATATGATTAATAATTAAGATAGACGACTTAATCAGTGATCCTTAAAAAGTAAATAAAATGTTAATTGAAAAAAATCCGTATAAGGTATCTAATTAAAATAGAATATATTCTAACTATGTCATCCATGCATTGCATGGCAAAATATGTTCAACATAAAGTTATTTTGATAGCTATGGAAAATATAATTATAGAAAAAAAACAAAACGTATAAGATTTTTTAAAAGTTTCCACATGGTTTTCCTTGGTACTGCCTTTCTTCGATGTAAGGAAATTTTATGCATAGAAGTGATTTTGATAAGAATATGAAATTTTTTTAATTATATAATTAAATCCACAGAACTGGCCTAAAAGGGATGCGATTTTAACCAAAAGTGTTTATAAGAACTTCCCAATCATAGGCTTAATAAACAATATCGATGAAAAAATGCACATGCTTAATAAATAATAGTCGATATAAGTGTAAGGTGTCATGTTCGAATAGCTATTACATTGATCTTTTTTTAACTTGATTATAAACAAAACTGTATTTCGACATTTCATGATAGAAATAAGAAATGCTTAAAACCTAATATTTATTAGCACTGAATGGTGATAATAATTAATGGGCAAAGACTTTATTAAAAAAATTAATGGGTAAAGACTTTTCAATAACCGACCATTTCCTAAGCCATATTTCCTGTCTAGCTCTATAATGGGATCATCCACCTAGTGTTCATGTTGTTACTTGCATATTAAAATTAAACTTTAAAAAATTAAATTCAATTTTTAAATCTATTAGTTTTAATTTTTAATTTTATTCAATTGTATTAACCTTTTTTTAATCCACAATAGCCTACATTTTAATATGAGTTAAATGGGTTTTTTTTTGTGGGGGAGGGGTAGGGTAATATTTCCAATGGTAATGAATGTAATAATTCACACACGTAACTAATATAATAACCCAACATTTCCCAGCACTAATTACCGATAATAATTAATAGGTAAAGACTTTTCAATGACCGACCATTTCCTAAGGCATACTTCCTGTCTAACTCCATAATGGGATCATCCACCTACGGTTCATGTTGTAACTTACATATTAAAATTAAACTTTAAAACATTAAATTCGATTTTTAAATCTATTAGTTTTAATTTTTAAATTTTGATTTTATTCAATTGCACCTACATTTCGTTATGAGTTTTTTTTGGGGGCGCAAAAGTAATGAACGTAATAATTCACGCACATAGCTATATAATGGCTTTTCCCCATTTATCTAGTGATTTTTCCATGGTAAAACTTAATATCAGTGCTTTCATTATATATATATATAAGACTATTAGTGCAACTATCAGATCATACAGTCATGCTCCCCTGCCACGTTGTAGGCAGGGAGGCCTGATACACTTGAATATTTTGGAGAAAAAAATTGTAGGGTCCACATAAACCCTCCATCAGGGAGCCGTTACGTATTATTTCTCTCACCTAACGTAGATGAAAAAAAATTTAAATTTTTGGGATGACATGGCATCCTGTGAGGGCACCACATCACCCGTGTGCACAGGCCTCTTGCCCATGGCATGGGCAGCAGAGCGCTAGCGTCAGATAATGGCCTACAATTGTATTAACTTTTATCAGAAAGTTTAATCCATCATAACCTACATTTTAATATGAGTTATATATGGGAAGGGGGTTTATATTTCCAACGGTAATGAAAGTAATAATTCAACCACATATCTATATAATGGGTTTTTTCCATTTAGCTTGTGATTTTTCCATGGTAAAACTTAATATTAGTGTTTTGATTATATACATATATTAGTCCAAGTCCAAGTGAAGTCCAAGTGTCCAACCATCAGATACTTCACTATTTCTCAATGTATTGCACAAGCTTCATAAAGAGGAGAATAAAATGAAATAATGAAAAATACTTAAGGCTACATCGGTACAAATTAGTTAATTAACTTTTCGTTTCACATCATTTTTAACAGCTCATACATTTTTTCAAAAATTCATATCAACTACATCCTAGATCGAAAACGTCTAACGTAATGTTTAGATATAGGCAATGTGTTAAATATTATCTATTTTTAAATGCTCCCACGAAGTATATTTTTTTTATATGTCAAAACGCCTTTTGAGAATACACAAACCATTAGAAATGATCTAATAATTCAATCATCTATAATTAATTGTTGATGAAGAATGTAGTAGACTTTTAAAAAAGGGCATTTGACCAATAACTATACTTATGGGAAAAATTTGCCCACTAAATCATGCACATCTCTTTTTTGACCATTAACTCATCTTTTACACAATAAGACCAAAATAGAATTTAAAAATCACAAATTTACAACAATGCTACTCTAATAAAATAAACATCCAAATTTACAACAATGCCATTCTAACAAAAATAAAGTAATAAACATCCAAATTTACAATAATGCCACTCTAATAAAATAAAGTAATAAATATTCAAATTTACAACAATGCCACTTTAATAAAATAAATATTCAAATTTACAACAATGCCACTCTAATGAAATAAACACATTTCTCTCTCTCCAAATTACCGTCACAAGTAATCTTGTTCAACATTCAACTTTCCCTTTCCCCGTTTTTGATTTTCTCACGCTACACACTTTCTCTCTCTCCGACACGCTACAGTAATCTCGACCAATATTCAACTTCTCCAATTCTCCATCTCGACTTTCTCTATCTACGCATTTTGTCTCTCAAGATTACCACTCAAGTAATCTCGATCAACATTCAACTTCTCCTTCCCTCATCTCCGAGCTTTCTCTCTCTACGCAATTTCTCTCTCTAGATTACGAAAGCGGGTAATTAGATTACCACCACAAGTAATCTCTTTCAACACCCAACTTCTCATTTCCCGCATCTTCAACTTCTCTATCTACGCATTTTTCTTTGCAGTTACCACCACAAGTGTAATCTCGATCAAAATTTAACTTCTCCATTTCTCTCTACACATTTTCTCTCTACACACTTTATCTCTCCAAATTACCTCCCAAGTAATATCGATCAATATTCAACTTCTCCCTTCCCCCGTCTCTCACTTTCTCTTTCCAGATTACCTTACTAGTAATCAGATTACCACCACAAGTAATCTCAATCAACATTGAAATTCTTCCCTTCAATAATATTATTATCTGTTCCGATAATAATATAACCTACCCCGATAATAATATACCAACTTTTCTATATATTTTCTCTATGGATTATCAGGGGTAATTATTTAAATTACTATCCCCGATAATCTTTTTTCTCTTTTTTCTCCGTCTTTCTTTCTTTACACACATTCTCTCTCTTGATTACCGTCACAGGTAATATATATGAGCATTTCAGTAATATTACCACCTATATCGGTAATATTATTACCTACTTCCGTAATAATATTACCTACCCTTGTAATTATAACCAAAAACAATAAAACACTATAATTTTAATATCATACATAACTATACCCACCAATACAAAAATTAAAGCCTTCAGATGCATCCATTCAAAAATTGTCTAATATGAACAATTAGTCAAAGTAGAAAATATAAGGAAAGTAGTAATTACATAACGGTCTCAATAGGAGAAACTACTTGTCAAACATGACAGTCGTGCGTATCACAAACAACGTTTGTATTTCGATACTCCCTCATCTCCGACATTTTCTTTCTAGATTACCATCTTGTAATCTAAATTATAACCACAGTAATCTCTACTACAATTTCATAATGGTAAAAAAAAAAAAAAAGGAACCAAGCCAATGAAAGAGAATATTACCTTCCCTAATAATAAGATACGCTATCACAATAATTAAATTATCTATCCCAATAATTAATTACCTATCCTGATAATCATGATAAAAAACACTAAAACACCATTCAAACTTCTTCTTCATCATCATTGCTAGAACAACATAGATAAATTAAAAAAAAAACAAAAAATACGACATAAACCGAAATATACCAAAAAAAAAAATCTATCTTGAAAAAGGCCACAATTTTAACTATAGTACAACTACACCCCACGAGTCTGCGAAAATACAACAATTTTAATTATTAAAAATAAAAGTGACGGGAGAAATTATTGTTTGATCAAAATTAGAACACCAACTTGTCCTTTCTAGTTCATAGTGATCTGTTTAAACTCACATCAATGGAATTCTCGAGTTTGATTCAACACAAATACACTGAAAAAATTCTCAAAAAGGACAAAATTAATTTTTGCTATCCGCTGAATGATACAAATTTAGTAATTCCCAAGGATTTTGCATTTCACTCCTTCAATTAAGCTTTTCACCTGTAATTTGAAGCATGAAAACCGAATCAGCCAACAAGGTCTATCAAATAGATTAAGCATAAGCATCCCGTTCAATTGCCTAAATCAGAAGTCATAATTAGTGGAACTACAAAGTTAGACAAAAATAAATAAATGAAAGCATTAACCCTCACTTTTTTATTGCCTTCGACAAACTAGCAGCTGAAAGTGCAAGAGGTGGTGGAAAGTAGTGATGGCAAAAAAATCCGATCCGATCCAAATCCGATGGATACCCGATCCGAATGGAGCAATTTTTTGCCGATCCGAAGATCCGTGGATCGGCCGATCCAGGACGGATTTGGATTTGGATTTGGATCGGCCTGATCCGATCCGATCCGATCCGAATTGATTTTTTATTTTTTATTTTTTATTTATTTTATTTTATTTTTATTATTTTTATTTTTTTATAAAAATCTATACCAATATGGATCATATTTGGATTTTTTTCTTGATCCGATCCAATCCGAATCTGATCCGAGGAATTTGGATTTGGATTTGGATTTGAATCGGGGTCTTTGATTTGGATTTGGATTTGGATTAGGCCAATCCGATCAGAACCCGATCCATTGCCAACACTAGTGGAAAGCCGAGAAACACCGATGCAGTAGCACCAACATCTGAGAGTGTAATAAAAATATAAAATTAATCTGAAGCAACAAGAATATGAATGGCAAGTCATCAGCACCAACTTGGGAGATCAATCGGCGAACTTCACCATGGTCATCACAGCATATAGCGACTTGCCCGATCAAGTTCTAATGGTGGAATCGTTTACCTTAATTGCACAGAGCGGATGGAGCTGGTCAGAGCCAGCTCTGGGCTTGCTGAAAACAATTGCATAGATGCAGAGGAAGAGGATGAGACGGAAACGTGATCGTTTCAGCGCCGAGGCGGCGGCGGTGCAGTCAAACACGGTGGTGGTTATTGCAGTTGATAGAGAGAAAGGGCATAAGAGAGATCGTGACGTGATTGGAGAGAGAAATTGAGAAACAAATCTATAATGGAGTGAGAAGAATACGAATAAGAGGTTCAGTTGGGGTTAAGGGGTAAATTTGTCAAAAAAAGTTTTAAAAAAGTAATTGGTAAAATATTTTTTATAAGTTGTAGTTAGTGGTCAAGAAATAAGATGTATTGATTTAGTGGGCAAAAACCAACTTTGACTTGTAATTATTGGACATTTTTCCTTTAAAAAATTTGAAAAATAGAGAGGAAAGAAAAGCAAGTAAAATGTTACAACTAAGGACTTGTTTGATTCAAATTAAATTTTAATTTACTTTTCCGTTCTAATTATGTTCGACCACTCATTTTATAATTTCTTTATATATATTCTATACTTCTCAATAACATATCTAAAATCTATTCTTACAACAATTTATATCAAACATAGCCTAACAGTATCAACTATTTTCAAATACAACGACAATAATCAATAAATGTTGCTAAAAAAGGGTACAATAAATGTTGCTGCTCATTCGACTTTACTTCATTTGTAACGTGTTGCTCCCTGATAGCACTTCGATCGAGTACTTATCGACTATACAATCCATCTACAATCGGTTTCACAAGCCAAACAAAACAAAATAAAATAAAATAAAACAATTAACAAATTACAAATAAGATACAATACTATAACATAGGCATTTCTAATTACTTTTCCAATGGACTAACATTTTGGCTTAAGTTGATTGTAAATTAATAATAGTTTTTATCTATTCATGTGTAAATCATTAGTACAAAAGGGGGTTTGGATTGTGGTGAAAAAGAGGAGAGAACGTTAGAGAGGGAGGAGAGAGAAAGTTAAATTTGATAATGGATTTGTGATGGTTTTAATAGACCTGATATTGGGTGGCGGTTGTGCAATAAGAACCGCCACCCGTTGTTTTAACAGTAGGTGGCGGTTCTGGCCAAGAGCTACCATTCTTGCTAAAAGTAATTTCTTTTTTTTTTTAATGTATTTTGGGTGGCGATTTTTCTCAACAACCACCACCCCATTGTTTTAACAAGAGGTGGCCGTTCTGGCCAAGAGCTGTCACCTCTTGCTAAAAATAATTTTTTAAGTGCATTTTGGGTTGCGATTTTTCCTAACAACCTCCATCCTTTGTCTGAAATAAAATTGTCATATTGCTACTGATAGTTTTGAGTAGTGTTTTTCTATAAAAACGTCATCCAATGGACAACACCTAATACCCACTGTGTACTAGTGAATTATTTACTAATTGTGAATTGAGATAGATGATAATATCAACTTACAAACAAATTCAAATACAAATGTTGTGTAGCAAAATAATTGTAAACATGACTGCTTTTCATCATTACCAACTTTACAACAAAGTATGAACAATCGTGAAACATCTGTAATGTTCCATTAATTTAAATGCCATATGCTGTAAATTAAATTGTTACCAAACAACTTTATTGATTCCCGTGCATTGCACCGGGTTAATATTAGTTAATGAATTAAGGACGAATAAGAATTACAAAATATATGGAAGGGTGAAATAAGAAAATCAAAAGTTTCTAGTTGTCCATCTTTTTGTATATTAGTGATTAGTAATTAATGATCCCGATTAGTAATTAGTGATTAGACTATAAAATATTGACTAGCAAAACTGACATGGATGAAAACTTGTTGAGGATAGTAATTAAATAATCTAAATTGAAACCGATCTATCAGCTTAAACTTTTAGATTAGATGGGTTTATAACTTTAATACGGTGTCAAACCAGGCAGAGGTCCTGAGTTCGAATCTCACCGCCACCCATTTAAAATGAATTGTACATGTGTTAGACTTTGTTTGAGAAAAATAAATCTTGCCTACATGTGAAGGGCGTGTTGAGGATAATAATTAAATAATCTAAATTGAAACCGATCTATCAGCTTAAGCTTTTAGATCAAATGGTTTCATAACTTTAATAAAACTACTTCTTTTTAATGAACTAGTATTCACGCCCATGCGTTACATGGAGACTAAATTTTGATAATTATAGAATTAAAATAGTTAAAATAACTAAATAAAGATAATTTTCCACTGAAACCAAAGCGTGTTATCATACAAAACGTGAATAAACAACAGAAACAAAATTTCAATTTTAATTAATATTATTATAAAATTTTATAAAAAAATTCGATAAGTTAAAAAATATACAAAAATACTTGACGAAAAACGAATTTTCAAAAAATATATAGGCCAAGAGTTCATTTCTCCCCACTTCCCACTTGTAGTTCCAAAAAAAGTTAATAATCAATATAAAATATATATTCAATCCGTACAGTTATGGTAACTTTTAACACAACAATAAACTTTGATCTAATTGCAATCTACGTCATGACTCGTGTGCCAAAACATTAAGAGACTTTGGTGCATGGTAATCAAATTAATATATGCCACAACTCATGCGACTCCTCGTGTTGAAAGAGGTTCTTTACTGAGAGAAAATTAAAAGTTGTCTAATTATTGAAGTGGATCATTTAGATGGATCTAAATTGTGTTTTGTAATCCAAATTAGTCTAGGGATTGCTTATTGTTTTTACAATGAGATACGTCTCAAGTTTTACGACAACCAAATTAATCTTGTGAAACGAAAACGTCAAATGTGTCCAGATATAATGCAGAAAAAAAAACAAAGAACACGAAACACACGACTTAATGTGGAAACCCCCGTATGGTGAAAAACCCTGTGCCGGTCGCCAAAGGGGAAAAAGCAATCCACTAGTCACCAAAAAATTTAAATCAATACAAGAAGTCTAAAGGATCGATAGTTTTACACATAAACCTATCAACATCTAAGAAAATGTGAAAACACTCCCTACAGGCTGTAAATATCATTTGGATCAAAGGCTTGATTAACTATTTGCAAAAGCACCTTCAAGCACACGTACAATCCCAAGCGTAACTATGGCTTGAGTACAACGAACGAGGTTTATGCTCAAACCTTAAAAAGATGAAGAATCTACTGACAACCATTTCGGAGTTAAAAATAAACTTATTGAAGATCATCTTGTACTTGTTTCTCTTAATTGTATTCCAACATAGGTCATGACAAAGTGATACAATAACAGGACTAGGAAAAAAAAGATTATATCAATCAAATTTGTCCACATTTCATGTCTCATATACCATTAAGGCGTGTTACACAAGCCACGTTTTCAATGTAAAATATTCCATCAAGAAGCGTATTTTCCAACTTATGTGTTTGAATTGATGATTTTCCATAAAAAAATATTTTTCATGTACAACCAGCTAAACAAAATTTTGTGTTGATTTCTATGGAAAGTTGACGCTTGTGAAGGATGGGAAATTTTGGATGGAAATAGTTATCCATTAAAATGTTTTCTTTTTCCAATTGCTTGAGTACTGTTTACATATTTCGCTATCGAGAACTTCAATTCAAAGGATAAAATAAAAATAAAAATTAAAATGTGTTACGACAAAATGGTGTTTTAACATAATAATAATAATAATAATGATCAAATTTATCCACATTTCATGTTTCAGATACTATTAAGGTGTGTTTGACATGTTATGCTTACAATATAAAATATCCCATTGAGGAAAATGTTTTCCTACTTAAATATATGTTTGATGTGATAATTTTAAATAAAAATTTGTTTTCATGTATAAGCAACTTAAAAAAAATTTATGTTGATTTCTGTGGAAAATTGATTCTTGCGAAGATGGGAAAATGTGTAAGGAAACAAGTTTCAACAAAATAATATTTTCTTTTTCCAATTGCGTGTATACTATTTATGTATTTTGCTATCGAGAACCTCAAATTTCAAAGCATAATAAAAAAAAATTAGAAGCAAAATTAGTTTTCCAATGGTACGAAATATCAAGGTTCTAAATAGAACAACGTGTGAAAAAGTGTCGAATTCAAGCATTAAACTTATGTATGCCTAAGCATACTGATGCGTATAAGACACAATTAATGAGTGATAAAACGCAAAGTATGACGAGATGTGGAGTTCAAACTTGAGCATAAACACCGCTTAAGTATTGTCTAAACGAGCTTTTTAGAACACTGAAAAATATCATACATCCCACTCTCACCAACTTACCATTGTCACAACAAATGTTTCTGCAAATAATGTTGCATCTATTTGTACAACTTATTATATGCTTGAAATGATAAAATACAAAACTGAACTTATTTTCCCCGTCAGGGATCGAACCCAAATACCCCATTTGAAAAGGTATTGCCATTGCTTCAGCTTCTGTATTTGGGAATGTTGTTCCAATTCTGACCTATATAACCTAAATTGGTGAAGATAAAACAAAACATAAAAGGCATTCCGCTGCCAGGGTTCGAACCTGGATACCAATTTTAGAAGGTATTGCCAGTGCTACAGCGGATGTTTTCATTAATGACGTTGCAACAACTTCTATATAATTTAGTCCTTCAGCCTATTTATCATTCACGAATCTTTCTCGTGTCTAGATTAATTTTAATTAATGTCGCTAAAATTTTAGCAAAACTACAAAATAATTATTATTCAAATTTAAAAAGTTTAGCACCAATAAAAATTTACTTATATTTTTAATAGTAATTCAGTAATTCAATTAGATTTTTAACAATATTTGAGTTATAAGTAATTATATTGCCACTGCAATTTTTTATTGCATCTGCCAAATTTTAATTGCAACAACATTTGAAAAGTAGTTTTTATAATTGCCCCACATCAGTTTGACAAATGTAACCTTAATATAGAAGATAACCAATGCACCACACTTCTTCTTTCGACGAATCACATCATTTTCTATTTCAAGTAAATTCTCTTCATTGTACTTATAAATTAGCATCAAGAATAAGCAATGGAGTCCATCTATTGAATCACTACTCTCTGTGAGGGAAAAAAAAAAGAAGCATCAATATTAATTGAAAACTACTACTAGCACCTATGTGTTGTACGAAGACTACATTTTGATAATTAAAATAATTAAATAAAGACAATAGTCTATCCTCAAAATGTGTATCAGACAATATCTTTGGAACCAAGATTGACATCACATAATTGTGCATACACACAGGTAATATAATCTCAAATCTAATATTTTTGCTCTTATAATCTTGAGTTTTATAAATATTCCTTTTGCTTATGTAAGAATCATTGGTAGACTTTGCTTTTATTTTGGGTCACGGATGTTGCACAGTCTTGTAATGTATTCACTTATTTAGTTAGAATAGGAAAAGGTTTTGATCAACTATCATCTTCGCATACTACTTGTGTGAGTTATGTTATGACAATATTCTTAAATATTATATTCTTAGAATGTTGCCTAATATATTTTGTATTCTGTTTTGAAATTCTGTTCTTCAGCATGTTCTTAGTCATTAAGCCCATTAGGAAACCTTTTATTCCACTTTTTATCACTTTTTACAGTTTTTTTATCCATTCTTTCTTTACCCTAAATCAATCACATCCACATATCTCATCACATCCACACATCTCAACCACTCAACTCTACTCATTCTCTCTTTTCTTTTACATTAAAAACCTTCAAAAACCATTATAATATATTTCCTATCACCCTAGTGATTGGTTGTCCTTTCCTCCAGCTTCTCAATGGGTCCACAAGCCAAAACTTCTAGTATTCCAAATTTACTATAGATCGATTTGGTACATAAAAATAAAAATAAGAGAAGGAGACTTAGGGGAATCCCAGTTAATCAATTAACTGGGCACAATGGCAATTTTAATAAAGTTGATTTCTTGATTTGTCGCAAACTCAGGTTGACGACTTATTTCTTGATGTGTAATAATGGTGCATAGTGTGTGAATAGAGTTACACACCCATTTTTCGAGCATTTTCTCGCCTTTATTGAATAAAAAAGTTGTCGCATCATGAGGGTTTTGTGGGATTGTTGAGATGAGCGTGGGATTGTGGAAGAAACCCAACATTTGGAGGGGTTTCCAACTGCATTTTGGAGGAGAGGATTTCATTCATTTCCTTAGTTAGATTTCAAATAGTGTTTCTTTTTTTTTTATTTTTATTTTTTTGTGAATAGCTTAGATTTCAAATAGTTGAATTGTTGTCAAACTAATATATGTATAGTTCTCTATTGTTTAATCTTTCATATTCGTTGTTCCAGTATTTCGATTTTGATTGATGCTTCATATGTTATCCTTTGGTAAAATTTATGTTAGCACCCTTTACAAAATGAATTCTAAATTGCACCAATTAATTCGTCCAAAAAATTGCACAAATTAAAAAATCTGTCAACTCCTTTCAAAAAAAAAAAAAGAAAGAAAGAAAGAAAAGGAAAAAAAACCTTAAAAAGATGAAGAATCTATTGGAGACTAGGCGTGTCAAAACTGCTCGTTCGAGCAGGCTTGGCGCGCCAACACTTGTTCGAGCTCGGCTCGGGATCATTTACCGCACGAGCCTAGCCGAGCTCGGCTCGTCGTCTTGGTGTTCGGGCTTAGCTGGAGCTCGTGAGCTCACCGAGCAGCTCGGCAAGCTAGCCGAGCTAGACGAGCTCCCGAGCCAACAAGCCCAAGCCGATCGGCTCGCGCTTGGCTCGTTTTTTTTTCTTGCTGGTGTTTGAGGTTTTTAAAGTGTAATTGTGTAAATATATTCGGCTCGCTTGGCTGGATTTTTTTTTTTTAAATTCTACTTTGAGGTTTTTGAAGTTTAAACATATTCGGTAATTTGACTATTGAATATTTGAATTCGTATGCAAATAAATGAAAATATGAAATAATTGAATGAACCAAAACATCCAAAAGTTATATAAAAAAATAACCAACATTCTAAATTTTAATCCAAAATTCTTATTATATAAAAAATACAATAATACATTGTACAAAAACTCTCCACCTTTATTCGGGCTTGGGACCGGCTATCGATTAGATAGGCGGAGTTTAAATTATTCACGACTTATATAGTACGTGAACAATTTTTATAACAAAAAAAGAATGAAAAATGCATTAAAAAATAAATTGAATTGAAATTAAAATAATCTTACATATCTATGTGAGACTCAAAGTGTTCATTTCATCTGTTACCATTTTCTCCCATTCATTTTGTATTCGAAGGGCCGCATCTTCCCAATCCTTGACACACATCAATGACTCAAATATATCCGCTTTCAATTTACACCACTCGTCGCTCATAACTCGACCACCGATACTAAATGCCGACTCAGATGCAACCGTAGAACTGGGAGGAGTTAAAACGTCACGTGCCACTTTTGATAAGATGGGATATTGTGACTCATTTTGTCTCCGCCATTGGAGCAAATCAAAATTTGCTAGATCGGATTAGTACAAAGTGAAAGAAAGTTAAAAGCAAAATAACAATTTAACTCAATAGGAGTAGAAGCATCTTGATTTATTAGAGTAGTCCCTGAACTACTAGTTTCCCATGTGTTTTCGTCTCGTTGTAACAAAATGGCCCAAGAAGAACCCATTGAGTACTCGGCCACCTCCTCTGCCATTATGCGGTGACCACTTGTACCGGATGGAATCATGTTTGCATAGTGATTATAAAGAAGAATCATAAAGATTTCAAATCATAATTAATAATAACATTTATGTCCATTTCCATGTTTATTGTAATTGATTTCAACAACTTATAAGTTCCTTCCAAATTAATCCTCGGATCCACTACCGCACCAATGGCGTACAATAGTGGAATCTTGTCGTAATATTTTTGAAATTTTTCCACCATAGAAGGAATAAAATTTCCAAAAATAGGGTGAGTTCTATATTTCCGCAAATATAAAGTAATTTCATTAAGAGCAAACAAAACAACTGAAGATGTGGATGAGTATACGGCCGAGCATTTCACCGTCGCCTCATAAAATACCTGCAAAAACTTCATGCACTCTTTAGAAATTTCAGAGTCAGTAATAGTTAAATCATCTCGTTCAAGTACATTGGCACGATTATTCCAAAATTCCGTTATAACATTTTCATAACCATCACAAGAATGAATCATTAAATAAGTAGAATTCCATCTAATAGGCATGTCTGCACCGAAAGTCTTAGGGGCTAAATTCATTTCAATACATAATTTTTCAAAATCTTGTTTTCTACGAGTCCCTGAATAAATGTGGAGTATAGCAATACGGATTCTATCTATCGTTGAATGTATACCATCCAAGGCACATTTAACAATCAAGTTAATTATATAACAAACACAACGTACATGAAACCATTCTCCATCAAAATTAGGATTAATGTAAGGCTTCAACTTCCTAATAACACCATCATTAACTTTGGCATTATCTAAAGTGAAACTCCTAACCTTATCAAGTATGCCATATTCCATTAGTATATATATCATATATGATACGGGCCACATTACTTGCATTATGAGGATGCTCAATGATTTTTAAAGCAATAATTTTTTTATGCAATATCCAAGTTTCATCAATGTAATGTGCAGTAGCAGATAAGTATCCTCTATTATTGCCACCGTTCCACAAATCATGAGTAAAACTAATAACACCGTTAAATTGACGCATACCTTGTATTAATCGATCTTTCAAGTTTTCATATTTAGTAATGACATCAGCACGTGCAGTATTTCGAGTTACATTTTGGTACCTTGGTTGAAGACATTCTTGTATGAATTTTGAGAGATGTAGATTTTCGACAAAATTTAGTGGTAGCTCGGCGGCGGCAAGTAGGGCGGCCATTCATTTACGTGTTCTATCCGGATCATAACTCCAAAAGTTTAAATCGGATGAAGTCTCTCCTTCACCAGCGGCTCCAAATTTTAGTTGTGTTTGCTGTGAATTGCTTCTAACTCGAGCAAGACACTTACAAGCATGTCGAGAATATTGAGTAGTAGCACCACCTACCGTAAAGCCAAATTTTTTACCACAATAATTACATACGACAAATGTAGCGGATTCTCCATTTTCGTTTCTTTCGACTTTTTTGGTGAAATGTTTCCAACAATCGGACGTGGTCGCTCTTCACCGAGAGCCTCTTTCCCGTGGATAGAAGTTGTATTTTGATCATCGATTGGATTATTTGAATCAACATGAATTGGTTCGAATTGTTGGGATTGATTGTATAAATCCATTTCGTAGAATAGAAATATAAGCTATTTGGATAGATAAATGTGATAACTGATAAAATGAAAGAATATAAATATATAATAGATACTGAAATTGTTTGATTTATATAAGAGTAGAATTTCGTAGCAACTAGTAAGAAATATATAGAGCAATTGAGCAAACTATGGAGAATTTCGTAGCAAAAGTTTATAGAGAGAATGAGAGAATAGAGATAGAGTTCGTTGTGAAAATCTAATTCCAAACACCCATGTTTATACATATTTTCGATGGCATTTTGGTAAATATTTTTAAAAATTTTAAATTTTGAATTCAAAAAAAAAATTACAAGGTGTTGCCAAAGGCGACTTTTTGACCGAGCAGCAGGCCGAAGCTTCGGTTGGAGAGTCGCTATGAGCGACTCATGGAGCCTATGGCGAGCCGGCTCGTAAGCGGCTCATCACTGCGCTGCTCGGTTGTGGCTCGAGCTCACCTTAGGCGAGCCCTGTCTATTGGAGACCATTTCGGAGTTAAAAATAAACTTATTGAATATCATCTTATATTTGTTTCTCGTAGTTGTATTCCAACATAGGTCATGACAAAGTGATACAATAACAGGACTGGGAAAAAAAAACTTATATCGATCGAATTTTTCCAAATTTCACGTCTTAGATACCATTAAGGCGTGTTACACAAGCCACATTTTCAATGTAAAATATCCCATCAAGAAACATATTTTCCTACTTATGTGTTGGAATTGACGATTTTCCATAAAAAATTATTTTTCTTGTACAGCCAGCTAAACAAAATTTTGTGTTGATTTCTATGGAACGTTGACGCTTGTGAAGGAAGGGAAAATTTGGATGGAAATAGTTATCCATTAAAAATGTTTTCTTTTTCCAATGGCTTGAGTACTCCATACATATTTTGCCATCGAGAACTTCAAATTTCAAAGGATAAAATAAAAATTAAAAGGCAAATGTGGCCACGACAAAATGGTGCTTTAACATCATAATAATAATAATAATAATAATAATAATAATAATAATAATAATAATAATAATAATAGAGATCATGACAATGAAATTTATCCACATTTCACGCTTGAAATACTATTAAGGTGTGTCTAACATGGCATGTTCACAATATAAAGGGCTTGTTCTATGGAAATTTTACTCTATTTTCGTGTGAAATGTATGATTGTAACTTGGGGAAAATATATTAAATAATTAAATGAATGATTGTAAATGATGAAGAGAAAAAGCTGTATTAGATAATTTTGTCGAGAACAATCCCAAAATATCCCATTGAGGAAAATGTTTTCTTTCTTATATGTTTGATGTGATGATTTTAAATAAAAATTTGTTTTAATGTATAAGCACCTAAATAAAATTTTATGTTGATTTCTATGGAAAATTGATTCTTGTGAAGGTGGGAAAATGTGTAAGGAAAGAGTTTTCCATAAAAAATATTTTCTTTTTCTAATTGCATCTATACTATTTACATATTTTGCTATCGAGAACCCCAAATTTCAAAGTATAATAAAACAAAATTTTAGAAGCAAAATTAGTTTTCCAGTGGTAAAAAATATCAAGAATCTAAAAAGCGCAATATACGAAAAAACATCAAACTCAAGCATTAAACTTAGGTGTGCTTACGTATAAGGCACAATTAATGCGTGATAAAGTGCAAAGTGTGACGAAGTGTGAAGTCCAAACCTTGAGTATAAACACTGCCTTAGCATTGTTTAGATGAGCTTTTTAGAACACTGAATAATATCATAATACATATGCCATACATCCCATTCTTCATTCAGAGTAATATTCGGATGTATATGTAGCAACTAGTTTTATATAATTTAGGCCTGGTTCTATACACATTAAATTTCACTAACTTTTTTCTCCATTATTATTTTCAATCATTCATATAATTATTTTATAATTTTTAATATATTTTCTCTAATTTTCAACCATGCATCTAATACATAGTTCAAAGAAATAAAATTTAACATGAGGAGAACAAGTCATTAAGAGTTTATGCTACAAAGGCTAAAATTAAAATTAAAATTAAACGGCAAACTTATTCTTTTCCAGTAACGGTTACGAACCGGAATGCTAAAGCCAATGCATTACCCCCTTACCATTGCCACGACGAATGTTTTTGCAAATAATGTCGCATCCATTTATTCAAGTTATTATATACTTGAAATGATAAAATAAAAAGTTGAGCTCATTTTTCCCATCAGGGATCGAACGAAAAGTTAAAACGAATTCCGCTGCCAGGGTTCGAACCTGGATTCCACTCATAGAAGGTATTGCCAGTGCTACAGGGGATATTTTTGTTAATGATTCTGCGAAAACCTCTATATAATTTAGTCATTCAGACTCTTTATAATGCACCAATCTTTCTCGTAACCATATATGGGTTAATTTTAATTAATGTCACTAAAATTGTAGCTGAATTACAAAATAATTATTAAATTTTTAAAAGTTTAGCATCAATAAAAATTTACTTATATTTTTAGCAATAATTCAATCATTTAATTAGATTTCTAATATATTTGAATGATGAGTAATTATATTTCCACGATATTTTTTTATTTGATCCACCACATTTTAATTATAGCACATTTGAAAAGTAGTTTTTATAGTCACAACACATTAGATTTACAAATGTGACCCTAATATGGAAGATAAAATATACCAGTGCACCACACTTCTTCTTTGGATGAAACACATATCATTTTCTCTTTCAACTAAATTCTTTTGAATCAACTTACAAATTAGCATCAGAATAAGTGATTGAGTCCATCTATTGAATCACCATTCCCTTTGAAGGGGGAAAAAAGCATCATTATTAATTAAAAACAAGTATTCACACCTATGTGTTGTACGGAGAGTACATTTTGTTAATTATATAGGTAAAATAATAATTAAATAACGGCAATAGTCTATTCTCAAAATATGTATCATACAATATGTTTGCAGCCAAAATTGACATTACATAATTGTGCATATACACGCGTAATATAATCTCAAATTTAATATTTGCGCTATTATAATCTCGAGTGTTAGATATATTCCTTTTGCTTATGTAAGAATCACTGGTAGACTTTACTTTTATTTTGGGTCACTGGTGTCATACAGTCTTATAAATGATGTGACAGAAAAAGTTAGTGAAGATTTGTTATGGAGAGAACAAGGCCGTTAGAGTAGGAAAAGGTTTATGTCAACAATCCTCTTCTTATACTACTTGTGTGAGTTATGTTATGGCGAATTTGACACTAACTATTCTTAGAAGGTTGCCTAATATATTCTAGTTGGGTAAATTTAAACAAACACTCATCGAACTTCGAAATTATAACTAATTCCTTACTCAACTTTCAAATATAACTATATACTCACGAAACTTCACTTAATGCCACTTATTAGTCATTCGTTAACCCGAATTTTAAATATACTAACCCATTAAACCCCGCATATAGTTGATGATATTTAATGAGGAATCGTTAAATCAGGTACTGGCGTAAAAATTCACTAACACCAACCATACAATTAAATAGGTCCACTGGCAAAAACTTCTAGGACTCCAAATTTACTGTAGGTTTGTTACATAAAAATAAAAAGAAGACAAGTGGACTCGAGGGAATCCCAGCTAATTAATTAACTGGGCACAATGGCAACTTTAGTATTGAAAACTCAGGTTGACGGCGTATTTCTTGATGTCTATTGGTGCATAGTGTGTGAATAGAGTTACATAGACCCCCTTTTTTGGCGCATTTTCTTGCTTTTATTGAATGGAAAAGTTGTGGCATCATGAGGGTTTTGTGGGATTGTTAAGATTAGTGTGAAATGGTGGAAGAAACCCAAGATTTGGGGAGGTTTCCAACTGCATTTTGGAGGAGAAGAATTTCATTCATTGCCTTAGCTAGATTTCAAATAGTATTTTTTTTAACAGATTATATTTCAAATAGTTATTGTTAAAAAGATTTCAAATAGTCGAATTATTGTCAAATATACATATAGTTGTCCCTATTGTTTAATCTTTAATATTGGTTGTTTAGATATTTCGATTTTGATATATGTTTCATACGTTATGCTTTGGTCAAATTTATGTTAGTACGCTTTAGAAAAAGAATTCTAAATTGCACCAATCAATGCGTCCAAAAATTGGCAGAAATTAAGAAATCCGTCAACTCCTTTCCAAAAAAAAAAAAAAAGAGGAAAATCCGTCAACTTG
The DNA here is from genome assembly GCA_018223645.1 of Jasminum sambac. NCBI lineage: Eukaryota > Viridiplantae > Streptophyta > Magnoliopsida > Lamiales > Oleaceae > Jasminum > Jasminum sambac. The sequence goes on along the minus strand of CP073648.1, from coordinate 25,718,438 downwards.
TTGAATCTCTTGTTGGATTTGGTGTTATGTGTACATTAGGACACGAATAAATAAATTATTTCAAGTAGCTTAAAGAACGAGTTTTGCACGTGCTATGCATGTTTACAATATAAAATATCCCATCGAGGAAAATATTTTCCTATACTTATGTGTTTCATGTGATGATTTTAAATAAAAATTTATTTTCATGTATAAGCAACTAAAGAAAATTTTATGATGATTTCTATGGAAAATTGATTCTTGTGAAGATGGGAAAATGTGTAAGGAAATAGTTTTCCATAAAAAAATATTTTCATTTTCCGATTGCGCCTATACTATTTATGTATTTAGCTATGGAGAGCCTCAAATTTCAAAGGATAGTTATAACACAAAAATTTAGACGCAAAATTAGTTTTCCACTGGTAAAAAATATCATAATACATATATTGTACATCTCATTTAGTTATGTTCGAGGCGGGTTACCCTGTTTTGTTATCCTTCCCGTTTTATTTTTGCATGTCTTCACCCGTCCCATGACCCATGAGTTATGGGGCGAATTGGGGCAGATCAGGTCGAGGAGCGAGGGAGTGGTACCAAACCCGCCCCATTTGTTGACCCCTTTCTAAATTTTGTTTTGTATTCTAATTTCCAATTTTAGTGTAAACATGAAATGTATTCAGCAATTCATACACAAGAAACGCCTTTTTCTTCATAGCAACAAGAAGGGAGACGACGTGAATAACAGTGAGGGATAGAAATCAATTAGGAAAATTTGGCAATGCGGGATAGAAATCGACCTATTAGGGATGGTATTTGGCAACAGCCTAGACCCATAGTTGGGTGGGCAATAGAATAATTGTGTTGGTGGAAGTATTTGAGTTTTGTTTGTTTGTTTGTTTGTTTATTTTTATTTTTATTTTTATTTTTTTGGAGCTAAGTAAAGTATTGGGTGTTTTTAAGTTGTAAAATTTAAATCACTCAATTATATAATTTTTTTAAAAAAGTTTTATATAGGGCGGGTTAGGGTCGGGGCAAGGCCGACCCGCCACGCGATCCACGATAGGGCAGAAAATGAAGCCCAAAGTCGGGTTGCCAATAATCAGGTCACCTTTTTTTCACCCCATTAGAGGCGAGGGCTCCATGGGGTTTTGATCGTCATGGGTCATTTTGCTATCACTAATCTCATTATTCATTCAAACTTCGGAGTAATAATCGGATGTATATGTGGCAAGTAGGTTTATATAATTTAACAGTTTATGCTGTAAAGGACAAAATTAAAAAGAAAACTTATTTTCTCTGGTGACAATGTCGAACCAGAGTGCTGCAACTAATGTTATTACCATTGCCACAACATACATGTTTCTGCAAATGATGTTGCAACTCTTATATATCTTATATGCTTCAAATGATAAAATAAAAAAGTGAATTCATTTTCCCACAGTCAGGGATCGAACCCACCAGATAGCGATTTCAGAAGTTATTGCCAATACCACATCCGATTTTTTGGGATTCCTGTTGCAATCCGATTTATTTAACTTAAACTTGCAAGGATAAAACAAAAAATCAAAAAACATACTTGGATTTTCCGCTGTCGGGGTTCGAACCCGGATACCAACTTTGAAAGGCATTGCCAGTGCTACAGCGGATTTTTTTGTTAGCGATGTTACAACAAATTCTATATAATTTAATTTTTCAGACCCTTTATGCACTAATCGTACTCCTATATATGGGTTAATTTTAAATTATGTCAGTAAAATTTTAGCAAAAGTACAAAATAATTATGAAAGTTTAAAAGGTTTAGCACCTATAAAAATTAGTCATATTTCTAACTTTAATTCAATCATTCAATTAGATTTTTAATATATTAGAATGATGAGTAATTAAATTGTCAGTATATTTTTTATTTGATCCACCACATTTTAACAAATCACATCCAACTATCATATTCGTATTCTATTGATAATTACCGTAATAATTTTTGTGATTTATTCTAGGTTGGAAACAAGATTTCACATATGAACTCATGAAGCCATAACATTGTTTAAAAAATAAATAAAAGGAAGGTCATCTCTCTGTTACTGTAGAGTGCTCATTTATGACATTTTGATGTTTTTCTAATTACTTTTCCGATGGACTAAAATTTTGGCTTAAGTTGATTGTAAATTAATAATAGTTTTTATCCATTCATGCGTAAATCATTGGTACAAAAGGGGGTTTGGATGGCGGTGAAAAAGAGGATAGAAAGTTGGAGAGATGAGAGAGAAACTTAGATTTGATAATGGATTGGTGGTGGTTTTAATAGACCTGATATTGGGTGAAGGTTGTGCAACAAGAGCCGCCCCCCATTGTTTTAACGGTAGGTGGGGGTTCTGGCCAAGAGCCACCACCTCTTGCTAAAAATAATTTCTTTTTCTTTTAAATGTATTTTGGGTGGCGATTTTTCTCAACAACCGTCACCCCGTTGTTTTAACAAGAGGTGGCTGTTCTGGCCCAGAGCCGTCACCTCTTGCTAAAAATATTTTTTTAATGCATTTTGGATGGCGATTTTTCCTAACAACCGGCCTCCATCCTTTGTCTGAAATAAAATTACAATATTGCTACTGACAGTTTTGAGTAGCGTTTTTCTATAAAAACGCCATCCAATGGACAATTTCCAATGCCCATTGTATACTCGCTAGTGACTTATTTACTAATTATGAATTGAAATAGATGATACTATCAACTTACAAAGAAATTCAAACACAAATGTTGTGTAGCAAAATAATTGTAAACATGGCTGCTTTTCATCATTACCAACTTTACAACAAAGTATGAACAGTCGTGAAACATCTGTAATGTTCCATTAATTTAAATGCCATATGCTATAAATTAAATTGTTACCAAACAACGTTATTGATTCTCGTGCATCGCACCGGTGTGAATATTAGTTAATGAATTAAGGACGCATAAGAATTACAAAATATATGGAAGGGTGAAATAAGAAAATCAAAAGTTTCTAATTGTCCCTCTTTTTATATATTAGTGATTAGTAATTAATGATCGCGATTAGTAATCAGTGATTAGACTATAAACTATTGACTAGCAAAACTGACATGGTGAAAACTACTTCTTTTTAATGAACTAGTATTCACACCCGTGCGTTACACGAAGACTAAATTTTGATAATTATATAATTAAAATAGTTAAAATAGCTAAATAAAGATAATTATCCCTTTGAAACCAAAGTGTGCTATCATACAAAGCGTGAATAAACAACAGAAACAAAATTTCAATTTTAATTAATATTATTATAAAATTTAATAAAAACAAAATTCGATAAGTTAAAAATAAACAATAATACTTGTGAAAATGAATTTTCAAACTAACATTTTGTAATAAAAATACAACTTAAACTGACGTCACATAATTGTGCATACATATATGCATTGTATAATCTAAAATCTACTATTTGTAATTCAATTTTTGAAAAACAAAAAAAAAAAGAAATAAAAATAATTTTTAAAAAATGCTTAAATCATTTTTTCTTTCAAATTAAAAAGCTTAAATTTTTATAGATACTAAGTTATATTAATTCATGTCATATGATACCAACTTAGCAAATTATTAAAAACACAATTGTCAATAAATTTTGCAGAGCAATATACTTGTATAAGTTAATAATCAAGAACCATAGTGGCATCCGTCTTGGTCTTACATCCCTGAGGCTAAGAGTTCATTTCCCCCCACTCCCCCTCTTGTAATTCAAAAAAAAGTTTATAACCAATCAAAAAAAAAGTTTATAATCAATATAAAATATATATTCAACAAAGCACTTTATTTGTCTTGTCATTATATTACTTTCATTCTTTGAACATCTATTTACTATTTACTTTACTATTAATTTTTTTTATGTGAAATGAAATTTATTTACAGTTTTTATGCCATATTAAAATCATGAAAAAGAAATTCCTAAAACACAGATGAATAGCACAATCTTGTCCCACAGTCTTGTTCCAATACCTAAAAAGATTTTAATTATATGACAAAAAAATTGAAAACTTATGTCCAACTATAGAGTAATAACACATTAATATATCGACAATGTGCAGGAAACCATGAATGATGTGTGGATTCGGATGATATCGAACGAAAATCATAAATGATGCATTACACAGATTTGGATATGTCCATTACAGTCATTGCAGATTGTTATATGACAACGTCCCTTGTGAACAAACTGGTAATTACATCTCATGTTTAATTTAATCTATTATCTAGAAAAACAACTTGCTAGAGTTAGCCTATTAGTAGTTTTTTTTTAATATCTTTAATTATATCGTTATGAAAAAAGGTTTTGGTTTTTGCTCCAACCACATGGCATTTAAGATTTTCCCAAAATAGAATTTTCCCCCTTTTTTGGGGCCTCTGCTTCTATGATTATGTTTCAAACATTTCAGCTAAAATTTGATGTCAATGAAATAGAGAAATATGCAAAACTATTGATTAAAAAAAAGGGTAAAAAGGAAAAAAAACCTATGGGATAAAAAGGGAAGGGTTTTTTTTTGGGATGAAAAAAAGGGTTTTCAAAGAATAGTATATTTTAATGGCACACAATAAAAAAAGAAAAAAATAAAAAAGGTTGCATGTGTGAGGTTCTAGGAAATAGTTTTCAAAAAACAGTTTTTAAATAAATAAAAACAGTTTTTTTCAGTGTTAAACCCACTAAAAAATAGGTTTTCTTGTCCCAAAACCACTATTATTCTATTTGAAAAGAGTTAGCACCTCTACTTTATATATACACACTAGTATTGCCCCGTGCGATGCACGTGACGATTAAGATGATTTATTTACATAAAATATTATTAATACAGAAAAAAATAGTGAAACATATATAATATTATAGATTTTAATAATTAGTCGTAAATTTTTATCCGAACCATTATCTTGTAAGAAAAAATATTACATATCAATTGTCGTAATTGATGATTTTAGGCAATAACAAAATATTTGTTATGGATTTTTTCCTATTCAATTGTGTTTTATTTTTATTTTTTATTTAATAAAAAGATTCGTAATTGCACCATAGAATGAGATTTCTATGCTAATTAGTATAATAGATTGATGTCTCCTATCAGTAGTGTTCAAAAAAGTGTTCAAAAGCCTCATAGAGTGCACTTAAGCATGAAAAAACACAAATTGCGGGGCAACAGTTTTAATGAAAATAAAAATTAATTCAAAGGATAAAAATAAAAATTGAAAAAAGTTGTATTTCCCATTGCCGGGATTTCAACCCAAATACCATATCCAATTTATTACAGGTGCTACCAGTGGCTACAACGGATGTTTTGCAAATTACTACACAACCCCGATCTATATTATTTAATATTTCAGCCTCTTTTGTACTATAATCATTCTTTTTTTTTTTTTTTTTTTGACTCACGATGTACTAATCTAACTGATAACCATATGGATTAATTTTAATGATAGTCCGCGAGATTTTAGCAAAATTACAAAATAATTATTAAAGTTCAAAAGTTCTAGCACTCATTATGGGTTATGACGCATGCGGACCTCATCATGGGAGCCGTCATACCCTAATTTCGGTATAAAAATAAAGGTATATTCTTCTAGTTTCGTGGTTGCCGGAGCGCACTTTGGAATCTGTCCAAGTAAACGAATTGTTATTGGTAATGAATTACACACACACAAAAAGGAAGTTTATCTTTTTAAGAATCACATTACAATAGTTCCGGTAAATTTTGCACTCGATAACTAAATTAGGAATTCATTCAAATTGTATTAATATCCACAAAACAATTAGCTGAATACTATCAACCTTGAGGCTTTTTGTTTTAAATAGCATCATTGACTTTCCCCTTTTTAGGTTATCGATTAGGTTTTCAGTTTCATATACTCTCACGAGGGGTTGAAATTCTTGAACTTCCAAAAATTTCTCATACTAGCTTTGTCAATTCTCATTGCAAGTTTATGTTAAAATTACTGCAATTTCCGGTAGCTATCAAATGTAGCAGGGAAAATAATTGAAAACTCCCAAGATGGAATTCAGATTCCTCTCCTTTGTGTTTATTACATTATTATTATGTACTATTAGATTTTCCATAAATTTAAAGTGAATTACCTTTGCAATTTTTTAGCGTTTGCTTCTGCAAAATGTCATAAATGAGCACTGTACATTAAAAGAGAGATGACCTTCCTTTTTAAAAAAAAAAAAAAAAATAACAATGTTATGGCTTCTTGAGTTCACATGTGACGTCTTGTTTCCAACCTAGAATAAATCATAAAAATTATTACGGTAATTGCCAATAGAATACGAATATGATAGTTGGATGTGATTTGTTAAAATGTGGTGGATCAAATAAAAAATATAGTGTCAATTTAATTACTCATCATTCTAATATATTAAAAATCTAATTGAATGATTGAATTAATTAAAGTTAAAAATATAACTAATTTTTCTTGGTGCTAAACCTTTTAAAATTTAATAATTATTTTGTACGTTTGCTAAAATTTTACTGACATAATTTAAAATTAACCCATATATGGTTAGGAGTAAGATTAGTGCATAAAGGGTCTGAAAAATTCAATTATATAGAATTTGTTGCAACATCAGTAACAAAAACAATCCGTTGTAGCACTGGCAATACCTTTGAAATTGTATTAATATCCACAAAACAATTAGCTGAATACTATCAACCTTGAGGCTTTTTGTTTTAAATAATATCCACTAAATTAGGAATTCATTCAAATTGTATTAATATCCACAAAACAATTAGCTGAATACTATCAACCTTGAGGCTTTTTGTTTTAAATAGCATCATTGACTTTCCCCTTTTTAGGTTATCGATTAGGTTTTCAGTTTCATATACTCTCACGAGGGGTTGAAATTCTTGAACTTCCAAAAATTTCTCATACTAGCTTTGTCAATTCTCATTGCAAGTTTATGTTAAAATTACTGCAATTTCCGGTAGCTATCAAATGTAGCAGGGAAAATAATTGAAAACTCCCAAGATGGAATCCAGATTCCTCTCCTTTGTGTTTATTACATTATTATTATGTACTATTAGATTTTCCATAAATTTAAAGTGAATTACCTTTGCAATTTTTTAGCGTTTGCTTCTATGTTGCCTATGTTATAGTATTGTATCTTATTTGTAATTTGTTAATTGTTTTATTTTATTTTATTTTATTTTGTTTGGCTTGTGAAACCGATTGTAGATGGATTGTGTAGTCGATAAGTACTCAATCGAAGTGCTATCTGGGAGCAATACATTACAAATGAAGTAAAGTCGAATGAGCAGCAACATTTATTGTACCCTTTTTTAGCAACAATTATTTATTATTGTCGTTGTATTTGAAAATAGTTGATACCGTTAGGCTATGTTTGATATAAATTGTTGTAAGAATAGATTTTTGATATGTTATTGAGAAGTATAGAATATATATAAAGAAATTATAAAATGAGTGGTCGAAAATAATTAGAGCGGAAAAGTAAATTAAAATTTAATTTGAATCAAACAAGTCCTTAGTTGTAACATTTTGCTTGCTTTTCTTTCCTCTCTATTTTTCAAATTTTTTAAAGCAAAAATGTCCAATAATTACAGGTCAAAGTTGGTCTTTGCCCACTAAATCAATACATCTTATTTCTTGACCACTAACTGCAACTTATAAAAAATAATTAACCAATTACTTTTTTAAAACTTTTTTTTGACAAATTTACCCCTTAACCCCAACTGAACCTCTTATTCGTATTCTTCTCACTCCATTATAGATGTTTTTCTCAATTTCTCTCTCCAATCACATCACGATCTCTCTTATGCCCTTTCTCTCTATCAACTGCAATAACCACCACCGTGTTTGACCGCACCGCGCGCCGCCTCGGCCCTGAAACGATCACGTTTCCGTCTCGTCCTCTTCCTCTGCATCTATGCAATTGTTTTCAGCAAGCCCAGAGCTGGCTCTGACCGGCTCCATCTGCTCTGTGCAATTAAGGTAAACGATTCCACCATTAGAACTTGATCGGGCAAGTCGCTTTATGCTGTGATGACCATGGTGAAGTTCACCGATTGATCTCCCAAGTTGGTGCTGATGACTTGCCATTCATATTCTTGTTGCTTCAGATTAATTTTATATTTTTATTACGCTCTCAGATGTTGGTGCTACTGCATCGGTGTTTCTCGGCTTTCCACCCCCTCTTGCACTTTCAGCTGCTAGTTTGTCGAAGGCAATAAAAAAGTGAGGGTTAAGGCTTTCATTTATTTATTTTTGTCTAACTTTGTAGTTCCACTAATTATGACTTCTGATTTAGGCAGTTGAATGGGATGCTTATGCTTAATCTATTTGATAGACCTTGTTGGCTGATTCGGTTTTCATGCTTCAAATTACAGGTGAAAAGCTTAATTGAAGGAGTGAAATGCAAAATCCTTGGGAATTACTAAATTTGTATCATTCAGCGGATAGCAAAAATTAATTTTGTCCTTTTTGAGAATTTTTTCAGTGTATTTGTGTTGAATCAAACTCGAGAATTCCATTGATGTGAGTTTAAACAGATCACTATGAACTAGAAAGGACAAGTTGGTGTTCTAATTTTGATCAAACAATAATTTCTCCCGTCACTTTTATTTTTAATAATTAAAATTGTTGTATTTTCGCAGACTCGTGGGGTGTAGTTGTACTGTAGTTAAAATTGTGGCCTTTTTCAAGATAGATTTTTTTTTTTTGGTATATTTCGGTTTATGTCGTATTTTTTGTTTTTTTTTTAATTTATCTATGTTGTTCTAGCAATGATGATGAAGAAGAAGTTTGAATGGTGTTTTAGTGTTTTTATCATGATTATCGGGATAGGTAATTAATTATTGGGATAGATAATTTAATTATTGTGATAGCGTATCTTATTATTAGGGAAGGTAATATTCTCTTTCATTGGCTTGGTTCCTTTTTTTTTTTTTTACCATTATGAAATTGTAGTAGAGATTACTGTGGTTATAATTTAGATTACAAGATGGTAATCTAGAAAGAAAAAGTCGGAGATGAGGGAGTATCGAAATACAAACGTTGTTTGTGATACGCACGACTGTCATGTTTGACAAGTAGTTTCTCCTATTGAGACCGTTATGTAATTACTACTTTCCTTATATTTTCTACTTTGACTAATTGTTCATATTAGACAATTTTTGAATGGATGCATCTGAAGGCTTTAATTTTTGTATTGGTGGGTATAGTTATGTATGATATTAAAATTATAGTGTTTTATTGTTTTTGGTTATAATTACAAGGGTAGGTAATATTATTACCGACGTAGGTAATAATATTACCGATATAGGTGGTAATATTACTGAAATGCTCATATATATTACCTGTGACGGTAATCAAGAGAGAGAATGTGTGTAAAGAAAGAAAGACGGAGAAAAAAGAGCAAAAAGATTATCCGGGATAGTAATTTAAATAATTACCCCTGATAATCCATAGAGAAAATATATAGAAAAGTTGGTATATTATTATCGGGGTAGGTTATATTATTATCGGAACAGATAATAATATTATTGAAGGGAAGAATTTCAATGTTGATTGAGATTACTTGTGGTGGTAATCTGATTACTAGTAAGGTAATCTGGAAAGAGAAAGTGAGAGACGGGGGAAGGGACAAGTTGAATGTTGATCGATATTACTTGGGGAGGTAATTTGGAGAGATAAAGTGTGTAGAGAGAAAATGTGTAGAGAGAAAGGGAGAAGTTGAATTTTGATCGAGATTACCTATGGCGGTAATCTGCAAAGAAAAATGCGTAGATAGAGAAGTTGAAGATGTGGGAAATGAAAAGTTGGGTGTTGAAAGAGATTACTTGTGGTGGTAATCTGATTACCTGGTTAGGTAATCTAGAGAGAGAAATTGCGTAGAGAGAGAAAGTCGGAGATGAGGGAAGGGAGAAGTTGAATGTTGATCGAGATTACTTGAGTGGTAATCTTGAGAGACAAAATGCGTAGATAGAGAAAGTCAGAGATGGAGAATTGGAGAAGTTGAATATTGGTCGAGATTACCTGTGGCGGTAATCGGAGAGAGAAAGTGTGTAGAGTGAGAAAATCAAAAACGGGGAAAGGGAAAGTTGAATGTTGAACAAGATTACTTGTGACGGTAATTTGGAGAGAGAGAAATGTGTTTATTTCATTAGAGTGGCATTGTTGTAAATTTGAATATTTATTTTATTAAAGTAGCATTGTTGTAAATTTGAATATTTATTACTTTATTTTATTAGAGTGGCATTATTGTAAATTTGGATGTTTATTACTTTATTTTTGTTAGAATGGCATTGTTGTAAATTTGTATGTTTATTTTATTAGAGTAGCATTGTTGTAAATTTGTGATTTTTAAATTCTATTTTGGTCTTATTGTGTAAAAGATGAGTTAATGGTCAAAAAAGAGATGTGCACGATTTAGTGGACAAATTTTTCCCATAAGTATAGTTATTGGTCAAATGCCCTTTTTTAAAAGTCTACTACATTCTTCATCAACAATTAATTATAGATGATTGTATTATTAGATCATTTCTAATGGTTTGTGTATTCTCAAAAGGCGTTTTGACATATAAAAAAAAATACTTCGTGGGAGCATTTAAAAATAGATAATATTTAACACATTGCCTATATCTAAACATTACGTTAGACGTTTTCGATCTAGGATGTAGTTGATATGAATTTTTGAAAAAATGTATGAGTTGTTAAAAATGATGTGGCACGAAAAGTTAATTAACTAATTTGTACCGATGTAGCCTTAAGTATTTTTCATTATTTCATTTTATTCTCCTCTTTATGAAGCTTGTGCAATACATTGAGAAATAGTGAAGTATCTGATGGTTGGACACTTGGACTTCACTTGGACTTGGACTAATATATGTATGTAATCAAAACACTAATATTAAGTTTTACCATGGAAAAATCACAAGCTAAATGGAAAAAACCCATTATATAGATATGTGGTTGAATTATTACTTTCATTACCGTTGGAAATATAAATCCCCTTCCCATATATAACTCATATTAAAATGTAGGTTATGATGGATTAAACTTTCTGATAAAAGTTAATACAATTGTAGGTCATTATCTGACGCTAGCGCTCCTGCCCATGCCATGGGCAAGAGGCCCGTGCACACGGGTGATGTGGTGCCCTCACAGGATGCCATGTCATCCCAAAAATTTAAATTTTTTTTGATCTACGTTCGGTGAGAGAAATAATACGTAACGGCTCCCTGATGGAGGGTTTATGTGGACCCTACAATTTTTTTCTCCAAAATATTTAAGTGTATACAGCCTCCCTGCCTACAACGTGGCAGGGGAGCATGACTGTATGATCTGATAGTTGCACTAATAGTCTTATATATATATATATATATATATATATATATAATGAAAGCACTAATATTAAGTTTTACCAAGGAAAAATCACTAGATAAATGGGGAAAAGCCATTATATAGCTATGTGCGTGAATTATTATGTTCATTACCGTTGGAAATATACACCCCCCACCCCCAAAAAAAAACCCATAACGAAATGTAGGTGCAATTGAATAAAATCAAAAATTAAAAATTAAAACTAATAGATTTTAAAATCGAATTTAATGTTTTAAAGTTTAATTTTAATATGTAAGTTACAACATGAACCGTAGGTGGATGATCCCATTATGGAGTTAGACAGGAAGTATGCCTTAGGAAATGGTCGGTCATTGAAAAGTCTTTACCTATTAATTATTATCGGTAATTAGTGCTGGGAAATGGTAGGTTATTATATTAGTTACGTGTGTGAATTATTACATTCATTACCGTTGGAAATATTACCCTACCCCTCCCCCACCAAAAAAAACCCATTTAACTTATATTAAAATGTAGGCTATTGTGGATTAAAAAAAGGTTAATACAATTGAATAAGATTAAAAATTAAAACTAATAGATTTAAAAATCGAATTTAATTTTTTAAAGTTTAATTTTAATATGTAAGTTACAACATCAACACTAGGTGGATGATCCCATTATAGAGCTAGACAGGAAGCATGGCTTAGGAAATGGTCGGTTATTGAAAAGTCTTTACCCATTAATTTTTTTAATAAAGTCTTTACCCATTAATTATTATCACCATTCAGTGCTAAGAAATATTAGGTTTTAAGCATTTCGATTTCTTATTTCTATCATGAAATGTCGAAATACTGTTTTGTTTATAATCAAGTTAAAAAAAGATCAATGTAATAGCTATTCGAACATGACACCTTGCACTTATATCGACTATTATTTATTAAGCATGTGCATTTTTTTATTGATATTGTTTATTAAGCCTATGATTGGGAAGTTCTTATAAACACTTTTGGTTAAAATCGCATCCCTTTTTGGCCAGTTCCGTGGATTTAATTATATAATTAAAAAAATTTCATATTCTTATCAAAATCACTTCTATGCATAAAATTTCCTTACATCAAACAAAGGCAGTACCAAGGAAAACCATGTTGAAACTTTTAAAAAATCTTATACTTTTTGTTTTTTTTTTCTATAATTATATTTTCCATAGCTATCAAAATAACTTTATGTTGAACATATTTTGCCATGCAATGCATGGATGACATAGTTAGAATATATTCTATTTTAATTAGATACCTTATACGGATTTTTTTCAATTAACATTTTATTTACTTTTTAAGGATCATTGATTAAGTCGTCTATCTTAATTATTAATCATATATACTTCAATTCATTTATTCTATCCAAATTAATTAAAATTTTATATCAATCATTTAATATTTAATTACAAGGTAACATAAAATTTATGAGATTTTTTTATCAATCACATAAACAATCCTATATAATTTTAAATTACTTAAACTAAACATCTGAATTTATTAGTTTAAAAATTATCAATATTACAGAATATGTTAAATTGGTGATTTTATGTCAAATGTGTTAATATATGTGTAAAGTATATTTAAAAGGTATTATTAAAAAAATGACGCTAATACATATTAACAAAGTACAAATAAAAGTTTTTGATTAAAAGGTCACGATAGGGCATAGACAATGATGAGAAAATTCTAACGCGGCGGGGACGAGGAATGGGATTACCCATCCCATTACAACTCTTAAATTGGATCATTGAACAATATTATTTTATGACAAGTATTTGTCAAGTTTATTTATTGTTATGATAATATGATTTTAATTTTTTTTAAAAGGGTTCTTAGACAAGTTCTTTAATACTGGACTTTTAATTTCAATATTTAATGTGAAACAAAATAAAATTCTTATTTTGCATCTAAAATTACAATATAGTATTTTATTATTTTACTAATTATCAAATACATTTTGCGATCATTATGTAATCGACAAAAAAGTTGAAGTGCTCATAAAATACATAAACATACGAAAGCGTTTCAAGTTTGTCAAAAAAAAAAAAACAAGAATCTAGAGTTTTAGAATTGTTCATAACCAGCTTGTGAATGGGTGCGGCTGTCAAGGAAGGGCATCGACTACCAGTGTTGCGAGCGAAACATTATGGATTATTTGGCAGCATGAAGTGAAACGAGAAGATAGTGGGTGAAGATAATTTTTATTCTGTGAGAGCTCTGTAAACTACTTTTTCATAGTCTATTTAATAATGTTAATCTATTCGTACTTATAACATTAATAGAAATTACAGATTTATGTGCAACGCACGGGGTGAAAACTGTAATGACCCGCCCGAATTCGTCCCGGACATGATGATGTTTCGGCATGCTACGCGTGTATGTGATACGTTCACGATATGCTTTGAGGTGTAGGATATGCCCCGGAATGCGAAACGGCCTTCGAAATGAGGAAAATGGGAAAATTCTGCAGAACCGGAATTACGGCCGTAAGGGTTCAGGTGTTACGGCCGTAAAAGGATGGTTACGGCCGTAAGGTATAATGGTTACGGCCATAAATGGTGAACAGCGGAAAATGTCCAAAAGTTTCAGAGAGGTTATTACGGCCGTATGATGGTTTGATATGGCCGTATGGGTCAGGTTACGGCCGTAAGGTTATGGGGTTACGGCCGTAATTCAGGGTTTACGGCCGTAAATGAGAAAGTTACGGCCGTAATTTTAAGTCGGCAGAAACTGGTTTTAAGGTCTTCTAGGTCATTTCTTGAGGATTATTCATGTGAGCTCAGTTCAAGCACTCCCATAACATTCCCAAGATTATGCCAAAACCCTCTCCACGATCTAAATCAAGAAACAAGTGCATGTAATCCCTATGTAACCTTGATTACAAGAGAAGAGAGGGAGAAGAAAGAAGAAAGCATCGAGGTTCAAAACGACACATCTTTGAAGCGAATTGGATTTTGAAGATGATGTCTTCTTTAGAGTTGTAGTCCATTGAGTCTAGATTGCAACAACCTTTGAATCACCTCATTTGGACATCGGACGCAAAGGTTATGACCAAAACATTGACGTGCCGCCGGTCTGAAAAATTTTTTGTGAAGTCATTACTACGGCCGTAATTCAAGGACATACGGCCGTAATTTCATGTCGGCAAAGTGAGTTTTCTCGACTTTTCTTGATATTTTTGGGTATTTCTTCCACTCTAATGTGTCTCTAAGATCCATAGGACACCCAAGAACCTCTCCAAGAACCCCAAACACCCATGTAATCATCCCAAACTCCATCTCACATGAAGGTAAGTTATGATTACAAAAGAAAGGAAGGAAGGAAAGGAAGAAGAGGAAAGGAAGGAGGAAGGAAGAAGAGATTCTCCATACTTGTTGAGCTTCTTTTATGGTGGGTAATACTTGCTTTACATGCTTTATGATGCAATTGCATGCTTTATACTTGAATTAAACAAGACATGGAATGTGTATGATGATTATGGAACTTAGAAGCATGCTAGGATCCCTTGGTTTGGTGTTATGTTGTTGGCTTGAGATGTTGATGACATGTATGTGTTTACATGCCTCGTATGACCCTCCATGCCATGTCTAAACGTTGTTTGGCCTTAAGTAGAAGAAACCTAGTTATTGGATGATATAGGCTATGAACAAAGAGGGTGATGAGCTTGACTTGATAGCATGCTTTGTGAGTGTGACGAGCTTTATATGATGTCAATCTCTATATGGTGCAGTGTGAATGTTGTGGCGTTATATGAGTTATGTGTTAACGTCCACCTTATATTCATGTAATGTCCTTTGTTTATGAAAGCGTGTCAAGTGTTTACGTTCTATATGATCATCTAGCCTTGCTTATACGTTATGAATGATGACGATGAGAAAGGAACAAGGCATAAAGAGGTAACGTTTATGTCAACGTATCATGAGCATATGTGTGTGAACGGTTACCAATCATGTGTTTACATATGAATGATGTAAACTGGCTACATGGGGGATCTACGCCCCATAAAGACGTGGTCAGTCGGGGGATCTACGCCCCGTATGTTATGAAAAGCGGGTCTTGAGGATCTACGCCAGCAAAGAAAAGGCCTAGCTAATGAATGAACGGCGCCACGTATTCACATGATTTGTAATTGGGGCCCAAAGTAAACGTGTAACATGCATTGCATTGCATCTATTATCCACTGAGTCTTGATGACTCATTATGTGCGTATGTTGTATGTGTGTTGAAGGTATTGAGCGTGGAGAGTGGGCGAAGGGTCACATGATGCTATGATGTGGTGCGTGGGGGAAGAATCAAAAGATCTTGCGGTATGTAATGAAAACCGAAACCCTAGCTTTACGTTATATGTTTTAAAGAAAGGAAATTAGGGCTTCGTGGGGGAAGAATCAAAAGATCTTGCAGTATGTAATGAAAACCGAAACCCTAGCTTTACGTTCTATGTTTTAAAGAAAGGAAATTAGGGCTTCGTATATATATGAATGACGGACGCACGTCTAGTTTCACTCATGTTATGAAGCGAAAAGAAAATACACGATATGATGTGCACGGCCCGAAGGCGGCCCGTTACGGATGTAAGTGCACGGCCACACGATATTATGTATCCGCTGCGTGTATTTGACGTCATTGTGACGTATATGTATGTGGAACTGGATGGGGCGTTACAAAAACACTAGTTTTAATTAATGTCACTAAAATTTTAGCAAAAGTGCAAAATAATTATTAAAATTTAAAAAGTTTAGCACCAATAAAAATTTACTTGTATTTTTAATAGTAATTCAGTTACTCAATTACATTTTTAACAATATTTGAATGATAAGTAATTATATTGCCACTACATTTTTAATTCCATCCACCAAATTTTAATTGCAACAACATTTGAAAAGTAGTTTTTATAATTGCACCACATCAGTTTGACAAATGTAACCTTAATATAGAAGATAACCAGTGCACCACCCTTCTTCTTTTGACGAAGCATATCATTTTCTATTTCAAGTAAATTCTCTTCATTGTACTTATAAATTAGCATCAAGAATAAGCAATGGAGTCCATCTATTGAATCACTACTCTCTTTGAGGAATAAAAAAAGGTCATCACTATTAATTGAAAACTAGTACTAATACCTATGTGTTGCACGGGGAGTACATTTTGATAATTATATAGTTAAAATAATTAAATAAAGACAATAGTCTATCCTCAAAATATGTATCGAGCAGTATCTTTGGAACCAAAATTGACATCACATAATTGTGCATACTCACAGGTAATATAATCTCAAATCTAATATTTTTGCTCTTATAATCTCGAGCTTTATAAATATTCCTTTTGCTTATGTAAGAATCATTGGTAGACTTTACTTTTATTTTGGGTCACGGGTGTTGCACAATCTTGTAATGTATTCACTTATTTAGTTAGAATAGGAAAAGGTTGTTGTCAACTATCATCTTCGTATACTACTTCTGTGAGTAATGTTATGATAATATTCCTAAATATTCTTAGAATGTTCCCTAATATATTTTGTATTCTGTTTTGAAATTATATTCTTCAGCATGTTCCTAGCCAATTATATTTTGTGATTGGGTTCTCACTTCCTCCAGCTTCTCAATGGGCCCACGAGCAAAAACTTCTAGTACTCCAAATTTACTGTATATCGATTCAGCATATAAAAATAAAATAAAAATTAGAGAAGGGGACTTAAGGGAATCCCAGCTAATCAATTAACTAGGGACAGTGGCAACTTTAATAAAGTTGATTTCTTGATTTGTCGAAAACTCAGGTTGATGGCTTATTTCTTGATGTGTATATATTAATGGTGCATGGTGTGAAAATAGAGTTACACAGAGCCATTTTTTGGAGCATTTTCTTGCTTTTATTGAACGGAAAAGTTGTGGCATCATGGGGGTTTTGTGGGATGGTGGAAGAAACCCAACATTTGGAGAGGTTTTGATGCGTTCCAAGGCCCACACCGTGAAGTAATAAACTCAGAAAAGCTATAAATCTGGTTTTGTTCGATATGCAACTGTTGTGTTCTCGACTTTGATGTGGCAACAACTAGTATATTAAACTCGCCACCTCCTAGCAGTGCAAAGTAGATAAACAACAGTGGAGAACGCCACGAGAATCGATCACTTTCTGGATAAGTTCAATGTTCAAAGAACAAAGAAAACTGGAAGGCGATAATTCTCTCAACTCTCTCAATTTCATACAAGTTCTAAGATGCCCCACAATGGTGTAAAGCTATGCATAATATACAAGACCATCCTTCAAGACTAGCCTAAAAGATGGGGATGAAAAGACATGAAGCTAGTCCAAAACAAGTCCCCAAAATTCGGGTAAAATCTGACCTAACACGCAGTCCAAAATTACGGCCGTAAAAACAAAAGTTAAGGCCGTAAGAAAATATTTTGTGGTTGTAAAATGGCATACTGTAGTATGAACAAAACGATATGGCCATATGCAACTCCTTGCATGTTTTGGCCCAAAGTTGGATTTCCACTTTTACGGCCGTAATAAAATAATGATACGGTGGTAAAGAATCTAATACGACCGTATGTCTGAATAATACAATCGTAATAAGTTTTCTGCAAAAAATTGCCATTTCTTCAGCCTCCATGTTACGGCCGTATTTGTTTGTTACGGCCGTAAATTACAAAATTAAGGTCGTAAAAAAAGGTCCATTTAGCAGCCTTTTTCTCCTTCGTTGACCAATCGAGTGAACTCGGTCCTGTCTTTGGCTTTCCATCCTCGTCCCAAGTATCGGGGTGCCTCTTTAGGGTCTTGAAACTTGATTTCTTCAACCAAACTCGTCATGGCCATCTTAAACTTGTTCACCCTAGCTCGTGTAATAGGTCCTATTGGCAAGTGAAGTGGGTCCCTTGGTGTGGAGCTTCCTTGGGTCACATTAGGTTTCCAACTGCATTTTGCAGAAGCAGAAGAATTTCATTCATTTCCTTCGATAGATTTCCAATGGTGTTTTTTTTTTGAATAGCTTAGATTTCAAATAGTTGAATTATTGTCATGCTAGTATATATATACTTCTCGTTTGTTTAACCATTAATATTTGTTGTTCAGGTATTTTGATTTTGATTTATGCATCATACGTTATCATTTGGTCAAAATTCTACTAGCACCCTTTATAAAACGAATCGTAAATTGCACCAATTAATTCGTACAAAAAATTGCACAAATTCAGAAATCCGTCAACTCCTTCCCGAAAAGAAAGAAAGAAAAGGAAAAGGAAAGAAAAGAAAGAAAAGAAAAGAAACCTTAAAAAGATGAAGAATCTATTGAAGACCATTTCGGAGTTAAAAATAAACTTATGAAAGATCATCTTGTATTTGTCTCTCTTAATTGTATTCAAACATAGGTCATGACAAAGTGATACAATAACAGGACTAGGGGAAAAAAAGATTATATCAATCAAATTTGCCCACATTTCATGTCTCATATACCATTAAAGAGTGTTACACAAGCCACATTTTCAATGTAAAATATCCCATCAAAAAACGTATTTTCCTACTTATGAGTTTGAATTGATGATTTTTCATAAAAAATTATTTTTCATGTACAACCAGCTAAACAAAAATTTTTGTTGGTTTCTATGGAAAGTTGATGCTTGCGACTGATTGGAAAATTTGGGTGGAAATAGTTATCCCTTAAAAATGTTTTCTTTGTCCAATTGCTTGAGTACTGTTTACACATTTTGCTATCGAGAACTTCAAATTTAAAAGGATAAAATAAAAATTAAAAGGCAAACGAGGTCACGACAAAATGGTGTTTTAACATGATGATGATGATGATGATGATGATGATAATAATAATAATAATAATAATAATAATAATAATAATAATAATAATAATAATGACATCAAATTTATCCACATTTCATGTTTCAGATACTATAAAGGTGCATGTGTTTGACATGCCACGTTTACAATATAAAATATCCCATTGAGGAAAATGTTTTCTTTCTTATATGTTTGATGTGATGATTTTAAATAAAAATTTGTTTTCATGTATAAGTAACTAAAGAAAACTTATTGTTGATTTCTATCGAAAATTGATTCTTCTGAAGATGGGAAAATGTGCAAAGAAACAGAGATTCCAAAAAAAATATTTTGTTTTTCCGATTGCATCTATGCCATTTACATATTTTTCTATAGAGAAACTCAAATTTCAAAGCATAATAAAACAAAATTTTAGAAGAAAAATTAGTTTTCCAACAGATAAAAATATCAAAATTCTGAAAAGCGCAAACGTGCGAAAAAGTGTTGAACTCAGGTAGTAAACTTAGATGTGTTTAAGCACACCTATGCGTATAAGGCACAATTAATGCGTGATAAAACGTAAAGTGTGACAAAGTGTGGAGTCCAAACCTTGAGCATAAACACCGCCCAAAACACTGAAAAATATTATAATACATATACCATACATCCCATTCTTCATTCAGAGTAATATTCGGATGTGTATGTAGCAGCTAGTTTTATATAATTTAGGTTTGGTTCTATACACATTAAATTTCACTAACTTTTTCTCCATTATTATTTTCAATCATTCATATAATTATTTTATAATTTTTAATATATTTTCTCTAATTTTCAACCATGCATCTAATACATAATTCAAAGAAATAAAATTTAACATGAGGAGAACAAGTCATTAAGAGTTTATGCTACAAAGGACAAAATTAAAATTAAAATTAAACGGCAAATTTATTCTTTTCCCGTAACGGTTACTAACCGGAATGCTAAAGCCAATGCATTACCCCCTTACCATTGCCACGACGAATGTTTTTGCAAATAATGTCGCATCTATTTATTCAAGTTATTATATACTTGAAATGATAAAATAAAAAGTTGAGCTCATTTTTCCCGTCAGGGATCGAACCCAAATACCCCATCTCAAAAGAAATTGCTGGCGCTGCAACTTATATTTTCGCAAACGCTATCCCAATCTGGTCTATACGATGTAAAATTTTGAGGATAAAGCGAAAAGTTAAAATCATTTCCGCTGCCAGGGTTCGAACCTGGAGACCAATCATAGAAGGTATTGCCAATGCTACAGCGGATATTTTTGTTGATGATTCTGCGACAAATTCTATATAATTTAGTCCTTCATACTCTTTATAATGCACCAGTCATTCTCGTAACCATATATAGGTTAATTTTAATTAATGTCACTAAAATTTTAACAGAACTACAAAGTAATTATTAAAATTTAAAAAGTTTAGCATCAATAAAAATTTACTTATAGTTTTAGCAATAATTCAATCATTTAATTAGATTTCTAATATATTTGAATGATGAGTAATTATATTGCCACGATACTTTTTTATTTGATCGACCACATTTTAATTACAACACATTTGAAAAGTAGTTTTTATAGTCACAACACATTAGTTTTACAAATGTGACCCTAATATGGAAGATAAAATATACCGGTGCAGCACACTTCTTCTTTGGATGAAACACATATCATTTTCTCTTTCAACTAAATTCTTTTGAATCAACTTACAAATTAGCATCAGAATAAGCGATTGAGTCCATCTATTGAATCACCATTCCCTTTGAAGGGGGAAAAAAGCATCATTATTAATTGAAAACTAGTATTCACACCTATGTCTTGTATGGAGAGTGCATTTTGTTAATTATATAGGTAAAATAATAATTAAATAGCGGCAATAGTCTATTCTCAAAATATGTGTCATACACTATGTTTGGAGCCAAAATTGACATCACATAATTGTGCATACACACGCGTAATATAATCTCAAATTTAATATTTGTGATATTATAATCTAGAGTTTTAGAAATATTCCTTTTGCTTATGTAAGAATCACTGGTAGACTTTGCTTTTATTTTGGGTCACTGGTGTCACACATTCTTATAAATGATGAGAGAGAAAAAGTTAGTGAAGATTTGTTATGGAGAGAACAAGGCCGTTAGAATAGGAAAGGTTTATGTCAACTATCCTCTTCTTATACTACTTGTGTGAGTTAAGTTATGGCGAATTTGACACTAACTATTCTTAGAAGGTTGCCTAATATATTCTAGTTGGGTAAATTTATCAAACACTCATCGAACTTCGAAATTATAACTAATTCCTTACTCAACTTTCAAATATAACTATATATTCACGAAACTTCACTTAATGTCACTTATGAGTCATTTGTCAGCCCGAATTTTAAATATACTAACCCATTAAACCCTGCATATAGTTGATGATATTTAATGAGGAATCGTTAAATCAGTTACTGGCATAAAAATTCACTAACACCAAACACACAATTAAAGAGGTCCACTGGCAAAAACTTCTAGCACTCCAAATTTACTCTAGGTTCAGCACATAAAATAAAAAGAAGACAAGTGGACTCAAGGGAATCCCAGCTAATTAATTAACTAGGCACAATGGCAACTTTAGTATTGAAAACTCAGGTTGACGGCTTATTTCTTGATGTCTATTGGTGCATAGTGTGTGAATAGAGTTGCACAGACCCCCTCTTTGGCGCATTTTCTTGCTTTTATTGAATGGAAAATTTGTGGCATCATGAGGGTTTTGTGGGATTGTTGAGATTAGTGTGGGATGGTGGAAGAAACCCAAGATTTGGGGAGGTTTCCAACTGCATTTTGGAGGAGAAGAATTTCATTCATTGCCTTAGCTAGATTTCAAATAGTATTTTTTTTAACAGATTATTTCAAATAGTTATTGCTAAAAAAAAGATTTAAAATAGTCGAATTATTGCCAAATATACATATAGTTCTCCCTATTGTTTAATCTTTAATATTGGTTGTCTGGGTATTTCGATTTTGATTTATGCTCATACGTTATCCTTCGGTCAAATTTATGTTATTACGCTTTATAAAACGAATTCTAAATTGCACCAATCAATGCGTCAACTCCTTTCCAAAAAATAAAAAATAAAAAAAAAGAAAAAAATCCGTCAACTCCAGATTGCACAAAAAATTGCACAAATTAAGAAATCCATCAACTCCAAATTGAAGCTAAGTAAAGTATTGGGTGTTTTTTAAGTTGTAAAATTTAAATCACTATACTATATAAATTTTTTTTAAAAGTTTCATATAGGGCAGGTTAGGGTCGGGGCAAGACCGACCCGCCCCGCGATCCACGACACGGCGGAAAATGAATCCCAAACTCGGGTTGCCAATAATCAAGGCGCCTTTTTTTCACCCCATTAGGTGTGGGGCTCCATGGGGTTTGGATCGTCATGGGTCATTTTGCCATCACTAATCTCATTATTCATTCAAACTTCAAAGTAATAATCGGATGTATATGTGGCAACTAGTTTTATATAATTTAACAGTTTATGCTATAAAGGACAAAATTAAAATTAAAAAGAAAACTTATTTTCTCTGATGACAATGTTGAACAAGAATGCTGCAACTAATGTTATTACCATTGCCACAACATACATTTTTCTGCAAACGATGTTGCTACTCTTATATATATATCTTATATGCCTGAAATGATAAAATAAAAAATTGAATTCATTTTCCCACTGTCAGGGATCGAACCCGAATAGCCATTTCAGAAGTTATTGCCAGTGCTACATCCGATTTTTTGGCATTCCTGTTGCAATCAGTGTTTAGAAAACTGGACCGGACCCTGCCGGTTCAACCGTGAACCGGTCCAAAAACCGGCCCGGTTATGCCTTAAAACCGGGTATCGGAAAACCGGTCAAAAACCGGTCAACCGACCGGTTCAACCGGTTGAACCGGTGTTGAACCGGCCGGTTCAAACGGTTGAACCGGTTTTTTAATTTTTTAAAATTATTTTTATAAATTTATTAGTTTTAATTTATTTTTTATATTTTTTAATTAAAAACGGTTCGACCCCGGTTCGACCGTTTGACCCTTGAACTGTTGGCTTCTCCGGTTCACTAACCGGTTCGATTTTCTAAACATTGGTTGCAATCCGATTCATATAACTTAAACTTGCAAGAATAAAACAAAAAATAAAAAAACATACTTTGATGTTCCGCTGCCGGGGTTAGAACCCGGATACCAAATTTCAAAGGTATTGCCAGTGCTACAACGGATTTTTTTGTTACTGATGTTGCAACAAATTCTATATAATTGAATTTTTCAGACCTTTATGCACTAATCTTACTCCTAACCATATATGGGTTAATTTTAAATTATGTCAGTAAAATTTTAGCAAACGTACAAAATAATTATTAAAATTTAAAAGGTTTAGCACCAAGAAAAATTAGTTATATTTTTAACTTTAATTAATTCAATCATTCAATTAGATTTTTAATATATTAGAATGATGAGTAATTAAATTGCCACTATATTTTTTATTTGATCCACCACATTTTAACAAATCACATCCAACTATCATATTCGTATTCTATTGATAATTACCGTAATAATTTTTATGATTTATTCTAGGTTGGAAATAAGACGTCACATATGAACTCAAGAAGCCATAACACTGTTTTTTTTTTTGTAAAAAAAGGAAGGTCATCTCTCTTTTAATGTACAGTGCTCATTTATTACATTTTGATGTTTTTCTAATTACTTTTCCAATGGACTAACATTTTGGTTTAAGTTGATTGTAAATTAATAATAGTTTTTATCTATTCATGTGTAAATCATTAGTACAAAAGGGGGTTTGGATGGCAGTGAAAAAGAGGAGAGAACGTTACAGAGGGAGGAGAGAGAAAGTTAAATTTGATAATGGATTTGTGATGGTTTTAATAGACCTGATATTGTGTGGCGGTTGTGCAATAAGAACCGTCACCCATTGTTTTAACAGTAGGTGGCGGTTCTGGCCAAGAGCTACCATTCTTGCTAAAAGTAATTTCTTTTTTTTTTAATGTATTTCGGGTGGCGATTTTTCTCAACAACCGCCACCCCATTGTTTTAACAAGAGGTGGCCGTTCTGGCCAAGAGCTGTCACCTCTTGCTAAAAATAAATTTTTTTAAGTGCATTTTGGTCGCGATTTTTCCTAACAATCTCCATCCTTTGTCTGAAATAAAATTGTCATATTGCTACTGATAGTTTTGAGTAGTGTTTTTCTATAAAAACGCCATCCAATGGACAACACCTAATACCCACTCTGTACTAGTGAATTATTTGCTAATTATGAATTGAGATAGATGATAATATCAGCTTACAAACAAATTCAAATACAAATGTTGTGTAGCAAAATAATTGTAAACATGACTGCTTTTCATCATTACCAACTTTACAACAAAGTATGAACAGTGGTGAAACATCTGTAATGTTCCATTAATTTAAATGCCATATGCTATAAACTAAATTGTTACCAAACAACTTTATTGATTCCCGTGCATTGCACCGGGTTAATATTAGTTAATGAATTAAGGACGAATAAGAATTACAAAATATATGGAAGGGTGAAATAAGACAATCAAAAGTTTCTAGTTGTCCATCTTTTTGTATATTAGTGATTAGTAATTAATGATCGCGATTAGTAATTAGTGATTAGACTATAAAATATTGACTAGCAAAACTGACATGGATGAAAACTTGTTGAGGATAGTAATTAAATAATCTAAATTGAAACCGATCTATCAGCTTAAACTTTTAGATTAGATGGGTTCATAACTTTAACATGGTGTCAAACCCGGAGAGGGCCTTGAGTTCGAATCTCACCGCCACCCATTTAAAATGAATTGTACATGTGTTAGGCTTTGTTTGGGAAAAATAAATCTCGCCTACACGTGAAGGGCGTGTTGAGGATAATAATTAAATAATCTAAATTGAAACCAATCTATCAGCTTAAACTTTTAGATCAAATGGTTTCATAACTTTAATAAAACTACTTCTTTTTAATGAACTAGTATTCACGCCCATGCGTTACATGGAGACTAAATTTTGATAATTATAGAATTAAAATAGTTAAAATAACTAAATAAAGATAATTTTCCACTGAAACCAAAGTGTGTTATCATACAAAACGTGAATAAACAACAGAAAAAATTTTCAATTTTAATTAATATTATTATAAAATTTAATAAAAACAAAATTCTATAAGTTAAAAAATATACAAAAATACTTGACGAAAACGAATTTTCAAACTAACATTTTGTAATAAAAATACAACTTAAATTGACGTCAAATAATTGTGCATACATATGCATTGTATAATCTAAAATCTACTATTTATAATTCAATTTTTCAAAAAAAAAAAAAAGGAAGAAAAATAATTTTTAAAAAAAATACTTAAATCATTTTTTTCTTTCAAAAAAGCTTAAATTTTTTATAGATACTAAGTTATATTAATTCATGTCATATGATATCAACTTAGTAAATTATTAAAAACACAATTGTCAATAAATTTTGCAAGGCAATATACTTGTATAAGTTAATAATCAAGAACCATAGTGGCATCGGTCTTGGTCTTACATCCGTGAGGCCGAGAGTTCATTTCTCCCCACTCCCCCACTTGTAGTTCAAAAAAAAAAGTTAATAATCAATATAAAATATATATTCAATCCGTACAGTTATGGTAACTTTTAACACAACAATAAACTTTGATCTAATTGCAATCTACATCATGACTCGTGTGCCAAAACATTAAGAGACTTTGGTGCATGGTAATCAAATTAATATATGCCACAACTCATGCGACTCCTCGTGTTGAAAGAGGTTCTTTACTGAGAGAAAATTAAAAGTTGTCTAATTATTGAAGTGGATCATTTAGATGGATCTAAATTGTGTTTTGTAATCCAAATTAGTCTAGGGATTGCTTATTGTTTTTACAATGAGATGAGATACGTCTCAAGTTTTACGACAACCAAATTAATCTTGTGAAACGAAAACGTCAAATGTGTCTAGATATAATGCAGAAACAGAAAAAACAAAAAGAACACAAAACACACGACTTAATGTGGAAACCCCCGTATGGTGAAAAACCCTGTGGCGGTCGCCAAAGGGGAAAAAGCAATCCACTAGTCACCAAAAAATTTAAATCAATACAAGAAGTCTAAAGGGTCGATAGTTTTACACATAAACCTATCAACATCTAAGAAAATGTGAAAACACTCCCTACAGGCGGTAAATATCATTTGGATCAAAGGCTTGATTAACTATTTGCTAAAGCACCTTCAAGCACACGTACAATCCCAAGCGTAACTATGGCTTGAGTACAACGAACGAGGTTTATGCTCAAACCTTAAAAAGATGAAGAATCTACTGACAACCATTTCGGAGTTAAAAATAAACTTATTGAAGATCATCTTGTACTTGTTTCTCTTGATTGTATTCCAACATAGGTCATGACAAAGTGATACAATAACAGGACTAGGAAAAAAAAGATTATATCAATCAAATTTGTCCACATTTCATGTCTCATATACCATTAAGGCGTGTTACACAAGCCACGTTTTCAATGTAAAATATTCCATCAAGAAACGTATTTTCCAACTTATGTGTTTGAATTGATGATTTTCCATAAAAAAAATATTTTTCATGTACAACCAGCTAAACAAAATTTTGTGTTGATTTCTATGGAAAGTTGATGCTTGTGAAGGATGGGAAATTTTGGATGGAAATAGTTATCCATTAAAAATGTTTTCTTTTTCCAATTGCTTGAGTACTGTTTACATATTTCCCTATCGAGAACTTCAATTCAAAGGATAAAATAAAAATAAAAATAAAAATGTGTCACGACAAAATGGTGTTTTAACATCATAATAATAATAATAATAATAATAATAATAATAATAATAATAATAATAATAATCATAACGATCAAATTTATCCACATTTCATGTTTCAGATACTATTAAGGTGTGTTTGACATGTTATGCTTACAATATAAAATATCCTATTGAGGAAAATGTTTTCCTACTTAAATATATGTTTGATGTGATGATTTTAAATAAAAATTTGTTTTCATGTATAAGCAACTTAAAAAAAATTTATGTTGATTTCTGTGGAAAATTGATTCTTGCGAAGATGGGAAAATGTGTAAGGAAACAAGTTTCAACAAAATAATATTTTCTTTTTCCAATTGCGTGTATACTATTTATGTATTTTGCTATCGAGAACCTCAAATTTCAAAGCATAATAATAAAAAAAAATTAGAAGCAAAATTAGTTTTCCAATGGTACGAAATATTAAGGTTCTAAATAGAACAACGTGTGAAAAAGTGTCGAATTCAAGCATTAAACTTATGTGTGCCTAAGCATACCGATGCGTATAAGGCACAATTAATGAGTGATAAAACGCAAAGTATGACGTGGTGTGGAGTTCAAACTTGAGAATAAACACCGCTTAAGTATTGTCTAGATGAGCTTTTTAGAACACTGAAAAATATCATACATCCCGCTCTCACCAACTTACCATTGTCACAACAAATGTTTCTGCAAATAACGTTGCATCTATTTGTACAACTTATTATATATGCTTGAAATGAAAAATACAAAACTGAACTTATTTTCCCCGTCAGGGATCGAACCCAAATACCCCATTTCAAAAGGTATTGCCATTGCTTCAGCTTCTGTTTTTGGGATTGTTGTTCCAATCTGACCTATATAACTTAAATTGGTGAAGATAAAACAAAACATAAAAGGCATTCCGCTGCCAGGGTTCGAACCTGGATACCAATTTCAGAAGGTATTGCCAGTGCTACAGCGGATGTTTTCATTAATGACCTTGCAACAACTTCTATATAATTTAGTCCTTCAGCCTATCTATCATTCACGAATCTTTCTCGTGTATGGATTAATTTTAATTATTGTCGCCAAAATTTTAGCAAAACTAAAAAATAATTATTAAAATTTAAAAAGTTTAGCACCAATAAAAATTTACTTATAATTTTAATAGTAATTCAGTAATTCAATTAGATTTTTAACAATATTTGAGTTATAAGTAATTATATTGCCACTACATTTTTTATTGCATCTGCCAAATTTTAATTGCAACAACATTTGAAAAGTAGTTTTTATAATTGCCCCACATCAGTTTGACAAATGTAACCTTAATATAGAAGATAACCAGTGCACCACACTTCTTCTTTCGACGAAGCACATCATTTTCTATTTCAAGTAAATTCTCTTCATTGTACTTATAAATTAGCATCAAGAATAAGCAATGGAGTCCATCTATGGAATCACTACTCTCTGTGAGGAAAAAAAAAAGAAGCATCAATATTAATTGAAAACTACTACTAGCACCTATGTGTTGCACGAAGAGTACATTTTGATAATTAAAATAATTAAATAAATACAATAGTCTATCCTTAAAATGTGTATCAGACAGTATCTTTGGAACCAAGATTGACATCATACAATTGTGCTTGCACACAGGTAATATAATCTCAAATCTAATATTTTTGCTCTTATAATCTTGGGTTTTATAAATATTCCTTTTGCTTATGTAAGAATCATTGGTAGACTTTGCTTTTATTTTCGATCACGGGTGTTGCACAGTCTTGTAATGTATTCACTTATTTAGTTAGAATAGGAAAAGGTTTTGATCAACTATCATCTTCGCATACTACTTGTGTGAGTTATGTTATGACAATATTCTTAAATATTATATTCTTAGAATATTGCCTAATATATTTTGTATTCTGTCTTGAAATTCTATTCTTCAGCATGTTCTTAGTCATTAAGCCCGTTAGGAAACCTTTTATTCCACTTTTTACCACTTTTTACAGTTTTTTTTATCCATTCTTTCTTTACCCTAAATCAATCACATCCACACATCTCAACCACTCAATTCCACTCATTCTCTCTTTTCTTTTACATTAAAAACCTTCAAAAACCATTATAATATATTTCCTATCACCCTAGTGATTGGTTGTCCTTTCCTCCAGCTTCTCAATGGGTCCACAAGCCAAAACTTCTAGTATTCTAAATTTACTATAGATCGATTTGGTACATAAAAATAAAAATAAAAATAAGAGAAGGAGACTTAGGGGAATCCCAGTTAATCAATTAACTAGGCACAATGGCAACTTTAATAAAGTTGATTTCCTGATTTTTCGCAAACTCAGGTTGACGACTTATTTCTTGACGTGTAATAATGGTGCATAGTGTGTGAATAGAGTTACACATCCATTTTTGGAGCATTTTCGCGCCTTTATTGAATGGAAAAGTTGTCGCATCATGAGGGTTTTGTGGGATTGTTGAGATGAGCGTGGGATTGTGGAAGAAACCCAACATTTGGAGGGGTTTCCAATTGCATTTTGCTGGAGAGGATTTCATTCATTTCCTTAGTTAGATTTCAAATAGCGTTTCTTTTTTTTTTTCTTTTTTTTTTGTGAATAGCTTAGATTTCAAATAGTTGAATTATTGTCAAACTAATATATGTATAGTTCTCTATTGTTTAATCTTTCATATTCGTTGTTCCGGTATTTCGATTTTGATTGATGCTTCATACGTTATCCTTTGGTAAAATTTATGTTAGCACCCTTTACAAAACGAATTCTAAATTGCACCAATTAATTCGTCCAAAAAATTGCACAAATTAAAAAATCCGTCAACTCCTTTCCAAAAAAAAAAAAAAGAAAGAAAGAAAAGAAAAAAAAACCTTAAAAAGATGAAGAATCTATTGGAGACTAGGCGTGTCAAAACTGCTCGTTCGAGCAGGCTCGGCTTGCCAACACTTGTTTGAGCTCGGCTCAGGCTCATTTGACGCACGAGCCTAGCCGAGCTCGGCTCGTCGTCTTGGTGTTCGGGCTTGGCTGGAGCTCGTGAGCTGGTCGAGCAGCTCGGCAAGCGAGCCGAGCTGGACGAGCTCCCGAGCCAACAAGCCCAAGCCGATCGGCTCGCGCTTGGCTCGTTTTTTTCTTGTTGGTGTTTGAAGTTTTTAAAGTGTAATTGTGTAAATATATTCGGCTCGCTTGGCTGGCTTTTTTTTAAAAAAAATTCTACTTTGAGGTTTTTAAAGTTTAAACATATTCGGTAATTTGACTATTGAATATTTGAATTCGTATGCAAATAAATGAAAATATGAAATGATTGAATGAACCAAAACGTCCAAAAGTTATATAAAAAATAACAAACATTCTAAATTTTAATCCAAAATTCTTATTATATAAAAAATACAATAATACATTGTACAAAAACACTCCTCCTTTATTCGGGTTTGCGACCGGCTATCGATTTGATAGGCGGAGTTTAAATTATTCACGACTTATATAGTACGTGAACAATTTTTATAACAAAAAACGAATGAAAAATGCATTAAAAAATAAATTGAATTGAAATTAAAATAATCTTACATATCTATGTGAAACTCAAAGTGTTCATTTCATCGGTTACCATTTTCTCCCATTCATTTTGTATTCGAAGGGCCGCATCTTCCCAATCCTTGACACACATCAATGACTCAAATATATCCGCTTTCAATTTACACCGCTGGTCGCTCATAACTCGACCACCGATACTAAACGCCGACTCAGATGCAACCGTAGAACTGGGAGGAGTTAAAACGTCACGTGCCACTTTTGATAAGATGGGATATTGTGACTCATTTTGTCTCCACCATTGGAGCAAATCAAAATTTGCTAGATCGGATTAGTACAAAGTGAAAGAAAGTTAAAAGCAAAATAACAATTTAACTCACTAGGAGTAGAAGCATCTTGATTTAATAGAGTAGTCCCTGAACTACTAGTTTCCCATGTGTTTTCGTCTCGTCGTAACAAAATGGCCAAAGAAGAACCCATTGAGTACTCGGCCACCTCCTCTACCATTATGCGGTGACCACTTGTACCGGATGGAATCATGTTTGCACAGTGATTATAAAGAAGAATCATAAAGATTTCAAATCATAATTAATAATAACATTTATGTCCATTTCCATGTTTATTGTAATTGATTTCAACAACTTATAAGTTCCTTTTCAATTAATCCTTGGATCCACTACCGCACCAATGGCGTACAATAGTGGAATCTTATCGTAATATTTTTGAAATTTTTCCACCATAGAAGGAATAAAATTTCCAAAAATAGGGTGAGTTCTATATTTCCGCAAATATAAAGTAATTTCGTTAAGAGCAAACAAAACAACTGAAGATGTAGATGAGTATACGGCCGAGCATTTCACTGTCGCCTCATAAAATACCTGCAAAAACTTCATGCACTCTTTAGAAATTTCAGAATCAGTAATAGTTAAATCATCTCGTTCAAGTACATTGGCACTATTATTCCAAAATTCCGTTATAACATTTTCATAACCATCACAAGAATGAATCATTAAATAAGTAGAATTCCATCTAAGAGGCATGTCTGCACCGAAAGTCTTAGGGGCTAAATTCATTTCAATACATAATTTTTCAAAATCTTGTTTTCTACGAGTCTCTGAAGAAATGTGGAGTATAGCAGTACGGATTCTATCTATCGTTGAATGTATACCATTCAAAGCACATTTAATAATCAAGTTAACTATATAACAAACACAACGTACATGAAACAATTCTCCATCAAAATTAGGATTAATGTAAGGCTTCAACTTCCTAATAACACCATCATTAACTTTGGCATTATCTAAAGTGAAACTCCTAACCTTATCAAGTATGCTATATTCCATTAGTATATAATATGATACGGGCCACATTACTTGGATTATGAGGATGCTCAATGATTTTTAAAGCAATAATTTTTTTATGCAATATCCAAGTTTCATCAATGTAATGTGCAGTAGCAGATAAGCATCCTCTATTATTGCCACCGCTCCACAAATCATGAGTAAAACTAATAACACCGTTAAATTGACGCATACCTTGTATTAATCGATCTTTTAAGTTTTCATATTTAGTAATGACATCAGCACGTGCACTATTTCGAGTTACATTTTGGTACCTTGGTTGAAGACATTCTTGTATGAATTTTGAGAGATGTGGATTTTCGACAAAATTTAGTGGTAGCTCGGCGGCGGCAAGTAGGGCGACCATTCATTTACGTGTTCTATCCGGATCATAACTCCAAAAGTTTAAAACGGATGAAGTCTCTCCTTCACCAGCGGCTCCAAATTTTAGTTGTGTTTGTTGTGAATTGCTTCTAACTCGAGCAAGACACTTACAAGCATGTCGAGAATATTGAGTAGTAGAACCACCAACCGTAAAGCCAAATTTTTTACCACAATAATTACAAACGACAAATGTAGCGGATTCTCCATTTTCGTTTCTTTCGACTTTTTTGGTGAAATGTTTACAACAATCGGACGTGGTGGCCCTTCATCGAGAGCCTCTTTCCCATGGATAGAAGTTGTATTTTGATCATCGATTGGATTATTTGAATCAACATGAATTGGTTCGAATTGTTGGGATTGATTGTATAAATCCATTTCGTAGAATAGAAATATAGGCTATTTGGATAGATAAATGTGATAACTGATAAAATGAAAGAATATAAATATATAATAGATATTGAAATTGTTTGATTTATATAAGAGTAGAATTTCGTAGCAACTAGTAAGAAATATATAGAGCAATTGAGCAAACTATGGAGAATTTCGTAGCAAAAGTTTATAGAGAGAATGAGAGAATAGAGATAGAGTTTGTTGTGAAAATCTAATTCCAAACACCCATATTTATATATATTTTCGATGGCATTTTGGTAAATATTTTTAAAAATTTTAAATTTTGAATTCAAAATAAAAAATTACAAATTTATGCCAAAGGCGCTTTTTGACCGAGCGAGCAAGCCGAGCTCGGCCGGCTAGTCGCCGCGTGTGGCTCGTGAGTCGCTTACGAGCCGGCTCGCCAAAAGGTGCCTGCCGTTACGCTAGGCTCGAGCTCACCTTAGGCGAGCCCGAGCTGAGCTCGGCTCGCGAGCCCGAGCTAGCTCGCAAGCCAGATTACCATGTCTATTGGAGACCATTTCAAAGTTAAAAATAAACTTACTGAAGATCATCTTATATTTGTTTCTCTTAGTTGTATTCCAACATAGGTCATGACAAAGTGATACAATAACAGGACTGGGAAAAAAAACTTATATCGATCGAATTTTTCCAAATTTCATGTCTTAGATACCATTAAGGTGTGTTACACAAGCCACATTTTCAATGTAAAATATCCCATCAAGAAACATATTTTCCTACTTGTGTTGGAATTGACGATTTTCCATAAAAAATTATTTTTCTTGTACAACTAGCTAAACAAAATTTTGTGTTGATTTCTATGGAAAGTTAACGCTTGTGAAGGAAGGGAAAATTTGGATGGAAATAGTTATCCATTAAAAATGTTTTCTTTTTCCAATGGCTTGAGTACTGCTTACATATTTTGCCATCGAGAACTTCAAATTTCAAAGGATAAAATAAAAATTAAAAGGCAAATGTGGCCGCGACAAAATGGTGCTTTAACATCATAATAATAATAATAATAATAATAATAATAATAATAGAGATCACGACAATGAAATTTATCCACATTTCACGTTTGAAATACTATTAAGGTGTGTCTAACATGCCATGTTCACAATATAAAGGGCTTGTTCTATGGAAATTTTACTCTATTTTCGTGTGAAATGTATGGTTGTAAGTTGGGGAAAATATATTAAATAATTAAATGAATGATTATAAAGATGAAGAGAAAAAGCTGTATTAGATAATTTTGTCGAGAACAATCCCAAAATATCCCATTGAGGAAAATGTTTTCTTTCTTATATGTTTGATGTGATGATTTTAAATAAAAATTTGTTTTCATGTATAAGCAACTAAATAAAATTTTATGTTGATTTCTATTGAAAATTGATTCTTGTGAGGGTGGGAAAATGTGTAAGGAAACAGTTTTCCATACTTTTTCTAATTGCATCTATACTATTTACATATTTTGCTATCGAGAACCCCAAATTTCAAAGTATAATAAAAAAAAAATTTAGAAGCAAAATTAGTTTTCCAGTGGTAAAAAATATCAAGATTCTAAAAAGCGCAACATACGAAAAAGTATCGAACTCAAGCATTAAACTTAGGTGTGCTGACGTATAAGACACAATTAATGCCTGATAAAAGGCAAAGTGTGACGAAGTGTGAAGTCCAAACCTTGAGTATAAATACTGCCTTAGCGTTGTCCAAACGAGCTTTTTAAAACACTGAAAAATATCATAAATATGCCATGCATCCCATTCTTCATTCAGAGTAATATTTAGATGTATATGTAGCAACTAGTTTTATATAATTTAGGTCTGGTTCTATACACATTAAATTTCACTAACTTTTTCTCCATTATTATTTTCAATCATTCATATAATTATTTTATAATTTTTAATATATTTTCTCTAATTTTCAACCATGCATCTAATACATAGTTCAAAGAAATAAAATTTAACATGAGGAGAACAAGTCATTAAGAGTTTATGCTACAAAGGAGAAAATTAAAATTAAAATTAAACGGCAAACTTATTCTTTTCCCGTAACGGTTACGAACCGGAATGCTAAAGCCAATGCATTACCGCCTTACCAGTGCCACGACGAATGTTTTTGCAAATAATGTCGCATCTATTTATTCAAGTTATTATATACTTGAAATGATAAAATAAAAAGTTGAGCTCATTTTTCCCGTCAGGGATCGAAACCAAATACCCCATCTCAAAAGGAATTGCCGGCACTGCAACTTATATTTTTGCAAACACTATCCCAATCCGATCTATATGATGTAAATATTTAAGGATAAAACGAAAAGTTAAAACGAATTCCGCTGCCAGGGTTCGAACCTGGACACCAATCATAGAAGGTATTGCCAGTGCTACAGCGGCCGGGTGTGTTTGGTTGGAGGAAAATATTTTACATGAAAAGCATTTTACATGTAAAATGTTTTCCCACCTAAACCCATAGGAAAACATTTTACATGCATTTGGCCAAAATTGTGCTTGAAATGATTGTACCTTGTAAAACAAATGCATTTTACATGTTGCAATCAAACAACAAAAGTAGGAAAATGTTTTCCACGATTTGACACTTTACATGTAAATTGTTTCAGTCAAACACACCCTTTAATTTAATGACTCTGCCAAAACTTCTATATAATTTAGTCATTCAGACTCTTTATAATGCACCAATCTTTCTCGTAACCATATATGGGTTAATTTTAATTAATGTCACTAAAATTTTAGCTGAACTACAAAATAATTATTAAATTTTAAAAAGTTTAGCATCAATAAAAATTTACGTATATTTTTAGCAATAATTCAATCATTTAATTAGATTTCTAATATATTTGAATGATGAGTAATTATATTGCCACAATATTTTTTTATTTGATCCACCACATTTTAATTACAGCACATTTGAAAAGTAGTTTTTATAGTCACAACACATTAGATTTACAAATGTGACCCTAATATGGAAGAGAAAATATACCAGGGCACCACACTTCTTCTTTGGATGAAACACATATCATTTTCTCTTTCAACTAAATTCTTTTGAATCAACTTACAAATTAGCATCAGAATAAGTGATCTAGTATTCACACCTATGTGTTGTACGGAGAGTACATTTTGTTAATTATATAGGTAAAATAATAATTAAATACCGGCAATAGTCTATTCTCAAAATATGTATCACACAATATGTTTGCAGCCAAAATTGACATCACATAATTGTGCATATACACGCGTAATATAATCTCAAATTTAATATTTGTGCTATTATAATCTCGAGTGTTAGATATATTCCTTTTGCTTATGTAAGAATCACTGGTAGACTTTACTTTTATTTTGGGTCACTGGTGTCACACAGTCTTATAAATGATGTGAGAGAAAAAGTTAGTGAAGATTTGTTATGGAGAGAACAAGGCCGTTAGAATAGGAAATGGTTTATGTCAACAATCCTCTTCTTATACTACTTGTGTGAGTTATGTTATGTCGAATTTGACACTAACTATTCTTAGAAGGTTGCCTAATATATTCTAGTTGGGTAAATTTAAACAAACACTCATCGAACTTTGAAATTATAACTAATTCCTTACTCAACTTTCAAATATAACTATATACTCACGAAACTTCACTTGATGCCACTTATTAGTCATTTGTTAACCCGAATTTTAAATATACTAACCCATTAAACCCCGCATATAGTTGATGATATTTAATGAGGAATCGTTAAATCAGGTACTGGCGTAAAAATTCACTAACACCAAACATACAATTAAATAGGTCCACTGGCAAAAACTTCTAGGACTCCAAATTTACTGTAGGTTTGGTACATAAAAATAAAAAGAATACAAGTGGACTCGAGGGAATCTCAGCTAATTAATTAACTGGGCACAATGGCAACTTTAGTATCGAAAACTCAGGTTGACGGCTTATTTCTTGATGTCTATTGGTGCATAGTGTGTGAATAGAGTTTCATAGACCCCTTTTTTGGCGCATTTTCTTGCTTTTATTGAATGGAAAAGTTGTGGCATCATGAGGGTTTTGTGGGATTGTTCAGATTAGTGTGAAATGGTGGAAGAAACCCAAGATTTGGGGAGGTTTCCAACTGCATTTTGGACTAGAAGAATTTCATTCATTGCCTTAGCTAGATTTCAAATAGTATTTTTTTTTAACAGATTATATTTCAAATAGTTATTGTTAAAAAAAGATTTCAAATAGTCGAATTATTGTCAAATATACATATAGTTCTCCCTATTGTTTAATCTTTAGTATTGGTTGTTTAGGTATTTCGATTTTTATTTATGTTTCATACGTTATGCTTTGGTCAAATTTATGTTAGTACGCTTTATAAAAAGAATTCTAAATTGCACCAATCAATGCGTCCAAAAAATTGCACAAATTAAGAAATCCGTCAACTCCTTTCCAAAAAAAAAAAGAGAAAAATCTGTCAACTGGTTGAATCTCTTGTTGGATTTGGTGTTATGTGTACATTAGGACACGAATAAATAAATTATTTCAACTAGCTTAAAGAACGAGTTTTGCACGTGCTCTGCATGTTTACAATATAAAATATCCCATCTAGGAAAATATTTTCCTATATTTATGTGTTTGATGTGATGATTTTAAATAAAAATTTATTTTCATGTATAAGTAACTAAAGAAAATTTTATGATGATTTCTATGGAAAATTGATTCTTGTGAAGATGGGAAAATGTGTAAGGAAATAGTTTTCCATAAAAAAATATTTTCATTTTCCGATTGCGTCTATACTATTTATGTATTTAG
The DNA here is from genome assembly GCA_018223645.1 of Jasminum sambac. Classification (NCBI taxonomy): domain Eukaryota; kingdom Viridiplantae; phylum Streptophyta; class Magnoliopsida; order Lamiales; family Oleaceae; genus Jasminum; species Jasminum sambac. Next base: position 25,680,991 of record CP073648.1, on the reverse strand, counting down.
CTATGGAGAGCCTCAAATTTCAAAGGATCGTTATAACACAAAAATTTAGAAGCAAAATTAGTTTTCCACTGGTAAAAAAATATCATAATGCATATATTGTACATCTCATTTAGTTATGTTCGAGGTGGGTTACCCTATTTTTTGATCCTTCTCGTTTTATTTTTGCATGTCTTCACCGGTCCCGTGACCCGTGAGTCATGGGGCGAATTGGGGCAGATCGGGTCGAGGAGCGAGGGAGGGGTACCAAACCCGCCACATTTGCTGACCCCTTTCTAAATTTTATTTTTTATTCTAATTTCCAAGTTTAGTGTAAACATGGAATGTATTCAGCAATTCGTACACAAGAAACGCCTTTTCTTCATAGCAACAGGAAGGCAGACCTACCCCCAGGGCAAAGCTTCAGCGGTCAGGGTAGTGCAGAGTTGGTACCAAGGCCAAGGTTCGAGTCATGGCAGCCGTAGTGTGGGGATTTTCACTCCTTTGGGGGTAGTTCCTTGTGGGCACCATGCACAGGGCCTCCACTATGCCTGATCATGGAGTACCTGATTTACCTCTTTCACGGTGCCTATGGGGCCAGGGCGGTGAGGGCCGGTTGGGGTGTCCGGAATTACACCTTTTGGTACCAACAAGAAGGCAGACCACGTGAATAACAATGAGGGATAGAAATCAACTAGGAAATTTTGGCAATGCGGGAAAGAAATTGACCTATTAGGAATGGTATTTGGCAATTGCATAGACCCATTGTTGGGTGGGTAATAGATTAATTGTGTTAGTGGAAGTATTTGAGTTTTGTTTGTTTCTTTCTTTATTTTTATTTTTATTTTTTTTCTGAAGCTAAGTAAAGTATTGCGTGTTTTTTGAGTTGTAAAATTTAAATCACTAAATTATATAATTTTTTTAAAAAGTTTTATATAGGGCGGGTTGGGGTCGGGGCAAGGCTGACCCGCCCCGCGATCCATGACAGGGCGGAAAATGAAGCCCAAACTCGGGTTGCCAATAATCAGGTCGCCTTTTTTTCACCCCATGAGGGGCGGGGCTCCGTGGGGTTTGGATCGTCATGGGTTATTTTGCTATCACTAATCTCATTATTCGTTCAAACTTCAGAGTAATAATCGGATGTAGATGTGGCAACTAGTTTTATATAATTTAATAGTTTATGCTATAAAAGACAAAATTAAAATTAAAAAGAAAACTTATTTTCTCTGAAGACAATGTCGAACCAGAATGCTGCAACTAATGTTATTACCATTGCCACAACATACACGTTTCTACAAACGATGTTGCAACTCTTATATATCTTATATGCTTGAAATGGTAAAATAAAAAATTGAATTCAATTTTAATTAATATTATTATAAAATTTAATTAAAAAAATGCGATAAGTTAAAAAATATACAAAAATACTTGACGAAAACGAATTTTCAAACTAACATTTTGTAATAAAAATACAACTTCAACTAGCGTCACATAATTGTGCATACATATGCATTGTATAATCTAAAATCTACTATTTATAATTCAATTTTTGAAAAAAAAAAAAACAAAAGAAAGAAAAATAATTTTTAAAAAAATACTTAAATCATTTTTTTCTTTCAAAAAAGATTAAATTTTTTATAGAAACTAAGTTATATTAATTCATGTCATATGATATCAACTTAGCAAATTATTAAAAACACAATTCTCAATAAATTTTGCAGAGCAATATACTTGTATAAGTTAATAATCAAGAACCATAGTGGCATCCGTCTTGGTCTTACATCCCTGAGGCCAAGAGTTCATTTCCCCCCACTCCCCCTCTTCTAATTCAAAAGAAAGTTTATAATCAATATCAAATATATATTCAATAAAGCATTTTATTTGTCTTGTCATTATATTACTTTCATTCTTTGAACATCGATTTACTATTTACTTTACTATTAAATTTTTTTATGTGAAATGACATTTATTTACAATTTTTTATGTCATATTAAAATCATGAAAAGAAAATTCCTAAAACACAGATGAATCGCACAATCTTGTCTCACAGTCTTGTTCCAATACCTAAAAAGATTTTAATTTTATGATAAACAAATTGAAAAATTATGTCCAACTATAGACTATTAGGAATTGTTTACACTAAAACATGAAGTGGTGATGTGAATAAGGAAAAAAGTGGAAAGGCCTGTGCAGTCACACAACCATGTTTCTAAGACTGCAATAAAAAAGTGGAATGTATTTAACTATTCATACACAAGAAGCAACGTCTTTCTTTTTTTCATAGCAACGAGAAGGCGGACGACGTGAATAACATTGAGGATAGAAATCGATTAGGAAAATTTGGCAATGAGGGATAGAAATCAACCTATTGGGACAATTGCATAGACTAGTTGAGTGGGTCATAGATTAAGCTTGTGTTCGTGTACATTTTTTTTTTTTTTTTGTTTAAAATTTGTCTAAAACTAACTTTTGGGATATATAGTGGTACGGACCACGAGATGCCTGGATAATAATGACTGATGATGTGAAATGTGCGATTCATATTGATGTTTGACTTTGAATTTTTTTGTTGAAATAAAGTATTGGGTTTTTTTTTTTTTTTTTGAGTTGTAAATGGTAAATCAATAAATTGTATAATTTTTTCTTTTAAAAAAAGTTATACGGGGTGGAAAACGAAATCTGAACCCGTTCCGCCAACAATCAAGTCGCCTTTTTTTTTTCGCCTTGCGCTTTGGGTTTGAGTCGTCACGGATTATTTTGCCACCACTTCATTTAGACTTCAGAGTGATAATCGGATGTATATGAGGCAACTAGTTTTATATAATTTAGTAGTATATGCTAGAAAGAACAAAATTAACATTAAAAACAAACTTTATTTTTTTCGTTGAAACTGATGTTATTACCATTGCCACAACATATGTTTCCGCAAAGGATGTTGCAACTGTTTATATAACGTACATGCTTGAAATGATAAAATGAAAAATTGAATTCATTTTCCCACTGCGGCTACCCGCATTACAAGTGCTGCAGCTAATGTTTTTGGGAATCTTGTTGCTTGCAATCTAATTTATATAGCTAACTTATAAGGATAACAAAAAATTAAAAGGTATACTTATTTTTCCGCTGCTGGGGTTCGAACCCGGATACCAAAATTTAGATGGTATTGCCAGTGCTGCAACACATATTTTTGTTATTAATATTGCAACAAATTCTATATAATTTAATCTTTCAGACTTTTTATGCACTATTCTTCATTAATGTCACTAAAATTTTGGCAAAAGCACAAAATCATTATTAAAATTTAAAAATTTTAGCACCAATAAAAATTTACTTGTATTTTTAATAGTAATTCAATAATTCAATTAGATTTTTAACAATATTTGAGTGATAAGTAATTATATGGCCACTACATTTTTTTATTCCATCCACCAAATTTTAATTGCAACAACATTGGAAAAGTAGTTTTTATAATTGCACCACATCAGTTTGACAAATGTAACCTTAATATAGAAGATAACCAGTGCACCACACTTCTTCTTTCGACAAAGCACATCATTTTCTATTTCAAGTAAATTCTCTTCATTGTACTTATAAATTAGCATCAAGAATAAGTGATGGAATCCATCTATTGAATCACTGTGCTCTTTGAGAAAAAAAAAAGAAGAAAAAGCGTCACTATTAATTGAAAACTTGTACTAGCACCTATGCGTTCCACGGAGAGTACATTTTGGTAGTAATTAAATAAAGACAATAGCCTATCTTCAAAATGTGTATCATACAGTATTTTTGGAGCCAAAATTGACATCACATAATTGTGCATACACACGGGAATATAATCTCAAATCTAATATTTTTGCTTTTATAATCTCGAGTTTTATAAATATTCCTTTTGCTTATGTGAGAATCATTGGTAGACTTTACTTTTATTTTGGGTCACGGGTGTTGCACAGTCTTGTAATGTATTCACTTATTTAGTTAGAATAGGAAAAGGTTTTTGTCAACTATCATCTTTGTGTTGGAAATAAATGGTGCACATGGAGGGTGTGAATGGAAATTGATGTATAGTGCATTTGGGAATGTAAGCTATCCCACATAGGAAGTGTAAAGTTATATAGACCAACTTATATGTGGGTGGCTTCAAGTGAAGTGTAACTCATGTTACATGGAGAATGCTCCATAGCCTACGCGCGCCCGCAGGGGGGCTGGAAATCACGAGCCGATTTCCACACGAACTTTGGGACTCGTGTGCGAGCGCGACCCGCGGACACGAATGTCGCACCGAAATCGACCACCTGGCGCAAGCTGAGTTTTGCTAGGTTAGTTTTAATATTCAATTTGTTATAGATAACGCCTCTGCATTACACAGCAGCTGTAATGGCATAATTGAAAGGTCTAGGCGTTACATTGCTCCTGTAATGTAACAGATATGAGTTACGTACCTGCTGTAATGGCTATAACGGTACAAATTGAAAAGCTTTCTTCTTCTCGTCTAAGGTTTTCCAGTTTCCTAAATCCTTCTCGTCTGGTCCGGCTTGGTTTTAGTTCGAGCATTACATTCAGTTCGCCTGCAACGCTGCAAATTCGGCCGTTGTATCCTAGGGAGTGATCGCTTTGAGAAAGTGGTGACGGCGAAATCACTTTAAGGACATTGCGTACGCAACGCAAGCCTTGGCTCTCCCGACCTTTGGTTTTCCTATTACCTCAGTTTTCAAATTTTCAGATTGTTGTTTCTCCTTCTTGCGGTTCATTATATTGCTAATTACAGTTGAATGTCATTGTTTATTAGACTTCACCAATTATACTGCTACCTCCATATTGCTAATTACAGTTGAATGTCATTATATTGCTAACTCCATGTTGAAATCGCCAATTTGACCAACAAACTTAAAGTGATTTCTTATATGTTCTGCCATTACATACTTTGGGGTTATAAAAAATCCTGCCACGTACCCAATCATATCTGTATACATGATAATCTTGCTCTTCTAGTTTCTGCATACGTTATGTATACATGCCATTCTGTTTCCAAGTCTCTGCCATTTTTCCAAGTTAGTGGTTATATACTGCCATTTTGTTTCCAAGTTAGTGGTTATATATATGCTATTATACTATGTTGGTAATGACTTTGTCCATTATATATGTGATTTTATATAATATAATATATGAGTAATTGTTATGAATAATAATTGAAGTGTTATGAATAATTGAGAATAATTTGGTGGTTATGAATTATGAGGAATAATTTGATGGAGGAATAATTTGGTGGAGGAATAATTTGGTAAAAGATGTAATTATTATATGTGAATGACTATTATACCCTTGATGAAATTATGTAATTACGATTATGCCATTCGAAGTTTTCCTATAAATAGGGCTTCAGTTATTAATGAAATTCATTCCCCGAGAATTCGTTAGAATTCATTCTCTAAATTCTCTATTGTTTCTATAATTTTATAACACGTTATCAAGACGAGTCTCTAACCTTTGAGTAATATGAAAGAAGTATCTTTCTACAGTTGCATCTTATAGATGATCTTCTGTATCAGAAACTGGATTATTACAAATTGAAATACTCAATTTTCTACGAAATCTCTCTTCAAGCACTCAAGCATTTGTCGGTCTCATATTGGATTCGATGCTCGCATAAAGAAACACTTTTCTTTTCACAATAGAAAAGCTGTTATTTTGATAATCAGGCTTCACATTGAAAAATGATGGATACAAGATTGCAAAACTTGTTGTTCAATCTTGTTTCTCTGCTGATTGCGATTAGAACACATGAATTTTGGAGGTGAAAAATAATTGAAGAAAAAGGTATGTATATTATTTTATAATATAATAATATATTAAACTATAACATCCGTTTTATCGAGATATAAGGAGCATACATTATCAAAATCAAATTTTCTCGACTCCATTGTACTCGATTTAACGAGAGCTTCGATTTGACACCAATATTAATAGGGTAATAACTCGTTGTTTGAAATATGTTATTATCAAACTTTCAAAATTTACAAATCAGTACACCAACTTTTGAAAAAGTTACAAAATAGTCCTTGAACATTTTGATATTGATAAATTGAAATAGAAAGGAGATAATTTTCCAATCGTAAAATATTGATAAAATATTTTTGACAATTTTACCTTTACAATTGAATGGACAATTTTACCCTTAGGTAAAACCGAGCCTAATTTTGACGACAGTGAAAATGGGATAGAATATTCATAAAGAAATTCTAAATCCATTGATTATATAAAATGGCTTGAAGTCCATTTGAGTTAAAAGATCGAATATTATTTTAACTCCCAAGAGTTTAATTACATAATATACTTATTCTAAAAAGGATAAATGTGCTCTTGTAGAAGTAATGAGTATTTGTTCTAGAAGAACAAATTTGCTCCGTAGAAGCGATTCAATATTTAATTCTCGCACTTTATTTACCGCAATTTAATTCTGCAATACCGCCTACTTGATGATGGGTTCAACCGTCACTAAACGGAAGGTTTTATATATTTCTGTATTTTATATGCTAAGTGATGGGTAATACCTTCTACTAAGCAAATCCTACTCCTGAAGAAGTAGTTAAATATTATGCAATTTAATTCTTGTTATTTAAATTCTGTAAATTTATATTTATTGCAATAATTCCCATAAGGTAGGTTCGACCACCTATTGGAGAAAATTTAATTTCTGCAATTTAAATTTATGCACTTTATAGTTTGAGTATATTTCCAATGTGGTGGGTAATACCACACGATTGGTGTGCATATTTCAATGTGGTGGGTTATACTACGATTGGTTATAATCTAATCCTACCTGTAAGAAGTAGTTGATCAAATATTCTAATCATACTCTCGAAGTAGTAGACGATGAGAATAAAATTACTTCCCCATATATACCGAATATGAATGGAGAAAATTGAGCAAGTGGTACTTGAAGTTACCATTGGATAAATAGACGAAAGTAAAGTGCTGAATAGATCCCATGTTGATAAATCAAAGAAAATATATCGCATGGAAAGCTTATATGAAGTAATCTTATCGATGATATGAGATTGTATTAATATGAGAATAAAATGCTCTTGAAGAAGCATAATCACTAGATTTACGTATTTGAATAAAACCAATATGATATTATTATTACTCGGAAGAAGTACAAAGCAGTCGAAATGGAACATATTGAGAATATCAAAGATGGCATTAAACACTCAAAAATATAGAAATGTAAAAGAATATACATCAGAATCCATAAATGAGGGATGCCTCGAGAGTATAAATACTCCGTAACTCGCCACCATCAACATTAGGATTCATAATGAAATATTTAAAGGATCCGAATTTCTTTTTCGCTTGACACGATTGGTTGACCGACGGACTGAAGCTTCCACAGTATTCTTGAACATATGCATGAAATTTGATGAGTAGTTCATCAACGATTACTAAGCGTAAATAAGTATTTTCTCATTTGAATGAGAAATAAACTTATTATTTACACACCGATCTAGAAACGCTAGTAAGCCATCAAAGAAATTATTAATATTCAACAAACCTATTGGTTTGACATGAAAATTCCATCGTGCCAACGAGGCTATATTGAATATTTCCTCCAAAGGTGTTGTAGCTTGCTGGAAGGACAATGAAAGCATCACTATTATTCATCATATACATCATGCATTGTGGATGGATTGCGCTTGTAGCACCAACCTGCTTTGGACCCATGGTAGAACTGCTCCAATTGAGTATTAGATCCAACTAGATGGAAAGGTATTACACTCGAAACTCTTATTCCCCATGATTGTGCGGCCATTATAAGTCTAGCTAAAAGTTTGTTGTTGGTTCCTCCGTATAGTATATTGATTTCTTGTCTCCCTAACTCTTTATTTAGCTCTGGTTTTGCTATATCCACATATTGGATATGGCCTACCAGTTTAGATCCACCAAGAATACATACGGTTTTAATATGGCGAGGTAAAAGCTGACTTGTATGAGATGATTCTAAAATCTCCATATCCATCTCTACTCCTATCTCTCTTTTTGCACTATACTTTTAATGTATGAACATGAGAGATATATGAATCCCTCTATTTAAAGAAAAATTTTCAAACCAATAATTGAGTGCACTATTTACTTTTTGACAAATATGAAAGAGAAAATGGTAGAAAAATTTTAGTGAAATGACATATACATCGATTGATTGAAAAATATTATATATATACATATATATATCTTAAAAATTGAAAAACAATATTTACAATTACAAGAAAAACATTGATCTTCATTATTACAACGAGCTTTCTTACATAAATATGGAAAAATCATTATACTAAATTTTTTTACTAAATTTACAAACAGGATCTTCTAAAGTAAGTTTTTCAAGACTGTAACGCGTTTGTTGATTTTTGAATTTGGCCCATAAGGCCATTAGCTCACCTTGTACGTGTCCACTAGGATGTGTCTCAAGAGCACATTGAATATCATCCAAAGGCTCCTTACTCAATCCATCCTTAATGAATGCTATTTTATCTTCTCGATTTACCGGACAAGTACCCCATGATTTACATCGAGTGTCACATGTCCACCGAGCACACTTGTAGCATCCTCCTAATCTTTTTGCTCTCCGTTTCTTTGAAAAACTACTTTTACCCATACCAGGCATGTATTTAGAGGGAATTGAAACTTCACCAGATAATCGAACCTTTGCTTCAATCAAGCATCGGATATCTTGTGGGATACCCTTATTCATAAGCATCCTTAATCTTTCTAGCCTACATCGATAAATCCTTTTTAGGATTTTGATCGGTAGTGATGGATAGTATTTTCGAAGATTTGAGAGCATATGATCCATTATAATGTATAGACCCTTATTAGGATGAATTTTGCAATAATTTTGAGGATTTATTTATAGAATAATACGACGCGTATGAAATAAGACTCCGATTTTAAATAAATAATATGAAGCGTAAGAGCTACGATTTCGAATTAAATAATAGCCTGATGTGATGCGTATGAGTCAGAACTCTGTTTGAATAGTGGTAGACAATAATGTCACCAAAAGATGATGGAATATGTCGGTGAATTATTTCTATGATAAATGATGTTGAGCACTATACGATACTAGTGAAATCGATATAAGAATTTCTCGAACTAGAAGTTCAATAATACTCGTTGCAAAACCTGACCGACCATCCCGGTTTAAATAATTATTGAAATCAATATTTCAAGTGAAGAATTAAAAGAATTCTTCAATGATTGTTCTCGATAAATGATGAAATCATTATTAGCCAATATTGGGAATAAATCCCAAATATATCCGAATAAAGGATGAGAAGTATGGGCCCACTCATCCTCCATGTGGACTACTAGATATTATGATATGGATCCACTAGATAATCACATGTGTATATGATTCGAAATTTGAAATTTCTGAAATATTTGCTCACAGTATGAGCATGATTTTCAGATTTAATGATAAAGCTAGTAAATGTATATCCCAATACTTGAATAAATCCTGAAGGATTTGAGTATGCTTGCATACAAGTGGGATATTATATGGCAAATTATTTAAAGTCCTCAAATAAATTGCCGATATCGAGAATAGAGTGCAAACGGTCTAAATTCCATATTAAATTTGAATGATGAGAACATATATGATTAAAATCATACCAACTATATGAGTTTTGGTGTTCTAAATTTTCTCAGCATGAGGGGGAGTATTAAAGGTTGAAAATAATATGTGAAATGCATCATGTTATATCCTCGAAATTGAAATACGAACTTGAAGTTCAAAGATGCATGAAAGGCTATGAACAATCACATATATCAGCCACGATGCTTTGATAAGTTAGCACGCCAGAAGCGTTGATATTTTCCCAATCATCTATATCAAAGCAAATTATAAAAGATGGTCTTAATAACGGAGGCATATACTCTTGAAAAGTATATAGACATAACTATATTGTGTAATCCTACAAGAGGATTGATAATGAGATATCTCGATAAGTTATGTCGATATGGGGAAAGAAATGAAATTGAACTGTGTCGACACGATATGAAAATGTAGCGCTACATATGATCAATGATAATGAAAATATTGAGATATATTGAAGATGATAAATGGTGAATGTGAAATCATTTACTTATGAGATGATGAGATGATGATGACTAGTGCTCAAGTTTAAAGATAAGCATGGTGGTCATTATATGTTGCATGCTCATGAAAGTTAAATTACCGATCATGTGTGTAGTACAGAAAAGGAAATTAAAGGATCGGATGAGCTAAACCCGTGTTTATGAGTACCCTAAAGGGTGAGCTAAGCCCCTGGGAATGAAATAACCTATTAAGTGAGTATTAAATGTTAAATGATATATTTTAAGTGTTAGTTAGTTATGAAGGTTTACTTATATGTTTACATGTTTTTACGATGAATTTATATGCTTTAAATTGTGTGTTTGGAGACATGTGTTCATGGTGAATGTTTTGTAGTTGTGTATGAAAATTGATGCACTCTAAATGAACGAAGAGTATAAAACCAATGTATATGATACTCATACAAATGTATGAAAGATTTTGAAATGCTTGCAGCATACTTGTATAAAATACGCGTTGCACTCTTTTTCCCTTGACTGAGGTTTTATCCCATTGGGTTTTCCTAGTAAGGTTTTTAATGAGGCAACTTTAAAAGCGTATTCACATGAATAATGTACTCTTTTTCCTTCATTAGGGTTTTTCCCACTGGGTTTTTTTTCCTAATAAGGTTTTAACGAGGCATATTCATGGTATATTGAGAACAATAGGAGAAATTGATACGGTGTATCTATTGGATCAAGTTATAATGGAGCTAATGCTTTAGATCCAAACGATGATGATATTGGAAATCATTTACCGTAAGTAAAGATATCGATTCTCAAGATATGAAATCGAGCGGAGCTTGGTGTACTCTTTTTCCTTCGATCAAGTTTTTTCCCACTTTGGGTTTTCTTGACAAGGTTTTAACGAGGCGTACGTGAATACTCATATGCCGATAGACATCGTGGGGAGCAATGTTTTGATGAAGCAAAGATATAACCACTCCAAGCTATCCCCGCAATCGGTTTGGAAGTTTTTTCCCACCTGGTTTTTCTCCAAAGCGAGTCCGTAAGACATTTGTATTAATAGTCATTCAAGGGGAGTGTTATGAATAATAATTGAAGTGTTATGAATAATTGAGAATAATTTGGTGGTTATGAATTATGAGGAATAATTTGGTGGAGGAATAATTTGGTAAAAGATGTAATTATTATATGTGAATGACTATTATACCCTTGATGAAATTATGTAATTACGATTATGCCATTCGAAGTTTTCCTATAAATAGGGCTTCAGTTATTAATGAAATTCATTCCTGAGAATTCGTTAGAATTCATTCTCTCTAAATTCTCTCTATTGTTTCTATAATTTTATAACAGTAATCACTTTCTTGACTTTCCCTGTTTCTGAAATGTTCTACCATTATATATATGATATTATATGAGTAATCACTTTGTTGTCTCATTCATAATCTACATATTCTACACATTTCACCATTTAACTTTACATTAGAGGTACAATATAATATAGATGTAAAAAAAATTATTGACTCATGATTCAATGTTGCTCATGTCAATTCTGTTGTGAGACATTCTCACATAGACAAAGCTTTACGTGGTCTTGTGACTCGATATCAATATTGATTGAGGGAACTTGGTGTATTCCAGATTTTACTTAATTGCTAAAATGGACAATCAAAACAATGTGATGGCTCCCGGAAATGATGTAGTGCCTCAAGTGGCACAAGTGGTGGCTCCAATGACGCCCGTGGTGGCTCCTTTGTCACAAACTGTGACTCCAAACGTAGCTGTGACTACGACGGTGGCTTCGATGCCTAATCTTGGGCCCGGTCCGAGTGGGACGGCTCACGTGCCAAATGTTGGGGCTGGTCCTAATATGACAGTTCCCGTGAACCACAATGAGAAGCCCGAGAAGTTCAATGGGTTGAATTTCAAAAGGTGGCAGCAGAAGATGTTCTTTTATCTGACAACATTGAATCTTGCGAGATTCTTGACTGAAACGGCTCCAAACCTGAAAGAGGGTGAGGGAGATTTTCAAGCAGTTAGTACGGTTGATGCTTGAAAACATTCGGATTTCCTGTGCCACAATTATATCTTGAACAGCTTGAGCGATTCACTGTTCAGTGTATATTGCTCAATGAAAACGGCAAAGGAATTATGGGAGTCACTGGAACGTAAGTATAAAACTGAGGATGCTGGCACAAAGAAATTTGTCGTTGGTCGATTCCTAGATTTTATGATGGTGGACTCCAACACGGTGATCAGTCAGATCCAAGAACTTCAAGTAATTATGCACGATATCCATGCCGAAGGGATGATTGTGAGTGAATCATTCCAAGTGGCAGCTATCATTCATAAGCTGCCACCTGGGTGGAGCGATTTCAAGAATTACCTGTTGCATAAACGGAAAGAAATGACCGTTGAAGAGCTCATTGTTCGACTTCGAATTGAGGAAGAACAAAGACAGAGAAATTCTGGCAAGAAACAAGCTAATTCGATGGCTGCTAAGGCCAATGTGGTGGAAAACTGTCAAAGCTCGAAAGGTAAAGGAAAATGCGTGCCACCGAACAAGAATGGGCCACCCAACAGCAGGAATGGGCCACCCAACAGACATGGGCCGTCGAACAACGGGCCCAACTTGGGACCAAAAGGAGGGGTCACAAAGCCGAAATTTTCGGGGAAGTGCCACAATTGTGACAAAGTTGGTCACAAGGCCTAGGAGTGCAAACTTCCAAAGAGGAACAACTATAGAAAAGAGGCCAATATGGTTGAAGACAACGAAGCTCCTGACTTGGACCTTGTTGCGGTCGTCTCTGAAGTGAATCTGGTCGGGTCGAATCAGAGAGAGTGGTGGATCGACACCGGACCTACCCGTCATGTTTGTTCCGATAAGGAAATGTTTCATAGCTTTGTAGCTGCTGAAAATGGAGAGAAGCTGCTCATGGGGAACTCGGCTACCTCAAGTCAAAGGACATGGGAAAGTGGTTCTCGTGGATGACGTCCGGAAAGAGCCGACTCTCACCAATGTGTCAGATGTGCCGTAGATCCGAAGAACCTTGTATCCTGGATCATTGTTGAATAAACATGGTTTTCGTATGGTGTTTGAGTCAGACAAAGTTATTTTGTCTAAAAGTGGAGTGTTTGTAGGCAAGAGTTATGTAACTGATAGGCTGTTTAAGCTCAATGTAATGGCTGTTAAGCCTAAAATGAATAACTCTTCTGCTTATTTGCTTGAGTCTTCTAATTTATGGCATGGTAGACTAGGTCACGTTAATTATAATACTTTACGTAAATTGATTAACTTGGACCAGTTACCATCATTCCACATTGACCCAAAGCACACGTGCGAGACTTGTGTTGAAGCAAAATTAACAAGGACGTCATTACAAACTATTGAGAGAAATAGTGAACCACTTGATTTAATCCACACTGACGTGTGTGATTTGAAGTTTGTGCAAACATGGGGTGGAAACATATACTTCATCACTTTTATAGATGATAGCACAAAGTACTGCTATGTGTATCTTCTTAAAAGTAAAGATGAAGCGATAGAGAAGTTTGTTCTCTATAAGAATGAAATTGAGAATCAACTTAGGAGGAAAGTCAAAATGTTGAGAAGTGACCGTGGTGGTGAATATGAGTCACCTTTTGGTGAATTCTGTGCCCAACACGGAATTATCCATGAGACGACTGCGCCATATTCGCCTCAGCAAAATGGCGTAGCAGAACGGAAGAATCGCACATTGAAAGAAATGATGAATGCGATGCTAATCAGCCTGGGTTACCCTGCAACATGTGGGGAGGTTGTCTTTGTCGCCGCTAACTACCTTTTAAATAAGGTGCCCCAAAAGAAGATGGAAAAGAGCCCCTATGAATTGTGGAAAGGTCGAAAGCCATCGTACAACCACTTGCGAGTATGGGGGTATCTTGCCAAAGTGACCGTACCGACACCTAAAAAGGTGAAGATCGGTCCAAAGACTGTTGATGGCATATTCATTGGATATGCTCACAATAGTAGTGCTTATCAGTTTCTTGTGTACCAATTTAAGATTGAAGATATACACAAGAACACGATAATTGAATCAAGAAATGCTTCTTTCTTTGAACAAGTATTCCCATACAAGTCGAGAGAAGAAGCAAGCTCTTCCAAGCGAACCTACGAAGAAATGGACCAGGAAATGGAAGAGGAAGTTGAGGTTGAACCGAGACGTAGCAAAAGAGTTAGAACGGAGAAATCTTTTGGTCCAGATTTTCTAACTTACATGCTAGAATGTGAACCGCAAAGCTTTACAGAAGCTGTAAACTCCTCTGAAGGACCTCAATGGAAAGAGGCGATTAACAGTGAGATAGAATCCATCTTGCAGAACCATACTTGGGAACTAGTGGACCTTCCTCCCAGAAACAAACCACTAGGATACAAGTGGATTTTCAAGAGGAAAATGAAGGCAGATGGAACGATCGATAAATACAAGGCCAGACTTGTAATTAAAGGGTACAAGCAACGAGAAGGCCTTGACTATTTTGACACTTATTCTCCAGTTACGAGAATAACGTCCATTAGGATGATACTCGCGATTGCTGCTCTGCACAATCTCGAAATACATCAAATGGATGTCAAGACAGCCTTTCTAAATGGAGATTTAGAAGAGGAAATCTACATGGAACAACCTGAGGGATTTTCGGCACCAGGGCAAGAACAGAAGGTGTGTAAACTGGTGAAGTCATTATATGGCTTGAAACAAAGCGCCAAACAAAGGGCACTGTAAATTTGACAATGCCATGGTGGAATGTGGATTTAAAATAAATGAGTGCGATAAGTGTGTGTACGTAAAAGACACTAACAATGGCCACATCATGTTATGTCTTTACGTTGATGACATGCTTATTGTTGGGAGTAATGATGAGATTGTTAAATCCACAAAAGACATGTTAAAATCAAGATTTGACATGAAAGATATGGGTTTGGCTGATGTTATCCTCGGTGTTAAAATCTCTAGAACATCTGAGGGTCTCGTCTTGAGCCAATCACACTATGTGGATAAGATTCTAGAGAAGTTTAACAAGGATGATACTCTTGTGGCCAGAACCCTGATAGATACGAGTCAACATCTATTAAAGAATAGAGGTGTTGGTATTTCTCAAGTGGAGTACTCTAGAGTTATCGGGAGTCTGATGTACTTAATGAGTTGTACAAGACCCGATATAGCATACACAGTTAGCAAACTAAGTAGGTATACGAGTAATCCAGGATCTGAACACTGGAGAGCGATTGTAAGAGTGCTAAGATACTTGAGATCTACTCGTAACTATGGGTTGCACTATACCAGATATCCTGCTGTGATTGAAGGATATAGCAATGCTAACTGGATATCTGATATAAAAGACTCAAAGTCCACAAGTGGATTTGTTTTCACATTGGGAGGTGCAGCGATATCGTGGAAATCCTCTAAGCAGACAGTTATAGCCAGATCTACAATGGAATCTGAGTTTATTGCCCTCGATAAGTGTGGTGAAGAGGCTGAGTGGTTACACCAATTCTTAGAGGATATTCCAGGATGGCCAAAGCCTGTGCCAGCAATCTGTATACATTGTGATAGCCAATCAGCAATTGGAAGGGCACAGAGCAACAAGTATAATGGTAAGTCTCGGCACATACGTCGCAGACACAATACCATTAGGCAACTACTCTCCACAGGAGTTATCTCTTTTGACTATGTGAGGTCAAAGGATAACCTAGCAGATCTACTAACCAAAGGGTTAAATCGGGAGATAGTTGCCAAGTCAACTAGAGGAATGAGACTTAAGCCTCATGAAGAGTAAGTCATTGCGAAAGAAAACCCAACCTAGCTGACTGGAGATCCCAAGATCTAGGTTCAATTGGACAACCTAATTGCAAAGACTCGGTTGGAGATCACTGTGGGGGGTTTTCCCTCGGTCCATTCCTTTAAAACAGTGATACCCGTGGGAGAAGGTTGAGCAATTAGCTCTTAATGATTCCTAAGCATCGGAAATCTAAGTAATCCAAGCAGGGTAATGCGGGTTACTCCTTTAGAGGAATCACCTATGTGAGAGAGAAGTGGGGTCGCTTCGAAGGGAATTATTGCGGCGCAATTCTTAAGTAACTCTCGCAGAACCAGGCGTGTGTCCAGGGCCATAAATGGACACACCCATGAGAACTGAATGGTGTTAGGAAGAAGCCTGTGTGGGGTACATCACCATTTACACAAGCGGCAGAACAGTTCAAGGACATCGCGTCTACTGATCAGCCAGTAAAGTAAATGTTCTTTCACAAGGGAAGGTTCAAAGGGTATGCAGGTTTCCGACGTTGAACTATGTCGCCAAGCATTCCGTGTCTGTCAATTCCCATTCATGTGGGGGATTGTTGGAAATAAATGGTGCACATGGAGGGTGTGAATGGAAATTGATGTATAGTGCATTTGGGAATATAAGCTATCCCACATAGGAAGTGTAAAGTTATATAGACCAACTTATATGTGGGTGGCTTCAAGTGAAGTGTAACTCATGTTACATGGAGAATGCTCCATAGCCTATGCGCGCCCGCATTGGGGGGGGTGGAAATCACGAGCCGATTTCCACACGAACTTTGGGACTCATGTGCGAGCGCGACCTGCGGACACGAATGTCGCACCGAAATGGACCACCTGGCGCAAGCTGAGTTTTGCTAGGTTGGTTTTAATATTCAATTTGTTATAGGTAACGCCTCTGCATTACACAGCAGCTGTAATGGCAGAATTGAAGGGGCTAGCCATTATATTGCTCCTGTAATGTAACAGATATGAGTTACGCACTGGCCAGAATGGCTATAACGGTACAAATTGATTACGCTAGGCTCCATGGCGCTTTATATACAAAGCAGCTTCTCCACAGCCTCAAAGAACACAACACTCAAGAAAAGCTTTCTTCTTCTCGTCTAAAGTTTTCCAGTTTCCTAAATCCTTCTCGTCTGGTCCGGCTTGGTTTTAGTTCGAGCATTACATTCTGGGCCGCAACGCAGCCTTGCCGTTGTATCCTGGGAGTGATCGCTGAGAAAGTGGTGACGGCGAAATCACTTTAAGGACATTGCGTGACATAACGCAAGCCTCGCTCTCCGACCTTCTCGGTTTTCCCTATCACTCAGTTTTCAAATTTTCAGATTGTTGTTTCTCCTTCTTGCGGTTCATTATATTGCTAATTACAGTTGAATGTCATTGTTTATTAGACTTCACCAATTATACTGCTACCTCCATATTGCTAATTACAGTTGAATGTCATTATATTGCTAACTCCATGTTGAGATCGCCAATTTGACCAACACTTTGTATACTACTTGTGTGAGTTATGTTATGATAATATTCTTAAATATTCTTAGAATGTTGCCAAATATATTTTGTATCCTGTTTTGAAATTCCATTCTTCAGCATGTTCTTAGTCGATTATATTTTGTGATTGGGTTGTCCCTTGCTCGAGCTTCTCAATTGGTCCACAAGCCAAAACTTCTCGTATTCCAAATTTACTATAGATCGATCCGGTACATAAAAATAAAAATAAGAGAAGGATACTTAGGAGAATCCCGGTAATCAATTTAACTGGGCACAATGGCAACTTTAATAAAGTTGATTTCTTGATCTGTCGAGAACTGAGGTTGATGGCTTATTTCTTGATGTGTAGTAATGGTGTATACAAGGGCGGATCCAAAATTTTTAGCCGGAGGACTGTTATACAGAAAAAAATTTAATTCAACGAAAATTATGTATCAAATTTTTATTCTATATAAACTTTATTGTTTTTTTTTTCTGGGTCGGGTGGGCTATAGCCCTTGTGAACCCCCCTAAATCCACCTTTGGGTGCATAGCGCCTGTTAGCATATGTGTTTTTACATATTTTTATACATTCTTTTCAACCCCGCTTATTCTCTCTTCTTCTTCACATCCACATATCTCGTGGGGCCTACATATACTATACAAACCTCTACCATTTAACTCTCTCATTCTCTCTCCTATATCACATAAAAATATGTAAAAATCTATTTTTACACATACACTAACACACGCTATAATGTGTGAATAGAGTTATACACCCTTTTTGGGAGCATTTTCTTGCTTTTATTGAATGGAAAAGTTGTGGCATCATGAGAGTTTTGTTGATTGTTGAGATCAGCATGGGATGCTTTGGAAGAAACCAAACATTTCGAGAGATTTCCAACTGCATTTTGGACGAGAAGAATTTCACTCATTTCCTTAGTTAGATTTCAAATAGTGCTTCTTTTCTTTTCTTTTTTTTTTTTATGTGAATAGCTTAGATTTCAAATAGTTGAATTATTGTCAAGCTAGTATATGTATAGTTCTCTATTGTTTAATCTTTAATATTCATTGTTTAGGTATTTTGATTTTGATTTATGCTCCATATGTTATCCTTTGGTAAAATTTATGTTAGCTCTCTTTATAAAACGAATTCTAAATTCCACCAATTAATTCGTCCAAAAAATTGCGCAAATTAAAAAATCCATCAACTCCTTTCAAAAAAAAAAAAAAAAAAAGAAAAAAAACCTTAAAAAGATGAAGAATCTATTGGAGACCATTTCGGAGTTAAAAATAAACTTATTGAAGATCATCTTGCATTTGTTTCTTTTAGTTGTATTCCAACATAGGTCATGACAAAGTGATACAATAACAGGACTAGGAAAAATTTTTTTATATGAATCAAATTTGTCCAAATTTCATGTCTCATGTACCATTAAGGCGTGTTACACAAGCCACATTTTCAATGTAAAATATCCCATCAAGAAACGTAATTTCCTACTTCTGTGTTTGAATTGACGATTTTCCGTAAAAAATTATTTTTCATGTACAACTAGCTAAACAAAATTTTGTGTTGATTTCTATGGAAAGTTGACGCTTGTGAAGGATGGGAAAATTTGGAGGGAAATAGTTATCCATTAAAATTTTTTCTTTTTCCAATGGATTGAGTACTGTTTATATATTTTGCTATCGAGAACTTCAAATTTCAAAGGATAAAATAAAAATTAAAAGGCAAACGAGGTCATGACAAAACGGTGCTTTGACATAATAATAATAATAATAATAATAATAATAATAATAATAATAATAATAATAATAATAATAATAATGACGATGAAATTTATCCACATTTCATGTTTCAGACACTATTAAGGTGTGTCTGACATGCCATGTTCACAATATAAAGGCCTTGTTCTATGGAAACTTTACTCGATTTTCGTGTGAAATGTATAGTTGTAAGTTGGAGAAGGTATATTAAATAATTGAATGAATGATTGTAAATGATGAGAGAGAAAAAGCTGTGTTAGATAATTCTGTCGAGAACAAGCCCAAAATATCCCATTGAGGAAAATGTTTTCTTTCTTATATGTTTGATGTGATGATTTTAAATAAAAATTTGTTTTCATGTATAAGCAACTAAAGAAAATTTTATGTTGATTTC
Source organism: Jasminum sambac (assembly GCA_018223645.1). Taxonomy (NCBI): domain Eukaryota; kingdom Viridiplantae; phylum Streptophyta; class Magnoliopsida; order Lamiales; family Oleaceae; genus Jasminum; species Jasminum sambac. The sequence goes on along the minus strand of CP073648.1, from coordinate 25,661,470 downwards.
TATGGAAAATTTATTCATGTGAAGCTGGGAAAATGTTTAAGGAAATAGTTTTCCATAAAAAAATATTTTCTTTTTCCAATTGCGTCGATACTATTTACATATTTTGGTATTAAGAACCTCAAATTTCAAAGTATAACAAAACAAAATTTAGAAGCAAAATTAGTTTTCAAGTGGTAAAAAATATCAAGGTTCTAAAAAGCGCAAAAAGTGTCGAACTCAAGCATTAAACTTATGTGTGCTTAAGCACACCGATACGTGTAAGGCACAACTAATGCGTGATAAAACGCAGAGTGTGACGAAGTTTGGAGTTCAAACCTTGAGTAAAAACACTGCCTTAGCGTTGTCTATACGAGCTTTTTAGAACACTGAAAAATATCATAATACATATGCCATACATCCCATTCTTCATTTAGAGTTATATTCGGATGTATATGTAGCAACTAGTTTTATATAATTTAGGTCTGGTTCTATACACATTAAATTTCACTAACTTTTTCTCCATTATTATTTTCAATCATTCATATAATTATTTTATAATTTTTAATATATTTTTGAGATAATTACAAGAATGGCCAGAAAAGGTCTCGTCAAATCAAAGAAATCTAATTTTAAAAGTTAGTGCAAGAATGGCCAAATGTAATGACAAATATCTCATTTGCCCTTGCAATATATTAAATAGAAATAGGTGTTTAGTGGCTCAAGAAATGAACATTGGCCAATGTGTAAGTGTTATTGTACTTTTTTTTGGACAATGACCTATTTGAATTGACATTTACTTGGAAAAATGAAAAAGAAATTTGGCATTTTTTTAATGTTTGGAATCGATTTGGGAGAAAAATAAGGAAAATAAATGTCTTTCTCCATTGATGTACAGAAATCATTCTTAAGGAGTTTAAAAATTTAACCAATTTGAAATTTGAAGGTAAGAATCTTACATCTTCTTTATTTGCCCTTGAGTGAGAAATGTAATTATGAAAATAAAGTAATTGAATATAATTTAACAAATTAATTGTTAACAATTTAAATTTGATTTGCCGACTACATTATATTAGGAAATGTAATCGATATCATTATTGAAATATTTTGGAAGTAAAATATCTTGTGGTTGTTGTGGCTTATTAAAGTCATCTATATATAAATAAAAAGAACATTTTTTCCCTCCAAAACATCCCTCCAAAAAATCTACTTTTTTGAATTTTTTAATTAATTTTTAATTCCACCTCACCATGGTTTCCCTCCTAATATATCCTCTTACTTTTTCGCCTATTGAATTTGCCTAATATAATTTTTTATCTATATATGAAATTTTTTTATTACCTTAAATCCATTTTCTCATTTAAAACAATCTCTTTATTATTTTTTTCTTTGCTAATCTATATCCAACTCTCTTTTATTTTGTCTTTCCTAATATATTAATATTAATGTATATATTTTTTATTTGATTATCTCTACCATACTTTACCCAATCTCATAATATCTAAATATTCTCTTACTCTCTTTCATTTTCTCTCTCTCTTTTTTTTAAAAATTTTCTACCTATAAATAAAAAAATAAAATTGTGATTCTATTTTGTTCGACTCGATGAGAGTTTTAAATAAGTATACTATTAATATATAAATTTTAATTTTTTAAAAAATTAGAATTTACAGCAAATATATAAATTATTGTCCAACTTAAATATAATTCTATATCTATATTTATATATATAAAGAAAAAGAGCATTTTTCCCTCAAAAACAAAAAAAGCCTCTTTCCCTCCAAAGCATCTTCTTTTCTAAATTTTTTAATTAATTTTTAATTCCACCTCATCATCTTTCCCATCCTAACACATCCTCTTAATTAAACCCCTGAATTAAGCCCAGATAATTAACTTTTCCGCGGCATGCCCATCAAATATACTCTACACCCGGCCCAATCTTTCTAAGCGATAGAGAACAAGAACACCCAAAGCGGCCATTTTCATTCACAAATCGCCTACGTTCACCCTTACCCTTCATCACACTCTACCTAATTGCAATCCTACATTTCCTTCTTTGATTCAATTCGATCTTATTTTGGAAACCTCCACCCAATTGATAGGTGAATATGCTATCTTCACCGCTGGTTTGTCTCCAAAATCTTGCCTTTCCTAATTCTTGCTAATTTCGAATCATTTCCCTAATTTTGAATATTGGTTCTTGATAAAGTCCGAAATCGAACTCGGTTTCGAGTTCGTTGCTCCCACATCTTCATTGATAATTTTTCTTTTTTTAATACTGTGTTATCCATGGCAAGGACTATTCTACCACTCAGGATTCTTCAACCAGAAGAAATGATTGTTCTCTCGATAAAATCTCGGCTGTTGCTTCTTCTATAAGATCATTTGATTATCAACACACGAGGTAATAGTTTACATTCTTAGTAGTTGTTTTACTTCAATTTAGAAAATTAATATTATACATATTATCCATTCTTTGTGGTTTGTTTTTTTTTTTTTTGTTTTATTTGGACAGAATCAAGATGGTCATAGTAGTTTATATTCAATATGCATGAGGTAACGCCGCTACTTGTGATTATTATTAATTTTTGTTTTTGAGCCTTTTTTTTCTCTATTTCCTGTGGCTTTTACCGATAATAATTTGCATTCTTAGTAGTTGTTTTATTTCAACTCCGAAATTAATGGTGTACATTCTTTGTGTGTGTGCTTTTTTTTCCCGGTTTGGATAGAATCAACACTGTCTTCAGATTCTACTACTGATAATTGTGTTTGATATCCCCTGTCCTTTTTTTGATAAAAAGGTTTTGTTTTTGTTTTAATGAATTTAATCTTGTGATTTTTTTGTTTTTGAACATAATTTTTTTCTATTTCGTGTGATTTTTCTTTGATAATTCTCCCCTCCTTCTTTTGGGCACAATCACGTAAGTTCTTCGAATGGTATTGCTAATGATACTAAGCATGTTTTGAATTTTTGTCTAATTAATTTATCAGTTGTTTTCAACATGGACTTGAAATCTCCCATAGCAATTTATTTGAATTACTGTTAGATTTTTCGAATTTTTGAAAATTGGCTTTTTTGTTGGATTCCTAAATGGCTTCTTTTTCTTAGTTCTTGGGGGTTGAAAACGAATAATCCATTTTTCAATTATGAGTTTTAGCTGAGGTATAATTTTTATCTTTTTCTTCTCGATCTATTTATTGTCTTTGTGAATGGAAATGCCAAACAAAGCTTATTATTAATCTTGATTGTTTTCCTAGCATTGTGACCTGGACCTTATTAATCTGAAATGATTTGTCCCCATCGAAAACCTTGTGGCACTCTTGCTCTTCTTGATGTAGCTCTGTGTGTCCATAATTATTATCGTTGTCTTTTCCTAAATAATGTTATGACATGTTTGTCATTCCGTTAATATGCTTATTATGCTCATTCAAAGGTCAAAAACACTTTAGCAAGCCAAAGTTGTCATGGACTGGGTTCACCATTACTTAATATACTAGGTGATGTATGTGAATTTGATAAAATCTTACGTTAATATCTTAATATTAATAAAAGTAAAAGAGTTTTCGGTCAATTATTTTGTTGAATCCCTTCAAAAATGATATTTTATATTACTTTTGTTTTCTAATAATAAGGTGAGACAATTGGTCGATTAGATTTGGTGTGAGTCATTTTTTGTAACTGTTTTATTGCCTTTGTTTTGCTCCAGTGGTACACTAAGTTTGGCTTCCTTAACTATCTTTGTACTGGAAGTTGGATCATCCTAACCAGCAATGGCCTGGAGCTTTCTCTTCTCTCCAGAACTCTCGGACTAAGAATATTGCCACAAGAAAGCAAGCTTAGGAATGAATTGGGTTTCTGTCCCTGCAATTTATAGTTGATTCAATTCTTCAATCCATCGTGTAGTGTTTTCTTTTCCTTGAGACAAGGCTTTTTGTTTATTGATGTGATAATCTTAATTAGCTCAACGTGTAAATGTATAATAAATCTTATATAGTATTTGAAATCATCTAAAGAGCTTTGGTTGTGTTATAGTATTGAAATGGTCGTCACATTCATCTCAAGGCAAGTCGACAATGCTCAGAATCGGGAATTCACCTTGGGAACTTGCATAAATTTTGATCATACTGATGTTTGTATTTCATGATAGGCTTCAGTGAAACATTTTTTCTGTAGATATAATAAGAAAAATGCCTTCAAGAAATTTGTTCACATGCGATTGAGGATTGCCCTGAGGAGAACAAAAATTGTGATGACCATTGGAATGCAATAAGCTAGATGACAATGCTATGGAAGAATAAAGATTGCGATGACAATCCTATATTATTTAATTTCATGTCAACTAAATTGTCTAATTTTCATGATATTAAATAAATATCTAAGTTACGTATTTAATCAATAAAGATTAAATAAGCCGACGAGTAAATAAATGCCTAATTTATATATTTCAGGAATTAAGTATTTAATAAACAATTGACTATCGACTTCCTCAGCAATTGCAATCATACGATTCAGTCAGAATTTTTAATTGGCTTTTAACTATATTAAATATTTATTTAGGATTCTATTTCCTAAATAAATACTAAGAATCCCAAGCACTTCAAATTATTTATTTTATATTGATTATTATCAGTTTAGATTTAGATTAATTTTTAATGATTATCTATTAAGTTGTCTATTTTAATTATTAATCATATGTATTTCAATTTATTTATCTTATCCAAATTAATTTTTATTTAATATCAAATCATTCAATATTTGATCAAGATAACATGAAATCTATATAAGATTTTTTATCAACCACATTAAGAATCCTATATAATTTAAATTTTTATAAATAAACATCTGAATTAATGAGTTAAAAAAAATTAACATACGAAATATGTTAAATTGGTGAGTTTGCACCGAATATATTAATATACGTGCTTAATATATTTAGAAAGTGTTTAGATGTCATTAATACATATTAAAAAAAGTATAAATAAAAATCTCTGATTAAACAATCATGATGAGGCGTTGCCATGAATGAAAATTTCTACCGGCAAAAGTGGGCAAGGAATGTGAGTCCTCATCTTGTTGCAATTTTATATTGTGCTTGCTTGGCCTCGATTAAATGAGGATACTGAGGGACGAGGATAAGTATTTCCTAATGGGCGTAAATAGGGTGTTGGAGTTTGATAAACTGTACCCACATTACCATTTATTTAATATATAAGTATGGTAATTATATTTTACAATTTAATTTTAAAAATTATTATTCACATACTCATTGCCAATACCGTGCATCGGACATGTGTATAGTTATTTCTCCCGGAATTTGTAATTGCATATAATAGAATGTAGAATAATTTTAAAGAAAAAACATAGGAATACAAAAGTTAGTAGAGTGTTTTAGTATTGTTATTCTAATAATTATAGTATTTAATGTTATTTTACTTTTACATTTAGATTATAATTTAGTCTTACAATAAGCAAATATGACATATTCTCACAATTTCTATCATGAATTATCTTCCCATTATGTTCGATTCGGTCTGATTTTTGATAATATATCTTCAAATTTTTGCAAGTTTGTCATCCAATGCCACGAGCATTTGGGTGTACTCAAAGTTCGAGATGTTTATTGCGTGTAAGAATATATGTTATTGTAGTATTATTATATATTTTACATTGAACATGGAATTGATGTTCTTGGTGAAAGTTAGTGTTGAGATTTACATTGAAGTGACTTCATTCTTCTATTGATATTGTTATTTTTACGTTGTACTTATTGATGAGGTGTTGACGAAAATTGTGAATCAAGTCTTGTGATTGTTATATATTTGTTCCTTATATATTTTACAGGAGGAATTTATACGAGATTCAAGGATAATTCTTCCAAAATTTTTCTACAATTCCCTAATCACTTGTTTTATTTTTTAAGTTTGATGCGCTCATGAGTACTCGGTTTATTATCTTAATGATGGTACTATTAACATAGTATTAACTTATATTCAACCATGTAATCGTTTATATATTTGCCTCCCGTGCAACACACGGGTGAAAAAGGCTAGTTAATGATAAAATTTTAAGGTTGAAAAAATGATAGTTGTAGACGATGATAAAGGTATGACAATTTAGTGTAATGATGAAATGTTTTTCTTCTCATTTTAAATCGTAGGGCGTTAATAAGTAAAAATATATTTCTTAACGTTTATAAATTGTTGAGATGGAAAGTCAATCTGTCATTCTTGATGTTTTAAAATTCGTAGTGAAACTTGACATTACTTAATTGTCAAGATGGAACAGACTAACTATCGATTTTACCGTTTAAAAATTATTTAGAGTTTATCTTCAAATCAATTTGCTAATATACTCAACTGTCAGAAAAGTTAAGTGTTATTCTGAACAATTCTGAGAACTTGATAATATTCTCTTCCAACGATATTGTTGATATACGATACCTAATATTAGAGAGTTCGGTGTTGTAGTAGTTAGATTTCTAGTGCACTTGAAAATCAAATATAATCATTTAAATTTTGATTGCAAATGAAACGATAAGCACGATGCCCAAATGTGACACCTCAAACAAAAATCCCGACACTTATATGTCAAGAAAGACACAATGTCACTGAAATTCTTGCCACTTCATTCACAAAATGTCTTGAAAGACACATGATCATATGACATTTTTTGACATTTTAAATGTCAAGAACGTCGTTATGTAGTTGAAATTCGAAACGTTTTATTAAGTTATTGTCAAGAATGACATATAGATTCAACTAAAGAATAAATTCAAGTGGAACATTGACAAGCAATGTACAATATCACATAAAAATTAGGATAAATGTTTAACATACCCATTAAATTTCAATTCTTATTTCTCAAATACAATTTCAATAATTCAATTGACAATTTATGCTAAATCCTAATTAGATATTAAACAAAAATTAGGGCTGCTAGTATCCACTCAAATTTCAAACATAATAGACCTAAAAATGAAAAATAAAAAGAGTTTAGAGGTTAAACTGGAAACGGGACTCAAAGAGTGAGCGGACAGCGAAAGCGCCGAGTGGACGAGATGGGGAGCACTAGTCGCCGGAGGCTTGAAAATAGAAGCATCATTCGCCAGACCGAAGATGGTAGCAAATAGGCAACATTAGCAATCAATTACAAGATTCATCTAAGGAGGACGAGACTAGAGAGAAGACGACTGAGAATCTGAGCTGAGGCGTAAGCGTGGATAATGAAATGGGTTCGGCCTTGTTTCACAAAACTGAGGGTAGTAAATATTTTTTTTTCCGTTTTTGGACTCGTTCTTGGGTTGGAGCTAATTCAAGAGATGATTTGAGAAAACTAACGGAGAAAGAAATAGAAATAGGTCTACAAGTTAGGGTCAAGAAGGAAAGTGAAAACGAGAGAGTTGTTGGAGAAAATAGGTGAGTTTAGATTTCGGGTCAAGAAAGAGATGATTTGACAAGACTAAAGTTAATCACTTCTTCATTTATTAGCTAGTTGGTCATAGGGGCAAATTGGTAACAAACAAGAGAAAATGGACAAGAGTGAAAATGTGTTATTATTTAGCCCATTTTGAAGATCCTATTCAAAAATTAGCCACTTCCTACAATTTCCACTATATTTTTCTAATTTTCAACCACGCATCTAATACATAGTTCAAAGAAATAAAATTTAACATGAGGAGAACAAGTCATTAAGAGTTTATACTACAAAGGACAAAATTAAAATCTATATATATCTATATATTAATAAAATGAGGTCAGTTTCTGAGCAATCTTATAATTTTCAGAATTAAAAAATAATATTTTATTTATATTTCTCACTCAAACACAAATACCTAATTTTCAACCCATGCATAATCTCCCGTTATTATCACCGTTGATCTTTTGACAGAATCACTTCTTATTCATCCAATTCGTGTTATTATCGTGTGTGATCTTTTTAAATCTCTCATTCATATCTCTCCCATTAAATCACGCAAAATCAAGAAAAAATTTATAACTAAATGGGGACGAAATAATATGCTTTTATACTTTTTTGACCGAATGTGCTTTTATATAGTTTCGTCATCTCCCTTAAAGATGTTATATCACACATTATTTCTGATCCAGTTCTTGGTTTTATTATTTTATTTCTTATGCTATTTACCATAAAAAAGAAAAATATGTTATTATAATTTTTATTTTACACATATTTTAAATTATAACTTGGACATAAATCTTCCGGGCAACGCCACGGGAGAAAATACTAGTTAAAATTAAATGGCAAACTTATTCTTTTCCTTTTCGAACAGAATGCTAAACCAATGCATTACCGCCTTACCATTGCCACAACGAATGATTTTGCAAATAATGTCCCATCTATTTATACAAGTTATTATATACATCAAATGATAAAATAAAAAATTGATCCCATTTTCCCCTTCAGGGATCGAACCCAAATACCCCATTTCAAAGGTTCTGGCCAGCGCTACAACTTATGTTTTTGCGAACGGCATCCCAATCTAGCCTATATATTTTGAATTTGTAAGGATAAAACAAAAATTGAAAAGCAGTCCGGTGCCAGGGTTCGAACCTGGATACTAATTTCAAAAGGTATTCCCAGTGCTACAACGGATATTTTTGTGAATGACATTGCGACAAATTCTATATAATTTAGTCCTTCAGACTCTTTATCATGCACCAATCTTTCTCGTAACCATATATGGGTTAATTTTAATTAATGTCACTAAAATTTTAGCAAAACTACAAAATAATTATTAAAATTTAAAAATTTTGGCATCAATAAAGATTTACTTATATTTTTGGCAATAATTCAGTCGTTTAATTAGATTTCTAATAGATTTGAATGATGAGTAGTTATATTACCACTATATATTTTTATTTGATCCACCACATTTTAATTACAACACATTTGAAAAGTAGTTTTTATAGTCACACCACATTAGTTTGACAAATGTAACCTTAATATAGAAGATAAAATATACCCACACACCAGACTTCTTCTTTCAATGAAACCTCGTATCATTTTCTCTTTCAACTAAATTCTTTTGAATCAACTTATAAATTAGCATCAAGAATAAGTGATGGAGTTCATCTATTGAATCACTATTCTCTTTGAACAAAAAAAAAGAAAAGAAAAGCATCTTTATTAATTGGAAACCAGTATTCACACATATGTGTCGTACAGAGAGTACAGATTGATAATTATATAGTTAAAATAATAATTAAATAAAGAAGATAGTCTATTCTCAAAATGTATATCATACGCTATGTTTGGAGCCAAAATTGACATCACATAATTGTGCATATACACGCGTAACATAATCCCAAATCTAATATTTGTGCTATTATAATCTTGAGTTTTATAAATATTCCTTTTGCTACTATAAGAATCAATGGTAGGCTTTGCTTTTATTTTGGGACACGGGTGTTGCACAGTCTTGTAATGTATTCACTTATTTAGCTATAATAGGAAAAGGTTTTTGTCAACTATCCTCTTCTTATACTACTTGTGTGCGTCACTATGAATATTCTTAGAAGGTTGTCTAATATATTCTGTTTGGGTAAATTTAATAGACACTCATTGAACTTCAAAATGTAACTAATTATTCACTCAGCTTTCAAATGTAACTATATACTCACAAAACTTTACTTAATGTCACTCATTAGTCATTAGTTAACCCGTATTTTAAATATGCTAACCCATTAAACCCACATAGTCGATAATGTTTTATGAGGAATCAATTAAATCAATTACTGGCATAAAAATTTGGTAACACCAAACAAATAATTAAATGGGTCCACGAGGTAAAACTTCTAATACTCCAAGTTTAGTGTAAATTCAGTACATAAAAATAAAAGAAGACAAGTGGACGTCAGGGAATCCTAGTTAGTTAATTAATCGGGCACAATGGCAACTTTAGTAAAGTTGATTTCCTGATTTGCCGAAAACTCAGGTTTTGGCGGCTTATTTCTTGATGTCTATTTGTCCATAGTGTGCGAATAGAGTTTCACAGACTCGGTTTTTTCCGCATTTTGTCGCTTTTATTGAATGGAAAAGTTGTGGCAGGAGGGTTTTGTGGGCTTGTTAAGACTACCGTGGGATGGTGGAAGAAACCCAAGATTTGGAGAGGTTTCCAACTGCATTTTGGAGGAGAAGAATTTCATTCATCTTCTCAGTTAGATTTCAAATAGTTATTGTTAAAAAAGGATTTCAAATAGTTGAATTATTGTTAAGTATACATGTAGTCCTCTTTATTGTTTAATCTTTAATATTCGTTGTTCAAGTATTTCTATTTTGATTTATGCTTTATACGTTACTGTTGCGATAAATCCCACATCGTAAGTGTACGGGTAGCGTAAGTAATAAAGTGGATTTAAAGAGCCCGAATATCGTACCCACGAGGACTGTCGAATATCGTGTTTAATATTTTCCAACCTCAACCGAAATAAATAACGAGATGGTAATTATTGTACTAAAATTAAATTAAAAGAGGTAGTTAAATAAATGAAAAAAAAGAGGAGTTTGGAAAGCGAGTTGTAGAAAGCTTTTGAGAAATTAATATGAGAAGGTAGCATAGAGGTTTCGAATCCCTGCTTAACCCAATTATTGCTCTGGATTAATGGCCTGACAACTTGGTTAGGTTTAACAATTGAATTCCTAAATTATCAAATAAACCCTCTCTAGTGATATTCGACATATTCTCATGCGCAATCCACCCATATCTCTATGGTAAATCTAAACTAAGGTTCTCAAAGCGCAAAGCGCGACAACGTAGCGAACCCACGCTTCGGGCTTTGTTCGCCCTTAAGCGTGCTTTTTCGCGCTTTGTCACGCATTTGCGCCGCTTTTCGTCGAAGCTTTTTATTCTACACCCACGCTTAATGGTGCTTAAGCGCTTAATGCGCGTTTTATGACTCTTTTTAGAACACTGATCTAAACACATTAGAATGCATTAAAAATTTGCAAAAACTTTGATTGATCACATAAAGCACCGGGTACTCTCATTCCCGATCGGACTCCACGGTTTTCAATATAAGTCTTGTCTAATCACAATCTCTCTATTCAATAATTAAACCACAAACATCATGTTATTGCATGCATTTCAACACATGAAAAAACAAATCAATATTGAAATTTAATTCTAATACAAGTCGTTGATTCAAATCAATGATCCATAAACAAAATTGAATACAACGGTTCATCTAACCCCAACGCTATAATAGACCTAGCCTAACATATTGTAGATGGAAACAAAAGAAATTGAAGAGAGAGCCATAACCGGATGTAGAATTCTCTTGGTGTCAACTTCAATCTTCAGTCTCCTTTTCAAGCTCTAATTCTTGCTTTTGTTTTGTGCATAAAGCTTGATCCTTTTTCTCTACTCTTTGCCTCTTTTTATAGGTGTAAATAGGTCACCAAAATACTCCAATTTCGTGTGGGAGAATACCAAACTATATCAAAATTATAGTCCTAGCCCAATTAGGAATCCGCACGCAAAACTGAACAACCTGGCAGCATTTACTATTTCGGTCATAACTTCTTCATCCGATGTCCGAGTTAGTTGATTCAAATTCCTGTGGAAACAAGACAAAAAGATCTATAATTTATTCATAAATAGCCAGGGCCAAATTCCACTTTTATCGGGGTCAAAATTCTTCCTCAATCTTTAGCATCTTCACATTCTCGCCCAAATTTGGAAACTTTCCTTCTTTTAATATCTCATCCCTTCGTTTGATCTTTTTCCTTTATTTTTGCTCAAACTCCTTATTTGAAATTTTCTCCTAAAACACAATAAATACTCAAATTAAATAGGAATTAAATATAATAAAATAAATATTACGAAGTTCAAAGGTCTTAAATAAGTGCAAAATGTACTTATCAGTTACCGTTTGATAAAATTTAGGTTAGTACCCTTTATAAATAAATTCTTTATTGCAGCGATTAATTCGTCCAAAAAATTGCACAAATCAAGAAATCCATCAAAAAAAAAAAATTGCACAACCCAAGAAATTCGTCAACTCCTTTAATTCTCAACTAATGCACTAACTTGGGGGCACATATTCATCAGAGGTCGCGACAAAAATGGAAAATTTTACAAGATAATTTATGTTGATAAATTTCCACGTCTCATGTGTCAATTACCATTACTGTTTACGTATATGTACTTTGGAAATGTTCCAGTCCCAACTGCTGGGACTGGAACCATTTCCCAGCACTTATAGCCTTCCTGGGCGGGGGACCCTCCATGTGAGTTGCTGGAACAAGTACCAGATCCATATCACTACTGGCATATAATTTGCTATCAAAAACTTCAAATTTCAGTGAATAAAATAACATCAAATTAATTTTTGTTCGAAAATAATAATAATAATAATAATAATAATAATAATAATAATAATAATCATCTTTATATTATAAAAACAGGAGTACCACATTGGCAGTAGTGCCAACATGACACTCATTAATATTAAAAAAACATAAAAATCAATTTTGTAGTTAAAAAAAAGGAAATTTTATTTTTGGAAATAAACCAATATTAATTGGTAGTTTTAAATAGGGAAAATTCTTTAAATGTAATTATTTTTTAATGAAAAATAAATTTATCATTAAATGTGATAAATAAAATTTAATAAGAAAAAAATAGTGTTCGAAAAACTTTAAATGTAATTTCATTTTTCAAATTTATGATTAAAAATATTAAATAATAAGTATTTTATTTTCACCGTATTAAAAAATATTATAGTTTTAGATAGTTTTGATTTGTAATATGCATTGGATTATTCAAATAGTGGATTATTCTTAAATAAAATAGTGAGTGCTAAAATTATAATTGAACTAGTGTTTCTACCCGTGCGTTGCACGGGGGAAACATATATTTAAGATATAATTTAATTAGAATCTGTGGGTGTATTTTGTATTCTGCAAACTTTTAAAAAAAAAAAATCGCACCCGAAGACGGAAAAGAGGATAGTGATAAACGGTATTGGGTTTGTGATAAGGGAATGATGGGATCTATAAAAATCTAAATAAGTAAATATTAAGATTATTATCCTTTGCATGGAAACATGATTTTTTATTAATTATTTAATTCAGAAAATAGGTAGAATGAGTGGGAAAATGTGCTGGTTTTATATATATATATATATATATATATATAGATTTGCACTGAATAATTTATTTATTTTTAAATAAAGAGTAATTTATTAATCTTTATCTTTATATTTTGAATTGTTATATTATCACACTATTAATCTTTATATTATAATTTATGAAGTGCCACATAGGCAAAGATGCAAATGTGGCATACATTAAATATTTTAAGAAAATTATAAAATTAGTTTTGGAAATAAACTAACATTAATTAGTAATAATAAAAAATATAATTGAAAATAACCAATATCTAAAACAAACATCTAATGAAAAAAAATTTATTTTGGAAAGACTTTATACATAATTTCATTTTTTAAAGTTCTAATTAAAAATATTAAATAATAAAATTTTTATTTTTTTATCTAATTTTATCGTGATAAAATTGTAGGTTTTGATAGTTTATCTTGGTTACGTGAATTGGTCTATTAAAAAGTAGTGAGAATTTTTTAATTTTTTCTTTTTGAAAATCAAATAATGAGTGGTGAAAATTATAATTAGATTTATGTAGAATAATTTATTTATTTTTAAGTAAAATAGTAATTTATTAATCCTTATATTATTATAATTGAAGTATCACGTTTGGTGAACACCCTATTGGCAATGCCAATATGACATACTATTTCTAATTAAAAAAATTAAATGATGCTTTTTATTTTTAATGCGGTTGATGTGATATGCTCACTAACTGAATTTTGCATTGCATATTTTTTGCCTTTTCTAAGTATATGAAATTACAAATAAAAAGTTTTTCATTCTACAATTAACATACAGTTTATGTACATGAAAAGAAATCAAATAAATTATGTAAATGAGGAAAATTATCGGTGTTACTACAAATTTAAGTTACATAAAATTAAGCATAATACTTCTTATACAATATAGCTAAAATTAAGTAGTAATTACAGCTAATCACTAAAATAACGCATAAAATCGTAAAATTTAGAGTGCGTAATGTCCATCTCAAGAAAGAAAAAGGTGTTCAATATAAATTTGATATGTACCAATGAGAAAAACACATTTTGATAATCAAAGAATTTTTATATATTTATTCCCAATGGTTCATTTACAATTAATTAATCTTCACGAGCATTGTTGTGCAATGCTAGACACATTAATTAGAATTAAAGTTGCACGTTTTGATAAACTTCTTAATTATGCGATGTACGTGAATTTTCATAATTTACAATTGTGAATTTACTCCGCAATTTTTGCATTGACTATAATATACAATATTATAGATTTTAATAATTTTTTACAATTATGCAATCTCCTATGCATAAATTACATCAATTATGTAATTCAACATTCATATTTATAATTTTATTTTAATTATTTATCGTACATAAATTTAATTGTTTCCGTGCATCGCACGGGCGTGATACTAGTAATAATAATAACAACAACAACAATAACAATAACTTCAAATTCCAAAGGATAAAACAATGAATAAAACAACTTCAAATTTCCAAGGAAACAAAATAAAATATAAAACCAAATTATGTTTTCCGTTACCGAAATTCAAACCCGAATATTAAGTAAACAAGATATTACCAATACTAAAGGCTTACAAGATTTGTAAACCATATCACAGCCCGTTTTATATTATTTTGTAAACAAGATATTACCAATGTATTAATCTTATTGTTATAATAATTAAAAATCATGAAAGACTATATTTTTCGGTGCACGGGTCCAAACCTAGATATGCATAACATGTACACTGAAGGAAGGTATTACCAGTGCCACAGCCAATGAGTTAATAACATAATTGATTGGTTGAGGCTCTTTGTGTAACAGTCTTAATAAAAATTAATTCAAAGGATAAAAATAAAAATTGAAAAAAGTTGTATTTTCCATTGCCGGGATTTCAACCGAAATACCATATCCAATTTATTGCAGGTGCTACGTACCAGTGGCTACAACGGATGTTTTGCAAATTACTACACAACCCCGATCTATATTATGTAATATTACAGACTCTTTTTGTACTATAATCATTTTTTTTTAGTGACTCACTATGTACTAATCTAACTGATAACCATATGGATTAATTTTAATGATAGTCCGTGAGATTTCAGCAAAATTACAAAGTAATTATTAAAGTTCAAAAGTTCTAGCACTTATTATGAGTCATGACGCATGCGGACCTCAGCATGGGAGCCGTGATAACCTAATTTCGGCATAAAAATAAAGGCATATTCTTCCAGTTTCGTGCTTGCCGGAGCGCACTTTGGAATCTGTCCTAGAGCCCGATGTAAGTTTTAGCGAGCCTATGGAGCTAGCTAGGATGTCTTCTTCGCCACCATACTTGTACATCTACTATAATCTAATTAGTAATAGCTATATTATAGCTTAAAAGAATGAGTGGGCAACCTTTTTTCTTTTTGGTAGTCCTTTATAAGCCCTTTTTTTTTTATTTTTATTATTTCGGAGGTATGTCAATAATGTTCAAGTAAACCAATTGTTATTGGCAACGAATTATACACACACACACAAAAAGGAAGTTTATCTTCTTAACAATCACATTACAGTAGCAGAATTGTTCAAAAGCTCCCAGGAGTTTTTTAACTACAGAACTCTCGGAGTGTTTTACGGGTTCATGCGATCTCTGCTTTGAAATCTGAGATCGGATTCAGATTCAGCACGATGAGATCGAGCTCCAATAATTTTTTCAAAATTTTTGCGCTCTAAATTTTGGCAAAAAAGTTTGACCGGCCGCCACGGCATCCAACGGTATTGCAAAAATTTTGAAAAAATTACTGGAGCTCCGATCCGTCTCATCGTGCTTAATCTAGATCCGATCTGAGATTTCAAAACAGAGGTCGTATGGATCATTCCTTAAAAAACTCCCAACAGTTTTTGATCATTCCTGATTACAATAGTTCGATTAAATTTTGCACTCGGTAACTAAATTAGGAATTCATTCAAATGGTATTCATACACAAAAGAATTAGCTGAATATTATCAACCTTGAGGGCTTTTTGTTTTAAATTTCATCATTGACTTTCAATGTTAAACTTATAAACATTTTTGGGCGTTCATAAAACATCTTTGCATCACAACGTTAACACTCCTTTTGCGTCGCATTTTTCTTGGTATTTTGCTCACAAGTTCATTTCTGTCTAGAAAAATGAAATTTTTCTCGAGAACGGACACAATTAACTTTCCAGCTCGAACCTCACCTTTTTAAGCCTTCAAGGTTGTCTTTTAGCTAAAAATCTTTATCAATTACGAAAAGAACTTTATTGATTCTTGAAAAATTCAACAACAAATGCGAGCAAAAGATGTTTCTAAGACTATAAATCAATTTTTAATATATAGATCTAAATTTAGAAAATGATCATGAATCACTGAGGTTGCGAAAACGGACACAAAAGAAAATTAACAACCATGGTAAAGTGAAAGCAATTTTTTTCCCTCTCAACTACTAAACAAATGTGGATGAAAAAATCCATCATAGACTGTTAGATATTGTTTACACTAAAACAGGAAGTGGTTATGTGAATAAGGAAAAAAGTGGAAAAGCCTGTGCGGGAACTCAACCATGTTTCTAAGACTGCAATAAAAACGTGGAATGTATTTAACTATTCATACACAAGAAGCAACGTCTTTTTTTTTTTTTTTTCATAGCAACGAGAAGGCAGACGACGTGAATAACATTGGGGGATAGAAATCGACCTATTGGGGTTGGTATTTGGCAATTGGATAGCCTAGTTGGGTGGATACTAGATTAAGCGTGTATTCGTGTATTTTTTTTTGTCTAAAAACTAACTTTTGGGATAGATAATGATGGGGACCACGAGATGTGTGGATAATAATGAGTGATGATGTGAAATATGTAGTTGATATTGATGTTTGACTTTGACTTTTAGTAGTAGATGATTTTTTAGGTGAAAAATTCATGAGGCGAACACATGCTAATTTTGTTGGTGGAAGTATTTGAGTTTTTTTGTTGAAATAAAGTATTATATATATATATATATATATATATATATATTAAGTTGTAAATTGTAAATATAAAAATAGTATAATTTTTTCTTTTAAAATAAGTTACATGGGGCGGAAAACGACGTCTGAACCCCTTCCGCCAACAATCAAGTCGCCCTTTTTTTCGCCCTTCCCTTCGGGTTTGAGTAGTCACGGATTATTTTTCCACCACTTCATTTAGACTTCAAAGTGATAATCGGATGTATATGAGGCAACTAGTTTTATATAATTTAATAGTTTATGCTAGAAAGAACAAAATTAAGATTGAAAACAAACTTTATTTTTTCCGTTGAAACTAATGTTATTACCATTGCCACGACATATGTTTCTGCAAAGGATGTTGCAACCGTTTATATAACGTACATGCTTGAAATGATAAAATGAAAAATTGAATTCATTTTCCCACTACGGCTACCCATTTCGAAGGGGCATTGCCAGTGCTGCAGCTAATGTTTTTCGGAATCTTGTTGCTTGCAATCTAATTTATATAGCTAACTTGTAAGGATAAAAAAAAAATAAATAAAAGGTATACTTATTTTTCTGCTGCTGGGGTTCAAACCCAGATACCAAATTCAGAAGGTATTGCCAGTGAAATAGCAAATATTTTTATCTTAATTTTGGAACAAATTTTATATAATTAAATCTTTCAGACTGTTTATGCACTAATCTTAATTAATGTCACTAAAATTTTAGCAAAAGTACAAAATAATTATTAAAATTTAAAAAGTTTAGCACCAATAAAAATTTACTTGTATTTTTAATAGTAATTCAGTAATTCAGTCATTGTTCAGGTATTTTGATTTTGATTTATGCTCCATACGTTATCCCTTGGTAAAATTTATGCTAGCACTCTTTATAAAAAGAATTATAAATTGCACCAATTAATTCATCCAAAAAATTGCACAAATTAAAAAATCCATCAACTCCTTTCAAAAAAAAAAAAAAAAAGGAAAGAAAGAAAGGAAAGAAAAAAAAACTTAAAAAGATGAAGAATCTATTGGAGACCATTTCGGAGTTAAAAACAAACTTACTGAAGATCATCTTGTATTTGTTTCTCTTAGTTGTATTCCAACATAGGTCATGACAAAGTGATACAATAGCAGGATTGGGAAAAAACTTATATCGATCAAATTCTTCCAAATTTCATGTCTTAGATTCCATTAAGGCGTGTTACACAAGCCATATTTTCAATGTAAAATATCCCATCAAGAAACATATTTTCCTACTTATGTGTTTGAATTGACGATTTTCCATAAAAAATTATTTTTCGTGTACAACCAGCTAAACAAAATTTTGTGTTGATTTCTATGGAAAGTTGATGCTTTTGAAGGAACGGAAAATTTGGATGGAAATAGTTATCCATTAAAAATTTTTTCTTTTTCCAATGGCTTCAGTACTGTTTACATATTTTGCTATCGAGAACTTCAAATTTCAAAGGATAAAATAAAAATTAAAAGGCAAATGAGGTCACGACAAAATGGTGCTTTAACATAATAATAATAATAATAATAATAATAATAATAATAATAATAATAATAGTAGAGATCATGACAATGAAATTTATCCACATTTCATGTTTGAAATACTATTAAGGTTTGTCTAACATGCCATGTTTACAATATAAAGGCCTTGTTCTATGGAAATTTTACTCGATTTTCTTGTGAAATGTATAGTTGTAAGTTGGAGAAGGTATATTAAATAATTAAATGAATGATTATAAATGATGAAGAGAAAAAGCTGTGTTAGATAATTTTGTCGAGAACAAGCCCAAAATATCCCGTTGAGGAAAATGTTTTCTTTCTTATATGTTTGATGTGATGATTTTAAATAAAAATTTGTTTTCATGTATAAGCAACTAAAGAAAATTTTATGTTGATTTCTATGGAAAATTGATTCTTGTGAAGGTGGGAAAATGCGTAAGGAAACAGTTTTCCGTAAAAAAATATTTTCTTTTTCCAATTGCGTCTATACTATTTGCGTATTTTGCTATCGAGAACCCCAAATTTAAAAGTATAATAAAACAAAATTTTAGAAGCAAAATTAGTTTTCCAGTGGTAAAAAATATCAAGATTCTAAAAAGCGCAACGTACGACAAAGTGTTGAACTCAAGCATTAAACTTAGGTGTGCTTACGTATAAGGCACAATTAATGAATGATAAAACGCAAAATGTGACGAAGTGTGAAATCCAAACCTTTAGTATAAACACTGCCTCAGCGTTGTCTGGACGAGCTTTTTAGAACACTGAAAAATATCATAATACATATGCCATACATCCCATTCTTCATTTAGAGTAATATTCGGATGTATATGTAGCAACTAATTTTATATAATTTAGGTCTGGTTCTATACACATTAAAATTTACTAACTTTTTCTCCATTATTATTTTCAATCATTCATATAATTATTTTATAATTTTTAATATATTTTCTATAATTTTCAACCACGCATCTAATACTTAGTTCAAAGAAATAAAATTTAACATGAATAAGTTGTTAAGAGTTTATGCTACAAATGACAAAATTAAAATTAAACGGCAAACTTATTCTTTTTCCGTAACGGTTTCGACCCAGAATGCTAAAACCAATGCATTACCACCTTACCATTGGCACAACGAATGTTTTTGTAAATAATGGCGCATCTATTTATAAAAGTTATTATATACTTGAAATGATAAAATAAAAAATTGAGCTTATTTTCCCCGTCAGGGATCGAACCCAAATAACACATCTCAAAGGGTATTGCCAGAGCTACAATTTATGTATTTGCGAACGCTATCCCAATCTGGTCTATATAATGTAAATCTTTAAGGATAAAACTAAAAGTTAAAAAGAATTCCGCTGCCAGGGTTCGAACCTGGATACCAAGCATAGGAGGTATTGCCAGTGCTACAGCGGCCGTTTTTGTTAAAAATCCTGCGACAAATGCTATATAATTTAGTCGTTCCGACTCTTTATCATGCACCAATCTTTCTCGTAACCATATATGGGTTAATTTTAATTAATGTCACCAAAATTTTAGCAGAACTACAAAATAATTATAAAAATTTAAAAAGTTTAGCATCAATAAAAATTTACTTATATTTTTAGCAATAATTCAATCATTTAATTAGATTTCTAATATATTTGAATGATGAGTAATTATATTGCCACGAGTTCATTTCCCCCCACTCCCCCTCTTGTAATTCAAAAAAGAGTTTATAATCAATATAAAATATCTATTCAATAAAGCATTTTATTTGTCTTGTCATTATATTACTTTCATTCTTTGAACATCGATTTACCATTTACTTTACTATTAAAATTTTTTTTATGTGAGAATACCAAACTGTACCAAAATTATCATCTTAGTCCAATTAGGAATCCTTACACAAAACTGGACAACCTGGGTAGATTTACTATTTTGGTCATAACTTCTTCATCCGATGTCCGATTGAGGTGATTCAAATTCTTGTGGAAACTAGACAAAAGATTTACAATTTATTGAAAAAATAGCCACGATCAAATTCCACTTTTATCGGGGTCAAAATTCGTCCTCAATCTTTAGCATCTTCACATTCTGGTCTCTGAATTTGGAAACTTTCCTTCTTTTAATATGTTTTCCGTTCTTTTGAGCATTTTTCCTTTATTTTTGCGCAAACCCCTTCTTATTCCAAATTTTCTCATAAAACACAATAAATATTTAAATTAAGTAGTAATTAAATATAAAAAAATAAACATTACCAATTGAAAGGTCTTAAATAAGTACACAAAATGCACGTATCAGTTACCGTTTGGTCAAATTTAGGTTAGTACCCTTTATAAAACGAATTCTTAATTGCACCAATTAATTCGTCAAAAAAATTGCACAAATCAAGAAATCCGTCAAAAATAAAATAAAATTGCACAAATCAAGAAATCCATCAACTCCTTTAATTCTCAACTAATGGACTAACTTGGGGACACATATTCATTAGAGGTCACGACAAAAATGGCAAATTTTACAAGATAATTTATGTCGATAAATTTCCACATCTCATGTGTCAATTACCCAGAAAGGTTCAAGCACCATCGATGGTGCCGTAATTACGGCACCATCGATGTCATTTTAGGGGTCGATTCAACCCCCGTTTTGAAATTCGGGACCAGATCTGGAATCAACACGACGATGGGGAATGCAAGGAATTTTCCGAATTTTTTCAGGTGACTCCGTAGCCACCGTGACCGCCGGTCAAAGTTTTGATTACATTTTTGGGCCAAGTTGTACAAGTTGTATTTTCCCATTGCCGGGATTTCAACCCAAATACCATATCCAATTTATTGCAGGTGCTACTAGTGGCTACAACGGATGTTTTGCAGATTACTACGCAACCCCGATCTATATTATTTAATATTTCAGACTCTTTTTGTACTATAATAATTTTTTTTTTTTTTAATGATAGTCCATGAGATTTTAGCAAAATTACAAAATAATTATTAAAGTTCAAAAGTTCTAGCACTTATTATGAGTCATGACGCATGCGGACCACAGCGTTGGAGCCGTGATAATCTAATTTCGGCATAAAAATAAAGGTATATTCTTCCAGTTTCGTGCTTGCCGGAGCGCACTTTGGAATCTGTCCTAGAGCCCGATGTAAGTTTTAGCGAGCCTATTGAACTAGCTAGGATGTGTTCTTTGCCACCATACTTGTACATCTACTATAATCTAATTAGTAATAGCTATATTATAGCTTAAAAGAAAGAGTGGGCAACCTTTTTCCTTTTTGGTAGTCCTTTATAAGCCCTTTTTTATTTTTATTTTTATTATTTTTGAGGTATGTCAATAATGTTCAAGTAAACCAATTGTTATTGGCAACGAATTATACACACACACACACAAAAAGGAAGTTTATCTTCTTAACAATCACATTACAGTAGCAGAATTGTTCAAAAGCTCCCAGGAGTTTTTTAACTACAGAACTCTCGGAGTGTTTTACGGGTTCATGCGATCTCTGCTTTGAAATCTGAGATCGGATTCAGATCTAGCACGATGAGACGGAGCTCCAGTAATTTTTTCAAAATTTTTGCGCTCCAAATTTTGGCCAAAAAGTTTGACCGGCCGCCACGGCATCCAACGGTATTGCAAAAATTTTGAAAAAATTACTGGAGCTCCATCTCATCGTGCTTAATCTAGATCCGATCTGAGATTTCAAAACAGAGGTCGTATGGACCCGTAAAACACTCCGGGAATTCCGTAGTGAAAAACTCCCAACAGTTTTTGATCATTCCTGATTACAATAGTTCGATTAAATTTTGCACTCGGTAACTAAATTAGGAATTCATTCAAATGGTATTAATACACAAAAGAATTAGCTGAATATTATCAACCTTGAGGGCTTTTTGTTTTAAATTTCATCATTGACTTTCAATGTTAAACTTATAAACATTTTTGGGCGTTCATAAAACATCTTTGCATCACAGCGTTAACACTCCTTTTGAGTTGCATTTTTCTTGGTATTTTGCTCACGAGTTCATTTCTGTCTAGAAAAATGAAATTTTTCTCGAGAACGGACACAATTAACTTTCCAGCTCGAACCTCACCTTTTTAAGCCTTCAAGGTTGTCTTTTAGCTAAAAATCTTTATCAATTACGAAAAGAACTTTATTGATTCTTGAAAAATTCAACAACAAATGCGAGCAAAAGATGTTTCTAAGACTATAAATCAAATTTTAATATATAGATCTAAATTTAGAAAATGATCATGAATCACTGAGGTTGCGAAAACGGACACAAAAGAAAATTAACAACCATGGTAAAGTGAAAGCAATTTTTTTCCCTCTCAACTACTAAACAAATGTGGATGAAAAAATCCATCATAGACTGTTAGATATTGTTTACACTAAAACAGGAAGTGGTTATGTGAATAAGGAAAAAAGTGGAAAAGCCTGTGCGGGAACTCAACCATGTTTCTAAGACTGCAATAAAAACGTGGAATGTATTTAACTATTCATACACAAGAAGCAACGTCTTTTTTTTTTTTTTTTTTCATAGCAACGAGAAGGCAGACGACGTGAATAACATTGGGGGATAGAAATCGACCTATTGGGGTTGGTATTTGGCAATTGGATAGCCTAGTTGGGTGGATACTAGATTAAGCGTGTCAGTGCCGTACCTGAGATTTTGGGGCCCTGAGTCGAAATACAAAAAAGGGCCCCTAAACTATAGTATAGACTAAAATTTTATCTTTAATAATATTGCATAACACCAGTGTACATCACATTACTTGTTGATATTTCTATGTAAAACAACAAAGAATACGCGAAAAATATTATTATTATTATTATTATCATCATCATGAAATAATAAAATAAGAAACACACTAAATAATAACCTTAATATAATAATCACATAAAAAAAATTTAGGATAAGACTTATTTTGCTATTAATGTTATTAATTTTTTATTGACATAAATATCACACATCCTTTTGAACCGCCAAAATTTGAAATAAAAGAAAAATTAAAAAAATTGCCAAACATTGATGCTGTATAAATAATTTATTTAGTAATAAAGATTGAAAATTATTAAAATGAGAATATAAAAACTAAATCTATAAATTAAATATTTATTAAGATATGGTGTAAGTTGACCATAAAACAAATAAAATAAAATAAAACAATGTTACAAACTCTTTTTGTCTAGTGGCAATTAGCTTGGCCTTTTACACTCTTGGTCAACTGTTCGACACCCCACTCCAACATGACCATTGTAACATTAAAAAAATTAATTTTTAACCAAAACTAGAAAAGAAGAATTGCGTGCCTGAGGGCTCGAACTCGAGTAAACACCAAGATTTTCAAAAGCTACTACCACTCGGCCAACCAGTCGATACAACAACACAATTGCTCCGAAGATTTATATATAAAGTTATCGCTGCTTTTGGGCCCCCCAAAATTTCCGAAAAAATTGGGCCCTGAGTGGGACGCCTCTTCCGCCTAATGAGAGGTCCGGCTCTGAGCGTGTGTTCGTGTACTTTGTCTTTTTTGCCTTAGAGCATCTCCATTGGTAGTGGGTGTGGGATGAATGTTAAGGGATGATGTGGAGGAGAGAGATAGAGAAAATATGATTATTTTAATGAAAAATATAATAGAGGATGTGTAGTGAAAAAAAGAGGGAAAAGTGAAAAAGTAGGAGAGATGTAGAAACAAATTCAAAAATAATGATAAAATAATAGTGGAGGATGTGGGGGTGGACTTCTAGATGTAGAGGGGGCACGGGAATTCATGGTGAAAAAGTGGGGAAAAGTAGGAAAAAAATAGGGAAAGTAAGAAAAAGAGAGAAAAATATGGGGCCCACAAATTTTTTTTGTGTCTATATCTCTCCGCCAACTGGGACGTCCAAGCTACGGTTGCAATGGAGATGCTCTAAAAACTAACTTTTGGGATAGATAATGATGGGAACCACGAGATGTGTGTATAATTTTTTTGTATAATTTTTTATTTTAAAAAAAGTTACACGGGGCGGAAAACGATGTCTGAACCCGTTCCGCCAACAATCAAGTCGCCCTTTTTTTCGCCCTGCCCTTCGGGTTTGAGTAGTCACGGATTATTTTGCCACCACTTCATTTAGACTTCAAAGTGATAATCGGATGTATATGAGGCAACTAGTTTTATAGAATTTAATAGTTTATGCTAGAAAGAACAAAATTAAGATTAAAAAGAAACTTTATTTTTTCCGGTGAAACTAATGTTATTACCATTGCCACAACATATGTTTCTGCAAAGGATGTTGCAACTGTTTATATAACATACATGCTTGAAATGATAAAATGAAAAATTGAATTCTTTTTTCCACTGCGGCTACCCATTTCGAAGGGGCATTGCCACTTTGCCAGTGCTACAGCTGATGTTTTTGGGAATCTTGTTGCTTGCAATCTAATTTATATAGCTAACTTGTAAGGATAAAACAAAATATTAAAAGGTATACTTATTTTTCTGCTGCCAGGGTTTGAACCCGATCGAATACCAAATTCAAAAGGTATTGCCAGTGCTATAGCAGATAGTTTTGTTCTTGATGTTGGAACAAATTTTATATAATTTAATCTTTCAGACTTTTATGCACTAATCTTAATTAATGTCACCGAAATTTTAGCAAAAGTACAAAATAATTATTAAAATTTAAAAAGTTTCGCACCAATAAAAATTTACTTGTATTTTTAATAGTAATTCAGTAATTCAATTAGATTTTTAACAATATTTGAGTTATAATTAATTATATTGCCACTACATTTTTTATTCCATCCACCAAATTTTAATTGCAACAATATTTGAAAAGTAGTTTTTATAATTGCACCACATCAGTTTGACAAATGTAACCTTAATATAGAAGATAACCAGTGTACCGCACTTGTTCTTTCGACGAAGCACATCATTTTCTATTTCAAGTAAATTCTCTTCATTGTACTTATAAATTAGCATCAAGAATAAGCAATGGAGTCCATCTATTGAATCACTACTCTCTGTGAGGAAAAAAAAAAAAGAAGCATCAATATTAATTGAAAACTATTACTAGCTCCTATGTGTTGCACGAAGAGTACATTTTGATAATTAAAATAATTAAATAAAGACAATTGTCTGTCCTCAAAATGTGTATCAGACGGTATCTTTGGAACCAAAATTGACATCACACCATTGTGCATACACACATGTAATATAATCTCAAATCTAATATTTTTGCTCTTATAATCTTGAGTTTTATAAATATTCCTTTTGCTTATGTAAGAATCATTGGTAGACTTTGCTTTTATTTTGGGTCGCGGGCGTTGCACAGTCTTGTAATGTATTCACTTATTTAGTTAGAATAGGAAAAGGATTTTGACAACTATCATCTTCGCATACTACTTGTGTGAGTTATGTTATGACAATATTCTTAAATATTATATTCTTAGAATGTTGCCTAATATATTTTGTATTCTGTTTTGAAATTCTATTCTTCAGCATGTTCTTAGTCATTAAGCCCGTTAGGAAACCTTTTATTCCAATTTTTACCACTTTTTACAGTTTTTTTATCCATTCTTTTTTTACCTAAATCAATCACATCAACATATCTCATCATATTCACGCATCTCAACTACTCAACTCCATTCATTCTCTCTTTTCTTTTACATTAAAAACCTTTAAAAATCATTATAATATATTTCCTATCACCCCGGTCATTGGTTGTCCTTTCCTCCAGCTTCTCAATGGGTCCACAAGCCAAAACTTCTAGTATTCCAAATTTACTATAGATCGATTTGGTACATAAAAATAAAAATAAGAGGAGGAGACTTAGTGGGAATCCCAGTTAGTCAATTAACTGGGCACAATGGCAACTTTAATAAAGTTGATTTCTTGATTTGTCGAAAACTCAGGTTGACGGCTTATTTCTTGATGTATAATAATGGTGCATAGTGTGTGAATAGAGTTACACACCCATTTTTGGAGCATTTTCTTGCCTTTATTGAATGGAAAAGTTGTCGCATCATGAGGGTTTTGTGGGATTGTGGAGATGAGCGTGGGATTGTGGAAGAAACCCAACATTTGGAGAGGTTTCCAACTGCATTTTGGAGAAGAATTTCATTCATTTCCTTAGTTAGATTTCAAATAGTGTTTCTGTTTTTTTTTTCTTTTTTTCTTTTGTGAATAGCTTAGATTTCAAATAGTTGAATTATTGTCAAGCTAGTATACGTATAGTTCTCTATTGTTTAATCTTTCATATTTGTTGTTCCGGTATTTCGATTTTGATTGATGCTTCATACGTTATCCTTTGGTAAAATTCATGTTAGCACCCTTTATAAAACGAATTCTAAATTGCACCAATTAATTCGTCCAAAAAATTGCACAAATTAAAAAATCCTTCAACTCCTTTCCAAAAAAAAAAAAAAGAAAGAAAGAAAAGAAAAAAAAACCTTAAAAAGATGAAGAATTTATTGGAGACTAGGTGTGTCAAAACGGCTCGTTCGAGTAGGCTCGGCTCGCCAACACTTCTTCAAGCTCGGCTCGGGCTCCTTTACTGTACGAGCCTAGCCGAGCTCGGCTCGCCGTCGTGGTGTTCGGGCTTGGCCCGAGCTTGTGAGCTCGCTGAGCCGCTCCCCAAGCGAGCCGAGCTGGACGAGCTCCCGAGCCAACGAGCCTGAGCCGATCAGCTCGCGCTTGGTTTGTTTTTTGTTTTTTTTTTTTGTGTTTGAGGTTTTAAATTGTAATTGTGTAAATATATTCGGCTCACTTGGCTAGCTTTTTTTTTTTTTTATTCTACTTTGGGGTTTTTAAAGTTTAAATATATTGGGTAATTCGACTATCGAATATTTGAATTCGTATGCAAATAAATGAAAATATGAAATGATTGAGTGAACCAAAATGTCCAAAATTTATATAAAAAATAACAAATATTCTAAATTTTAATAAAAGATTCTTATTATATAAAAAATACAATAATACATTGTACAAAAACCCTCCCCCTTCATCCGGGCTTTGGACCGGCTATCAATTAGATAGGCGGAGTTAAAATTATTCATGACTTATATAGTACGTGAACAATTTTTATAACAAAAAAGAATGTAAAATACATTAAAAAATAAATTGAATTGAAATTAAAATAATCTTACATATCTATGTGAAGCTCAAAGTGTTCATTTCATCGGTTACCATTTTCTCCCATTCATTTTGTACTTGAAGGGCCGCATCTTCCCAATCCTTGACACACATCAATGACTCAAATATATCCGCATTCAATTTACACCGCTCGTCGTTCATAACTCGACCACCGATACTAAATGCTGACTCAGATGCAACCGTAGAAGCGGGCGGAGTTAAAACGTCACGTGCCACTTTTGATAAGACGGGATATTGTGACTCATTTTGTCTCCACCATTGGAGCAAATCAAAATTTGCCAGATCAGATTTAGTACAAAGTGAAAGAAAGTTAAAAGAAAAATAACGATTTAACTCAATAGGAGTAGAAGCATCTTGATTTAATAAAGTAGTCCCTGAACTACTAGTTTCCCATGTGTTTTCATCTCGTTGTAACAAAATGGCCCAAGAAGAACCCATTAAGTACTCGGCCACCTCCTCTGCCATTATACGGTGACCACTTGTACCGGATGGAATGATGTTTGCATAGTGATTATAAAGAAGAATCATAAAAGATTTCAAATCATAATTAATAACAACATTTATGTCCATTTCCATGTTTATTGTAAGTGATTTCAACAACTTATAAGTTCCTTTTAAATTAATCCCCGGATCCACTACCGCACCAAGGGCGTACAATAGTGAAATCTTATCGTAATATTTTTGAAATTTTTCCACCATAGAAGGAATAAAATTTCCAAAAATAGGGTGAGTTCTACATTTCCGCAAATATAAAGTAATTTCGTTAAGAGCAAACAAAACAACTGAAGATGTGGATGAGTATACGGCCGAGCATTTCACCGTCGCCTCATAAAATACCTGCAAAAACTTCATGCACTCTTTAGAAATTTCCCAATCAGTAATAGTTAAATCATCTCGTTCAAGCCCATTGGCACGATTATTCCAAAATTCCGTTATAACATTTTCATAACCATCATAAGAACGAATCATTAAACAAGTAGAATTCCATCTAATAGGCATGTCTGCACCGAAAGTCTTAGGGGCTAAATTCATTTCAATACATAATTTTTCAAAATCTTGTTTTCTACGAGTCCCTGAAGAAATGTGGAGTATAGCAGTACGGATTCTATCTATCATTAAATTTACACCATCCAAAGTACATTTAACAATCAAGTTAATTATATGACAAACACAACGTACATGAAACAATTCTCCATCAAAATCAGGATTAATGTAAGGCTTCAACTTCCTAATAACACCATCATTAACATTGGCATTATCTAAAGTAAAACTCCTAACCTTATCAAGTATTCCATATTCCATTAGTATATCATATATGATACTGGCCACATTACTTGCATTATGAGGATACTCAATGAATTTAAAAGCAATAATTTTTTTATGCAATATTCAAGTTTCATCAATGTAATGTGCAGTAGCAGATAAGTATCCTCTATTATTGCCACCGTTCCACAAATCATGAGTAGTAAAACTAATAACACTGTTAAATTGACGCGTACCTTGTATTAATTGATCTTTTAAGGTTTCATATTTAGTAATGACATCAGCACGTGCAGTATTTCGAGTTACGTTTTGATACCTTGGTTGGAGACATTCTTGTATGAATTTTGTGAGATGTGGATTTTCGACAAAATTTAGTGGTAGCTCGGCGGCGGCAAGTAGGGTGGCTATTCCTTTACGTGTTCTATTCGAATCATAACTCCAAAAGTTTAAACCAGATGAAGTCTCTCCTTCACCACTGGCTCCAAATTGTAGTTGTGTTTGCTGTGAATTGCTTCCAAATCGAGCAAGACAGTTACGAACATGTCAAGAATATTGAGTAGTAGCACCACCTACCGTAAATCCAAATTTTTTACCACAATAATTACATACGACAAATGTAGCGGATTCTCCATTTTCGTTTCTTTCAACTTTATTGGTGAAATGTTTCCAAAAATCGGACGTGGTGGCTCTTCACCGAAAGCCTCTTTCTCGTGGATAGAAGTTGTATTTTGATCATCGATTGGATTATTTGAATCAACATGAATTGGTTCGGATTGTTGGGATTGACTGTATGAATCCATTTCGTAGAATAGAAATATAAGCTATTTGGATAGATAAATGTGATAGCTGATAAAATGAAGGAATATAAATATATAATAGATATTGAAATTGTTTGATTTATATAAGAGTAGAATTTCGTAGCAACTAGTAAGAAATATATAGAGCAATTAAGCAAACTATGGAGAATTTATTAGCAAAAGTTTATAGAGAGAATGAGAGAATAGAGATAGAGTTTGTTGTGAAAATCTAATTCCAAACACCTATATTTATACATATTTTCGATGGCATTTTGGTAAATATTTTTAAAAATTTTAAATTTTGAATTCAAAATAAAAAAAAATTGCAGCCAGTACTGCCAAAAGGAAGCTTTTTGATTGAGTAGGCGAGTCGAGCTCGATCGGTGAGCTGCTCGAGAGTAGCTTGCGCAAGCCGCTTGGTGAGCCGGCTCGCTAAACGGGGCGTTGCGCGGCCCATTCGCGCTTGCGGCTCGGGCTCACCTTAGGTGAGCCCGAGCTGAGCTCGGCTCAGTGAGCCCGAGCTAGCTCGCGAGCCAGATTGCCATGTCTATTGGAGACCATTTCAGAGTTAAAAATAAACTTACTAAAGATCGTCTTGTATTTGTTTCTCTTAGTTGTATTCCAACATAGGTCATGACAAAGTGATACAATAACAGGATGGGGAAAAAAAACTCATATCGATTGAATTTTTCCAAATTTCATGTCTTAGATACCATTAAGGCGTGTTACACAAGCCACATTTTCAATGTAAAATATCCCATCAAGAAACATATTTTCCTACTTATGTGTTTGAATTGACGAGTTTCCAAAAAAATTATTTTTCGTGTACAACCAGCTAAACAAAATTTTGTGTTGATTTCTATGGAAAGTTGACGCTTGTGAAGGAAGGCAAAATTTGGATGGAAATAGTTATCCATTAAAAATGTTTTCTTTTTCCAATGGTTTGAGTACTGGTTACATATTTCGCTATCGAGAACTTCAAATTTCAAAGGATAAAATAAAAATTGATAGGCAAATGAGGTCACGACAAAATGGTGCTTTAACATAATAATAATAATAATAATAATAATAATAATAATAATAATAATAATAATAATAATAATAATAATAATAACAATGAAATTTATCCACATTTCATGTTTGAAATACTATTAAGGTGTGTCTAATTAACATGCCATGTTTACAATATAAAGGCCTTGCTCTATGGAAATTTTACTCGATTTTCGTGTGAAATGTATGGTTGTAAGTTGGGGAAAATATATTAAATAATTAAATGAATGATTATAAATGATGAAGAGAAAAAGACTGTATTAGATAATTTTGTCGAGAACAATCCCAAAATATCCCATTGGGGAAAATGTTTTCTTTCTTATATGTTTGATGTGATGATTTTCAATAAAAATGTGTTTTCATGTATAAGCAACTAAAGAAAATTTTATGTTGATTTCTATGGAAAATTGATTCTTGTGAAGGTGGGAAAATGTGTAAGGAAACAGTTTTCCATAAAAAATATTTTCTTTTTCTAATTGCGTCTATACTATTTACATATTTTGCTATCGAGAACCCCAAATTTCAAAGTATAATAAAAAAATTTTAGAAGCAAATTTAGTTTTCCACAGGTAAAAAATATCAAGATTCTAAAAAGTGCAACATATGAAAAAGTATCGAACTCAAGCATTAAACTTAGGTGTGCTTACGTATAAGGCACAATTAATGCGTAATAAAACGCAAAGTGTGACGAAGTGTGAAATCCAAACCTTGAGTATAAGTACTGCCTTAGCGTTTTCTAGACGAGCTTTTTAGAATACTGAAAAATATCATAATACATATGCCATACATCCCATTCTTCATTCAGAGTAATATTCCGATATATATGTAGCAACTAGTTTTATATAATTTAGGTCTGGTTCTATGCACATTAAATTTCACTAACTTTTTCTCCATTATTATTTTCAATCATTCATATAATTATTTTATAATTTTTAATATATTTTCTCTAATTTCCAACCATGCATCTAATACATAGTTCAAAGAAATAAAATTTAACATGAGGAGAACAAGTCATTAAGAGTTTATGCTACAAAGGTCAAAATTAAAATTAAAATGAAACGGCAAACTTATTCTTTTTCTGTAACGGTTTCGAGCCAGAATGCCAAAACCAATGCATTACCACCTTACCGTTGTCACAACGAATGTTTTTGCAAATAATGTATCATCTATTTATACAAGTTATTATATACTTGAAATGATAAAATAAAAAATTGACGTCATTTTCCCCGTCAGGGATCGAACCCAAATAACCCATCCCAAAGGTTATTGCCAGCTCTACAACTTAGGTATTTGCGAACTCTATCCCAATCTCATTTATATAATGTAAATGTTTAGGGATAAAACGAAAAGTTAAAAAGAATTCCCCTGCCAGGGTTCGAACCTGGATACCAATTCTAGAAGGTCTTGCCAGTGCTACAGTGGATATTTTTGTTAATGATTATGCGACAAATTCTATATAATTTAATCCTTCAGACTCTTTATCATGCACCAATCTTTCTCGTAACCATATATGGGTTAATTTTAATCAATGTCACTAAAATTTTAGCAGAACTACAAAATAATTATTAAAATTTAAAAAGTTTAGCATCAATGAAAATTTACTTATATTTTTAGCAATAATTCAATCACTTAATTAGATTTCGAATATAATTGAATGATGAGTAATTATATTGCCCCGATATTTTTTTATTTGATCCACCGCATTTTAATTACAACACATTTGCAAAGTAGTTTTTATAGTCACAACACATTAGTTTTACAAATGTAACCTTAATATGGAAGATAAAATACACCAGTGCACTACACTTCTTCTTCGGATGAAACACATATCATTTTCTCTTTCAACCAAATTCTTTTGAATCAACTTACAAATTAGCATCCGAATAAGTGACTGAGTCCATCTATTGAATCACTCTTCCCTTTGAAGGGGGAAAAAAGCATCATTATTAATTGAAAACTAGTATTCAGACCTATGTGTTGTACGGAGAGTACATTTTGTTAATTATATAGGTAAAATAATAATTAAACAACGGCAATAGTCTATTCTCAAAATATGTATCATACACTATGTTTGGAGCCAAAATTGACATCACATAATTGTGCATATACACGCGTAATATAATCTCAAATTTAATATTTGTGCTATTATAATCGCGAGTTTTATAAATATTCCTTTTGCTTATGTAAGAATCACTGGTAGACTTTGCTTTTATTGGGTCCCTGGTGGCACACAGTCTTATAAATGATGAGAAAGAAAAAGTTAGTGAAGATTTGTTATGGAGAGAACAAGGCCATTAGAATAGGAAAAGGTTTATGTCAACTATCCTCTTTTTATACTACTTGTGTGAGTTATGTTATGGCGAATTTGACACTAACTATTCTTAGAAGGTTGCCTAATATATTCTAGTTGGGTAAATTTAACAAACACTCATCGAACTTCGAAATTATAACTAATTCCTTACTCAACTTTTAAATATAACTATATACTCACCAAACTTCACTTAATGTCACGTATTAGTTATTCGTTAACCCGAATTTTAAATATATATACTAACCTCTTAAACCCCGCATATAGTTGATGATATTTAATGAGGAATCATTAAATCGAATCATTAAATCAGTTACTGGCATAAAAATTCACTAACACCAAACAAACAATTAAATAGGTCCACTGGCAAAAAGTTCTAGGACTCCAAATTTGCTATAGGTTCAGTACATAAAAATAAAAAGAAGACAAGTGGACTCGAGGGAATCCCAGCTAATTAATTAACTGGGCACAATGGCAACTTTAGTATCAAAAACTCAGGTTGACGGCTTATTTCTTGATGTCTATTGGTGCATAGTGTGTGAATAGAGTTACACAGACCCCATTTTTGGCACATTTTCTTGCTTTGATTGAATCAAAAATTTGTGGCATCATGAGGGTTTTGTGGGATTGTTGAGATTAGTGTGGGATGGCGGAAGAAATCAAAGATTTGGGGAGGTTTCCAACTGCATTTTGGAGGAGAAGAATTTCATTCATTGCCTTAGCTAGATTTCAAATAGTATTTTTTTAACAGATTATTTCAAATAGTTATTGTTAAAAAAAAGATTTCAAATAGTCGAATTATTGTCAAACATACATAGAGTTCTCCCTATTGTTTAATCTTTAATATTGGTTGTTAAGGTATTTCGATTTTGATTTATGCTCATACGTTATCCTTTGGTCAAATTTATGTTAGTACGCTTTATAAAACGAATTCTAAATTGCACCAATCAATGTGTCCAAAAAATTGCACAAATTAAGAAATGCGTCAACTCCTTTCCAAAAAAAAAAAAAGAAAAAGAAAAGAAAAAAATTCGTCAACTCCAAATTGCACAAATTAAGAAATCCGTCAACTCCAAATTGAAGCTAAGTAAAGTATTGGGTGTTTTTTAAGTTGTAAAATTTAAATCACTAAATTATATAATTTTTTTAAAAAAGTTTTATATAGGGCGGGTTAGGGTCGGGGCAAGACCTACCGCCGCGATCCACGACATGGCGAAAAATGAAGCCCAAACTCGGGTTGCCAATAATCAGGTCGCCTTTTTTTTCACCCCATTAGGGGCGGGGCGCCGTGGGGTTTGGATCGTCATTGGTCATTTTGCTATCACTAATCTCATTATTCATTCAAACTTCAGAGTAATAATTGGATGCATATGTGGCAACTAGTTTTACATAATTTAACAGTTTATGCTATAAAGGACAAAATTAAAATTAAAAAGAAAACTTATTTTCTCTAGTGACAATGTCGAACCAGAATGCTGCAACTAGTGTTATTACCATTGCCCCAACATGCATGTTTCTGCAAACGATGTTGCAACTCTTATATAACTTAGATGCTTGAAATGGTAAAATAGAAAATTGAATTCATTTTCCCACTGTCAGGATCGAACCCGATAGCCATTTCAGAAGTTATTGCCAGTGCTACATCCGATTTTTTGGGATTCCTGTTGCAATCCGATTTATATAACTTAAGCTTGGAAGGATGAAACAAAAAATCAAAAACCATACTTGGATTTTCCGCTGCCGGGGTTCGAACCCGGATACCAACTTTGAAAGGTATTACCAGTGCTACAGCGGGTTTTTTGTTACTGATGTTGCAACAAATTCTATATAATTTAAATTTTCAGACACTTTATGCACTAATCTTACTCCTAACCATATATGGGTTAATTTTAAATTATGTCAGTAAAATTTTAGCAAACGTACAAAATAATTATTAAAATTTAAAAGGTTTAGCACCAAGAAAAATTAGTTATATTTTTAACTTTAATTCAATCATTCAATTAGATTTTTAATATATTAGAATAATGAGTAATTAAATTGCCACTACATTTTTTTATTTGATCCACCACATTTTAACAAATCACATCCAACTATCATATTCGTATTCTATTGATAATTACCGAATTTTTGTGATTTATTCTAGGTTGGAAACAAGACGTCACATATGAACTCATGAAGCCATAACATTGTTTTTTTTTTTTTTTAAAAAAGGAAGGTCATCTCTCTTTTAATGTACAGTGCTCATTTATGACATTTTGATGTTTTTCTAATTACTTTTCCAATGGACTAAAATTTTGGTTTAAGTTGATTGTAAATTAATAATAGTTTTTATCTATTCATGTGTAAATCATTAGTACAAAAGGGGGTTTGGATGGCAGTGAAAAAGATGAGAGAAAGTCGAGAGAGAGGGAGAGCGAAAGTTAAATTTGATAATGGATTCGTGATGGTTTTAATAGAACTGATCTTGGGTGGCGGTTGTGCAATAAGAACCGCCACCTATTGTTTTAACAGTGGGTGGTGGTTCTGGCCAACAGTACCACCTCTTGCTAAAAATAATTTCTCTTTTCTTTAAATGTATTTTGGGCGGCGATTTTTTGTCAATGACCGCCACCTCGTTGTTTTAGCAAGAGGTGGCTGTTCTGGCCAAGAGCTGTCACCTCTTGCTAAAAATAAATTTTTTTTTTAAAGTGCATTCTGAGTGGCCATTTTTCCTGAAAACCTTCATCCTTTGTCTGAAATAAAATTAGCATATTGCTATTGATAGTTTTGAGTAGCGTTTTTTCTATAAAAATACCATCCAATGGACAACACCCAATGCCCATTTGTGTACTAGTGAGTTATTTACTAATTATGAATTGAGATAGATGATAATATTAACTGACAAACAAATTCAAATACAAATGTTGTGTAGCAAAATAATCGTAAACATGACTGCTTTTCATCATTACGAACTTTACAACAAAGTATGAACAATAGTCAGGCCCGGTTTTGCCTTGAGGCCCGTGAGACGACCGCCTCAGGCCCAGCGGCATTCGGGGCCCATTTTTAATTTGATTTGCATCTGCAGTATAATTATAAATAGTAAAAGTTTTCCCCAAACATCAAAGGATAGCTTTTGGTATAGCGGTAGACAGTGTGTTTTGTTGGAGCGACCAGGTTTGATTCTTATGGACTGCATATGGACATTTTCAATTTTTAAAACTCCCTTTACTAAAAGTTTGCATGTATAATTATATTCTACCATCATATCTTTTCAATATATATATATATATATATATATATCATCACGTGAAAAAATTTTTCAAACTTTTAAATAAAATTTGCATTTCTCATATTGTTAAATCTCAAATCTCTCATGCAAGATCTTTAAAAAAAGGGAAAAGAAGTGTTAGAAATTAATTTTTCTTCATATCACAAAACACTATATTTAATATGTATTCCAATATTTAGAAAGTTTATTTTGTTCTAATGGTAAAAACACTCCATTATTGATGAACAGTATGAACTTTATGACAATGATTTTAGAATTGTAAATTATAATTTGCGTCGGGATAAAGCTAAATTATTAAAAATTTGATTAATATTTTTCCTTCAATAGCAAAAAGTAAGAAATATTTTATCTTTTTACTATTATATTATAACGATAAACAAGGTCTCATAGAGATTTTTTTTTCATTTTTTCATTATTATTGTATTTTCAATTAACTATTAATTTTTTTATAATGCATTCATAAATTTTCATAGTTTTTACCGTTTAATAATGGGGCCCATTTTAATAAATCGCCTCAGGCCTCCAAAAACACAGAACCGACACTGACAATAGTGAAACATCTGTACTGTTCCATTAATTTAAATGCCATATGCTATAAATTAAATTGTTACCAAACCACTTTATTGATTCCCGTGCATCGGACCGATGTGAATATTAGTTAATGAATTAAGGACGAATAAGAATTACAAAATATATGGAAGGGTGAAATAAGAAAATCAAAAGTTTCTAGTTGTCTATCTTTTTATATATTAGTGATTAGTAATTAATGATTGCGATTAGTAATTAGTGATTAGACTATAACATATTGACTAGCAAAATAGACATGGATGAAATCTACTTCTTTTTAATGAATTAGTATTCACACCCATGCGTTACATGGAGACTAAATTTTGATAATTATATAATTAAAATAGTTAAAATA
The DNA here is from genome assembly GCA_018223645.1 of Jasminum sambac. NCBI lineage: Eukaryota > Viridiplantae > Streptophyta > Magnoliopsida > Lamiales > Oleaceae > Jasminum > Jasminum sambac. The sequence continues at coordinate 25,624,142 of CP073648.1, read as the reverse complement.
ACTAAATAAAGATAATTTTCCACTGAAACCAAAGTGTGTTATCATACAAAACGTGAATAAACAACAGAAACAAAATTTCAATTTTAATTAACATTATTATAAAATTTAATAAAAAGAAAATTTGATAAGTTAAAAAATATACAAAAACACTTGACGAAAAGGAATTTTCAAACTAACATTTTGTAATAAAAATACAACTTAAATTGACATCACATAATTGTGCATACAATATGCATTGTATAATCTAAAATCTACTATTTATAATTCAATTTTTTAAAAACAAAAAGAAAGAAAGAAAAATAATTTTTTTAAAAAATAATTAAATGATTTTTTCTTTCAAAATAGCTTAAATGTTTTTATAGATACTAAGTTATATTAATTCATGTCATATGACATCAACTTAGCAAATTATTAAAAACACAATTGTCAATAAATTTTGCAGAGCAATATACTTGTATAAGTTAATAATCAAGAACCATAGTGGCATCCGTCTTGGTCTTACATCCCTGAGGCCAAGAGTTCATTTCCCCCCACTCCCCCTCTTGTAATTCAAAAAAAAGTTAATAATCAATATAAAATATATATTCAATAAAACATTTTATTTGTCTTTTCATTATATTACTTTCATTCTGTGAACATCGATTTACTATTTACTTTACTATTAATTTTTTTATGTGAAATGAAATTTATTTACAATTTTTTATGCAATATTAAAATCATGAAAAGAAAATTCCTTAAACACAGATGAATAGCACAATCTTGTTCCATAGTCTTGTTCCAATACCTAAAAAGATTTTAATTATATGATAAACAAATTGAAAAATTATGTGCAACTATAGACTAACAACACATCAATATATCAACAATGTGCCGGAAACCATGAATGATGTGTGGATTCGGATGATATCGAACGAAAATCATAAATGAATCATTACACAGGTTTGGATATGTCCATTACAGTCACTACAAATTGTTATATGACAACATCCATTGTCAACAAACTGGTAATTACATCTCATGTTTAATTTAATCTATTATCTAGAAAAATTACTTGCTAGAGTTAGCATATTAGTTGTTTTTTTTTCAATATCTTTAATTATATTGTTACGAAAAAAGATTTTGGTTTTTGCTCCAACCACATGGCATTTAAGATTTTCCCAGAATAGAACTTTCCTCCTTTTTGGGGCCTCTGCTTTTATGATTATGTTTCAAACATTTCAACTAAAATTTGATGTCAATGAAGTAGAGAAATATGCAAAACTATTGATAAAAAAGGTTAAAAAGAAAAAAAAAAACCTATGGGATAAAAAAGGGAACAAAAAAAAGGTCTTTTTTTTTTTGGAATGAAAAAAGGGTTTTTAAAACAATAGTATATTTTAATGGCACACAATAAAAAGAAAAAAAATTAAAAAAGGTTGCATGTGTTAGGTTCTAGGAAATAGTTTTCAAAAAACAGTTTTTAAATAAATAAAAACATTTTTTTTTTCAGTGTTAAACCCACTAAAAATTGATTTTCTTGTCCCAAAGCCACTATTATTCTATTTGAAAAGAGTTAACGCCTCTACTTTATATATACACACTGATATTGCCCCGTGCGATGCACGTGACGATTAAGATGATTTATTTACATAAAATAATATTAATACAGAACAAAAATAGCGAAACATATATAATATTATGGATTTCAATAATTATTTGTAAATTTTTATCCGAACTATTATCTTGTAAGAAAAAATATTTCATATCAATTGTCATAATTGATGATTGTAGACAGTAACAAAATATTTGTTATGGATTTTTTCCTATTCAATTGTGTTTTATTTTTATTTTTTATTTAAGAAAAAGATTTGTAATTGCACCATAGAATGAGATCTCTATAGTAATTAGTATAATTGATTGATGTTTCCTCTTAGTAGTGTTCAAAAAAGTGCTCAAAAGCCTCATAAAATGCACTTAAGCATGAAAAAAATGGAAATTGCAGGGCAATAGCTTTGGGCAAAAGCACACAAAAGTGTGTAAAAGCGAAAAAGCATGCTTAAGCGGCGAAAAAGCATGCTTAAGCGGCAAAAAAGCTTAAAGTGTGCCCATGACATTGTGATATGCATTTTATAACCTTGCAGCTGTTAGTACAATATTAAGTGCATTCACTATGGTAATGTACCATTTTCCTTAGTAAAATAGTCTAAGAATATTAACCCTAGATCGTGATCCATGCGAGTCTTTCTTTCTTCATTTTATGCTAACAATCGTAATTACTACGTGCAATCTCCAAAAGACTTTCCTTTTAAAGTATACACGTTTTCGAAAAATCACTTTTGAAAACTTTCCTTTTAATTCTAGTGTACATGTTTTCCTCTTTATTTATTTATTTTTTTATAGCATAAACGCATCACGTTGGCACTGTCCAATGTGACTTTTCATCTTTTATTAATTAATATATATAGTTAGATAATGAAATTACTACTTCAAATAATAATAATAATAATAATAATAATAATAATAATGATGATGATGATGATGAAAATACATTTTTTCTTTAGAACTAATAATGAAATTACAATTAAACAGTTGTAAAAGGAGATTACAATAAACTACGATTACCTTTCGAAGTTCACGTGAATTGGAGCCTACAATTTGCAATCCATTAACTTTATTTAGCCCGTATATCAAGATTATCTTGAAGCTTGGTGATATGTTGCCTGCGCTGGGAGAAAAATGGGCCCCACCCACACTCAGCCCCCTAAATGGGGGGCCGGGGGGCAGCCAAATGCCCCGTGTACATGCCGGGAGAATTTTTTCTCCCAGTGCGGGGAACATAACAAGGCCCTTATCTTGAAAGCATATCAACTGATTGTTAATTTATTTGTTACTGCTTGGCTTTGACTCGAAAAAGAAAAACAAGTTGGGAAAAAGTAAGATAAATGATAGGCAAGGCGCTATATTAATGCTTCTTCTATTTTATTTCTTGATTAAATTTATCAAATTGTCGAAAAAAATTAACTAATCAATACTCCGTAAGAGACACATTAATTAACAAGCAACACTAACTTCTTATGAACAAATTATGAGTATTAATTAATAGCAAACTACTAAAAAGGATTTTCGGAACCCCTGATCAAATTCGGGTCCCTACACTTTGAGGATTTTTATTTTTATTTTTTATTTTTGGGACTTTTTTAGGATCTATGAAATGTATGTGACAGCATTAATAGAATGGCCACAAATTGTCCTAGCTGGTCTGCAGTAAACCTAGCTAGCATGGGCCAATAAGCTGTTAATATGTTATATATGTTTCAAACATGCCCAAATCCGAATTCCAGGATTATATTTCTGATTTTTCAATACAATTTGTGTCTAATTGTGTTATCATATCACAAGTTGATCCCCCGTACGTTGAGTGTCGACAACTAACCAATACCCATGATGAACCCATCTTTCGAATAATTTTATTATTATTTTTTTCAGATAAACCTAAGTTAATCATAAATCATCAGCCGTTTCTTTTCAGTTAAGATCTATAAGATGGTTTAAACTTTAAACAGATAGCATGTAACATGCATGTGTCACAAGTTCCATTATTTTGTCACAAGATGTTAACACAAGAGGTTTGAGAATACTCTTACGCACTTTTTTTTTTAGCGGATGATGCCATATGTTTTGTTCCGGGCTTATAGTAAAATGTAATTAAATTTTTTTTTTGGAGAAATACACTTACACATTTTGAAAAGTTTAAAATGAAGATGAAGTTTGATGGATATGAACGAATGAAATAGAATTCACGTCGTTAATTGTTTCCTTAAAGCAAATTTGCTCCTTCTAGCGTCAAAAGGATCTCGAGCAATTTCCTCCCAAGATAGAACGGATTTTGTTTCGTAGATATAGCACCTTAATCGGTTAATCTATCATGACCTGCGAACAAACCTTTTCATGCCTAAATGACCAACACTTCGGTTAAGAACAACTGCCTATGTTGAACAAGGAGACTGGCTTTAATTCAAAATAAGAAACTCAAGGTATGGTCTTTAGGATATAAGTTTTATTTTTTCGATTTACGTGTTAAATGTGTAGTTGAAATTTAGGAAAAATATATTAAATAATTTGACGAGTGGTTGGACAAGAAGAAAGAGGAAAAGTTGATAAAATTTGTATTGGATGGAACAAGGCCTAAAAATAGGCCCAAATCCAATATTGAAAATTTTATTTCCATGTCTTCATTCTCACATTTCCAACAATATGAATACTCTATGTACCATAAGGTGTACAATTCGCTCACGATAGGGTAATCACTGAATCCTTGTGTCTAGTGAGGTATACAAGTGTGTAAATGTGTGTGTGTATATATATATATATATAAAATATTTAGGGTAATGATATGCGTACTTATATCCCAGTGCATTATAAGGCGTATAGACCTCTTATAATAAGAGAATGACAGAATAATCATAATTTAAAAAAAAAAAGAAGAAAAAATGATCATTTTACTCTCGTATCTAGTATAACACTCCCTGTGAATGTACATAAATAATGTGTATATATAAAATTCTTCTATTCGATGTATTTCTCCGTCGGTCCAACATCTAGGAAAACGGCCATGGAGATCCAAAACTGATCAAATATATGCAAAAGAAATTAAAACCTTTAATAGGACAGTGTTACAAATCAACACAAGGACCTACCAAGATTAGCTGGTGAACTGGCAAATCAAATACCACTAAAACTCAAGTCCAAGTTCATTGATTCGTTAAATGAGGAACATATGGTCAAATTTTAGGCCACTAAGTTCATCGAATATTCAATTTTTAGTCACTAAATATTGACTATTTATTATATAGCTGATCACAATTAACTAAAAAATGTGATTCTTTGATGATGTGATGGTAGCAAAAACATGAAAATTTTGGAGCCTAAGTTGGATATGATCAGTACTGTTCATACTAGTTGTATTTTTTAAAAAGGGGTGTAAAACTAATATTTTAGTGTAAGAAACAACGACGATAGTATTTTGTTGTGTCTGGGGGTCAAACCAAAACTTAGTGTAAGAAAAATGATTATTGAAAAATTTTTGTCACACACTACTAAATGAGAATACTAAATTAAATATTATAATGTTGAAAAAATATATATTAGAATCAAGTGACAGAGCTCAACATTTTCAAAATGATTCAGTACTCAAACTTGTGCCCGATATTTTTGTATCTGAGTAGATTGACTATTGAACAGTATATCAAGTACGATCGTTTCAGATAGTTTGTAGTGATTGACCTAAAATATTAAATACGATGTATCAATGGTACTAGATTTTTTCCCTTTCTATGTAACATCGATCACCGAAAAAATGAAAACACCTTTTGAATATGTCTACGCTCACTCATGATCACAATATTTGAAATTGTAGGGGGCCATTTGGATTGTGCAAAACAGCATAGAAATAATAGTATATATTTTTACTAATTTCAAGTTCCATTTGCCTTTGTTGGCACCCTAAAGTGGTAGGGTACCATGTGTTACAACATATTAGTCAAAACCATGTGATCCCTTGCCTAGTACTTCACCTGATATGTCTCCCAACTTTCCCTAATCCTCCTTACAATTCAAGAATATAATTGGGTTTTCTTTATATCAACACTATATCTAGCTATCTAGCTATATTGCCTATATATACCAAGGTAGTAACTTCTTCTTTTCAAAACAAAGGAAATATACATATCTCTAAACATTAATCCCTTTATTTAACCTAGTACTCCTTGTTTCATTACCTGTATTCTTGTCCAAAAATGGGAATGACAAAAAGTGGGATTGCACAAGCGAAAGATAAAATTCGACGAAGAATTTCTCCTAAGAACGGAAGCATTTCGACTGGTATCAATGATGTCCCAAAAGGCCACTTTACAATATATGTTGGCGAACAACACAGGCGTTTTGTCGTCCCAATATCTTTCTTGAAGCATCCATTGTTTCAAGAATTGTTGCATTGGGCAGGAGAAGAGTTTGGATATAGTCATCCAATGGGAGGCCTTACAATTCCATGCACTGAAGATTATTTTCTAAGTCTCATTGCTTTATTAAATTCTTCTTAGTTAATTAGGTTATAATATTACAGTGGAATGAGCAGTGAAGTAATGAGTATTTGCTACTCACTTAAGTTGCAAAAGTGGCTGCTGGTACAGCCAAAATAGTCTCTCCATTTTTATTTATTTATTTATTTATTTCATGCAGAGTATGTACTACTTTTCTTGTATTGATGTAAGAGTTTAAATTGATAATTTTAATTCAAATATATATCATTTAATTATTATCTTCAGTAGGAGTCAGTTTCACTGTAACAAAAGATTGTGGAAGTTTCAATCATTCTAAAGTCAATTGGCACTCTCATATATAGTCCATGCACACTGGCGGAGCCAGTATGAGCCCAATGATGGCATGTGCCCTCACTGAAATTTTGATTTTGATTTTTTTAAATCTTGTCGATTTTAGGGCTTCCAGCAGTACTACATACACGTGAAATGGAATGTGCTGCTTTAATTTGTATAGCATCTCTCATCCAATAAATAAATATTTATAGGGTAATAATTTGTTCTTGTGTTCTTCCATGTCCGGGTTGTCAACAAATTAAGAAAATAAGAGTTGAGATGAGCTTACGAAAACAATATTGGCTATAATTTCATTTGTTTGCCTAAGTTTGCCCACAGAAAAGGAAGTCATGTGACCAACAAATTAAATTTTGAGGTCATGTGACCACATTCATCCGGTGGAGAAGGCGACAGAAAACAGGTGAAGAGGATGACAAATTGGTCTTTTCTCAATATTTTAGGTCTTTTGTTGTTTATTAAATTGAACCATTTTTCCATTTTGACCTGCATAATTAATAACCAAACTCATAATTTATTTGCCTACTTACTTGATTGAGTAATTGACCCAATTAAAAAACTTACTAAACCTAATAATCTACTAATTAGTTTGGACAGTTAGAATAGAGAGAAATCGAACCCAAAAAATTCAAGGTTTGTTCTATTCACTATCAAATTAAAGTTATTTTTTCCTCACTACTCAAATCTAATATTTCTCGTAAGTAAATCTTTTGTATGAGAATGGGCCCACCTAAAAAATTTTTACTGAGGAAAATGTCATAAGTGATCAACTATTAATGCGGATCCGTCATTCACATGTGAACAAAATTCTTATGCCACTGTACATGCATGAAGGTTTAAGTAACTACGATGATGGAAAAAATCAAAAGATACATCATTTTATTGTTTGGGTTTTTTTCTTTTTTCTTTTTTCACTTCGTTTACTCTGTGTTAGCACCTTCTTGTTCATAGTTTTAAACTTTTTACTACACGTTTTCTTGTTATTTAGGACTTCATGTCTATACCCCTCAGAGGAATCCTAACCAGTAGTCATTCTTGCTTATTTTGTGGCAATCAATCGGCCACATTAGATACTATTTTTGTGTATATAAATGACCCAACATTTATTGGCTTCTATATAGTGTAGGACTAAAAAATTTTCCACCAGTTCCTAATAAAATGCATTTATTAAATTGTTTCCTCTATAAATTTAACATCTAAAAATTCAAAATTTTACCGCAAGTGAAACCAATTCACGAAAACATTCTTGTACTCTTCGGGTACTCACTACTGTCATTCTATCGAGCAATGTTATTTTGAGAGTATCACAATTTTTTCTTGGGACAAACTCGAAAACTTTGCACAGTACGTTTTCTTTAACTAGGAATAATAATAATAATAAAATTTGCTATGTCAATGTACAATAAATTTTGAGTAGTATTATGTTACATGCACGCTCAACCACCCTTATACATACCTGCATTTATATTTTATGTGAATTGTCAAAATCTTACGAAGTAGGATATATATATTAATATTATTGCTACTTCACCCAGTAATTCAAGGACACATTCAGATTTGATATTTTTAAATGACATCATTGACATGTCACATTTTCATTGGGTATGAGCAAGTGCATTAAATGATAAAAACAGATATGTACATCTTCATCACTTGATGAAAACAACTAGCACTTCATGTTACTCAAAAATGTCAATTAAAAATGTTCATTTATAATTATTCTCTCTCACTTCGCAAAATTTTGAGACCCTTTTAAATAAATTATCACTATCACTTTACTTAAAAAATGTGGATCACGGGAAACATTTTGGTTTCCCATTTTACCTTTATTTTATTTTTTAAGTTTACACTAAAACCCGTATTCAACATGAATATATATGTTCCTATATGCTTAGTATTAACTTTCACATTCCAAGTTCCTCATTCCCAATATTACTTTTTTTTTTTTTCATTCGCTTATCACTGCTACTTGAAAAAGTAGGGATCAAGGGAAATATTTCGATTTTCCATTTTATCCTTTTTTTTAAGTTTACACTAATACCCTTATTCAACATTAATCATCCATTCAAAAAGAAAAAAAACATTAATATGTTCATATATATTAGTATTCACTTTTCACATGCATTCCAAGTAGGATTAAAGAATAATATCCCCATTTTAAAACAAACTCAATTAAATTTTAACCATTTCTACATCCCAATTTCAATCAATTCTATCCATAAAATTAAAAAAAAAAATGTTTTGTTTATCATTAACTTAAAATTCGACATCCATAAATAAAAGACACAACGTTCACATTATTTGGTACTGAATCGAAAGAAAATCACATACAACACACATGCCGATCGAAAACTTATAGAAAGAAATGAGCAAGGGTAGATGTACAAGTAGCACTTTCATAAAGTTTTTGTGGAGGAATATTTAGTACTTTATGTCAATGTAACTGCGAAGCAAAGTGGTGATTCACAGATACTCCCTCTCGGGAATTGATATGTGCAGTTCTTTCTTCCAATCCAAGCTGGGAAATATTCTCCTTCCAACTTGACTCAACAGTTTCATTTGCACATGAACATGATGTAACCAAAATAAAAAAAAAAATATCAAACTAAACAGTAAAGATATTTTTGTTCTTTAACTTATTCTACTAATAAAAACAGCAAATCTTATGAATAGAAAAACCCCCAAATCCTATCCATGAACCCTACAAAGAGCCCTCAAATTACTCGCAAGCCAAAATCATGTAGCACAAAAATTTAAAAATTCGTCGCCGCACCCAGTTCTTAAGTCAAAACCACGGGCTAGCTTTGGCCGTTATATCAAATTATAACTTAAATGAATCTCGATCATACAAGTTGGGAAACATGATGGCGCCCTATTTCCTTCAATAATTATGTACGTAATAATATATTATTATTTATTACAAACCATTCCCGATAAATAATTAAGATGCAACAAATTAACACTCCTCTGCAATTAACTATTAGAGTCTAGAGAAGTTGAGGTCTCTAGTCTATTCTTGATTGTGGCTATACCTAAAAATGGGGGTTCGATTCTTTTCCATGATTTCTTATGCAAGGAGAGTGTTGAGTTCAAGGTCTACGCAAAAGCGGACATCACCATCTCCGGCTGGGACCAAAGGAGATGATCATTGTGTCCCAAAGGGACATTTTTCTGTTTATGTTGGAGAGATGAAGAAGAACCGTTTTGTGGTACCTATTTCATACTTGAAGCATCCTTTGTTCCAAGATTTGTTGAGGCGATCGGAGGAAGAGTATGGGTTTGATTATCCGGAGAGTTGTCTTTCTATCCCGTGTAGCGAAAATGCGTTCTTGGATGTTACTTGTCGAATGAAGGCTTGCAATGGAAATCTATGAGACCCAAAACTGGGTTTTTATGGGCGGTCTGTTGTCTCTATAACCTTGTGCGAATAGATTATTAAAGGCGCACATATCCCCCCTAATACTATATAAGAATGAGGCTATATGGGCGATATGCCGCCCCTAAAGGTTCAGTTTCTTGTAGCGGTACGTAGAATGATGCATTGTTAGTTAGGTATATATTTTGTGTAGTGAGCATGATTAATCAAGTAGTAGATATATATTTGAGAATGTAAGGAGATCATTGAGATGGGGTCCTGTGACATGTGGAATCTTTGAGCAAATTATGAATAGATTATTTTGCTATCACTTATTTTGAGATAAATTATGATCTACTTCAATTTAGTACAATATAGAACAATGTTTTAATGCTCTCCCACTTTCAAACCAGAATGGATTCACTGTCAAGTATGTAATAGTTCAAACCCATCGTCACCGAGCTCAGCGCTAAGAATATGATGTCGACATTTGGAGTGGCATCAATGAAAATGCAACCATTGTACATGTTAGAATGGGAATTTTTGAAGACGGTGAAAAAGACGAAGGTTGGAAGGATCCATACAAGTAGGGGCAGAGTCAAGATTTATTCCTAGCGGGGCAAATAAATTGTCAAGAGAAGCTAGCGTGAGGGGTTGAAAGGGTTGCTCCCTTTCTCGGGTTCACATTTTGAAATTATTTCAAATTTTTTTTATAATTGAAATCAATTATTTTATTTTATTTTTTCATTAAGTGAAGAACACATGTAATTCTATTCAACTTAAGTAAAGCCGGAGATTGAAAAAATCATTTTCTATAATATTATGACTAATTTGGTAAATATAATAAAGGTTTGGTATTAAATGCACAATTTTATAAATAAAAATAATGAAATATATATGTCATTCTTAAGCTAGAAGTGTCTTACTTGTTCATAGTAGAAACCTTATATATATATATATATATATATATATATATATCTGGGGTCAAGTTTCACAAGATTTCGTGTGTTAGTGTATGTGTTTTAATAAATTTTTGCACATTTTTATACATTCTTTTCAACTTCACTGATTCTCTCTCCTATTTCACATCCACATATCTCGTAACTCCACTCATTCTTTCTCCCATATCACATTAAAATCCATAAAAATATATTTTTACACATACACTAACACGCATCAACCTAATGATAAACGAGTTTTTTAGATTTTCCCCAATGTAAATCCACCCGTGTATCCAAGATACGATCGAAAGGTACATAAATAAGTAAATCAAGATATTCGACTCCTCTTTGTCAGATTGCAACCCACGGATAAGTTGCTATTTTCATAAGTCACTTGGTCCCAAGAATTTATTATTTGACATTCTTATGAACAAAATTTTAACAACTAGAGCAGCATTAGGGGAATGACACTAGCTAATTAATGTTCTAATTAATAATCACTAATCTTGTCCAATCAAATGAGTGTGAGGTTTTACGTGCTTATAGTTTAAAGTTTGAATGGACGACTCATGGACGTGCCCAAATCATGCGCGCAAAATGACTACGTGCACACTTCAACTTCAATGGTTGACATTGTCCAAAAGAAATGACGCGGTGAGACTTGGATGGAGGGAGGGGGAGGGAGAGAGAGAAAGGTACATTATGTCTAACATTAATTATAGAAGATGTTTCAGATAAGAGCATTTCCAGTGAGCTTCTATTTTGCACGCCTACATGAAGCGAAAATGATATGGATATATACTCCCCGTCCTATAAATATAGACTTGTTTTCCTTTTTGGGATGTCCCAAATATGTACTCTTATTTCTATATTACGATTTTTTTTCATTTACCAAAATATCCTTATTTAATTTGCCTAATTATAACCATTATTTTTTAATATTGTTCACTAAACGAGGGTAAATTAGGAAATTAGTTATAAAAATTACTTTTAATTTCCAACAAATTTTCTTAATCTTCATAAAAAAAAGTCAACAAGCCTATATAATTGAGACGGAGGGAGTAATATATATAAAATAAAACTGGTGTGACAGCATGACTTCCTACAATATAAATTTTGTCTGACATTCAACTATACTAATTAATAAACAAGTGTTTGCCGCGTGCTTTGCACACAAGGGCATATCCAAGAATTTTAATGAGGGGGCTGATGTAATAAAAAAAAATTGAATTTGACTAAAATTATGTATAAAAAAATTATTTTTCTATATAAAATTTCCAAATTTTTTTGGGGTCTGGGGATCCTACGACCCGCGGAAGCCCTCCCAAATCCACCATTGGTTGCACAGGTATTATTCACTGACAAAATAAATAGTAAAATATTAAAAAGGTACCTTAATTTCATGTCAATTTATTTATTTTTATTTTTTTCAATTTAATTAATGAAACTGGATTTGATGATGAATAAATTTTAAATTTCTTGCATCAAGACTAATAAAATTGATTTTTCCAAGTTATTTAACAAAGATAGATAAATATATTCAACAATTCATTTTAAAACTAACTAGCCATACCATTGAAATTTATTTCTGATTAAATTCTTTTAATATCTCTATTCAACGCACTTATAATAGAAGCATCACTACAATTACTAATTAGTTGATTCCCAATTGGATAAGTTTTGTGTTAAGTAAATATGAAATGGTGAGATAGTAGAGTGGTCATGTCATAGTGAACTTGAGAAAGAAAAATCCATAAGTATTAAGTTAAAATCGTTACTATTTTTAGACTAAACATCTGTATTAATGATTAAATTATTCACATATAATTTGCTAACAATGATACATCGATTAGTATAGAGATTTTCCAATTTCTAAATTTTAAGTTCATAAATTTGTTTAAAAATTAAATATTTGAAACAGCACTATAATTCAATATTTGAAAAAAAAATGTAAATATTGAAAATATTTGGTGGAAACATTATTATGTGTAGTGGAAAAAAATAAAATGTGAGAATTCAAATTGAAAATTGTGCTATAATAACTTTTAGCACAAATTATAATAATAACTCTTATAAATAAATGAAATCAAAATCATAATCATGTTGATTATGACTGTACATGCACTCCCACCGTTATTTATTATTATTAACGTTTAGAAAAGGGAACCAGTCTGATTGATTCAACCCGAAAAACAGTGACCCGACCCAAAAATTACTCCAAATATAACTAAAAATTGCCCTTTGAAGAACCGGATCAAAACCAATGAAAAATAATCAAAACCAGCCAAAACCATGAAAACTAGTTTAAACCAGTAGAATAAAATGTAATTGTGAAATTTTTTCAAAAAGAAATTTTAATATTTGCATATATGGGTCCAATTGCTAAGGCACAAATCATTGCTCCTCAAGACATGAAGGAATCCAACCTATACGTTATGTAGATAAGAAAGTCCTTTTTTAATCAAGTTTCGATGTGAGACTCTTCTTCCACTTAAAAAAGAAAAAAAAATCAATTAAATGGCATAAACGTTAATACCAAAAAAGATTGTAACGATAAGGATAAAGATAAATCTAGCTAATCCTAAATATACATTGTATAATTACGAAAAAAAATGGATAGCTGCGAAAATTAAATTAAGCTGCTTACCTTTAATGAGGATAATACATATTGTTTAGTTATTTATAAATTAAAAACAAAAAACAAAAAAGGTAGATTCTGGCTGGGAAAAGAATGGGGAAGTGATTTTTATATGTTTAATTAATAGATAATAGATGTTGCACGTAGGTTTTGATCCCTTGATTTAGTTGCAACTTCATATAAACACTAGTACAATATGAACAATAGGTGTCGCCCATTAGATAGCGTTTTTATAAAAATAAAAATAAATAAATAAATAAAAGCCACCCAAGGGAAACGGGTGGCAGTTGTTACCCCTAAATCGCCACCCAAAATGTATTTTTTTAAAAAAAAAGGAAAAATTATTTTTAGCAAAAGGTGGCGATTCTTGGTGACAACCGAGACCATTTCCTCAAGAACCGGGTGGCGGTCCTTGATAAGAACCGCCACCCATTGTTAAAAATAATTTTAAAAAAATTTAATGAAAACAGGTGGCGATTCTTATTACATAACCGCCACCCAAAGTGGTTTACCCAAGAATTTTTCGGATTCTCTCTCTAACTTTCTCTCATCTTTTTTTTCTCTCTCTCTCTCTCTCTCTACTAGAATATCAACCTGACACAGAAACTTCTTCCTTTTCCAATTTCCACATTACATAGCGAGCTTCCTTTTCTTCCCACAGTGAATTTCTTCCTTTTCTTCCCTCTCAACTTCATTTTTTTCCATTTTCCAAAAACCTACAATTTCAGAGACGAATCCCAAGTGCTCTGTCGAAATTTCTTCTTGCGTGGTGCTAAATTTGTAAAAGAGATGGGTTTATAATCTTGTGCTATGGATTTATTATTAATTGTTAGTTTAATTTAAATTTTATTTTTACGCTTGTTGTTTCAGGTTGTTTGAGAAAATTTTTCGGCAAGAAACTGTAGAAAATGATTGGAGAATTCAAGCATCAAGAATTATTTACAGATCTGGAATTTACATCAATAGATCTGGAATGTTTAAGTTTTTTTCCTTTTTCAATATGTATTTACATCAAGCATATTGAAAGTTTCGCCTCTGGTTTTCGATCTGTGGTCATTTTTCTTTTGTTTCTTTTTTTTTTGAATAGATCTGTTTTCTCTCATTTTTCGATCTTTTTTTTTCATTTTTGATTATAAATCCTCCATATTATGATGAATTTTTAGACTCCATTGCTCAGTTAAGCTCTATAGTGCCAAACAGGGGCTTCGTGTACAAACTCATGATTGCAGTATTTTTTTTATTCTAAAAATATGTTTTAGGTGGCGGTTCTTCAAACTAGAACCGCCACCTAAAGGTTTTTATTGAAAAAAAAAATTACAATGGGTGGCGGTTCTTCTATGAAGAATCGCTATCCATTGTAGATATAAAATAAAAAGTATATAAATTATACATTTTGGGTGACGTTTATGGAACCGTCACCCGTTCTCGGGACACTGAGTGTCGCTATTTTAGGTGGCGTTACAAGAACCGCCACCCTTTTTTTCGTTTTAACCGCCACCCCATGTCTTTTTTGTACTAGTGAAACATTGAGAATACAAGTTCAATTGAGAAATTCTAATAAGTTTGACCCTTACACTTTATTGTCACATCAACATCAACAGAATAATATTTTGCAGTAAACAATTATATTTCATTAATTTCATATGTAAGGCAACACCTTGGCCTATGTAGATACCAAATTGAAATTTAGGCCTTGTTTGATTGGGGGTTTAGTTGTTCCGTGCGGTATTTCGTATAAAAATGTGTGGTTAATATTATTTTGAGAAATGTGTGTGTGGTTGAAAATGAGTATGAGGTATACGGAATTGCGTGCGGATTTGGTTAACACCAAATAGAACAAGGCCTTAGATATATTTGTTGAACAAACTCTAAAATGTCTAATTACAAAACCTGAACTTCCTAAATCGAACAGGTAAAGACTTTTTCTGAAGTGGGAACAACTGAAGACTTAAAACTAGAATAAAGAAGAAAGACAAAACTATTGAGTGTGTATTAGGGAGTAAGTTATTATAGATTTTTATGGATGTTGATGTGAAACAAGAGCAAGAATAAGTGGAGTTGAATGGTGGAGATTTGCACAGTACATATGGATCCCACGAGATATGTGAATGTGAAATAGAGAGAGAATGAGTAGAGTTGAAAATAATATATAAAATGTGTAAAAATCTTTCAAAATTCATAAACTCACACTCAACAAGACCCCATTGCAAATGCCCTAAGGATTTGTTTGATTATAAAGCCGAAATTTGGTTGGAAAGAAAACAATTTCTAGGTAAATGAACTCCAAGGAAAAAGGTTTTCTAGGGAAAATTGTAGTTATATGTGTCTGATTGCATTAATTTGCAAATTGAAAAATAGTATTATTTTCTTGGTTTTTATATTTTTTTAAATGAAATTTGATCTGTTTCCTTATCTTTATGGTTAAAGTAAATTGTCCATTCAAAAAAAAAAAAAAGAGACAAAATTTTCCAGGAAATCAAAAATCTCTTCCCCCAAGGAAAACCTTTTCCCTCAAAACAAAGAAATAATAGATTGCGAGATAAGCTGGAAAATCAATTCCAAGTAATTGAATTGCAATAAAAAAACTGCAAGTGGAAAATTAGGTGGAAAATGTTTTTTGTCCTATCCATTTTGCATGCAATCAAACACACCCTAATAGTACATTGAATTCCTTCTTTGGTGAAAGTAAGGAAAAATTAATAACTGATGAACGTCTCCAAGAGTATTGGAAACTCTATTCTCTCCGTTGTCGGCATTTGTTAGAATTTAGTACTCAGTATAACGAGAAATGAAAAATTGAGGAAGTGAAAACTTTAGAAGCAAATTTATACGCCAGGCAATCGTTTAGACAAACTTGGCGCACACGGTCACGCAAGCATGTAAACCAATTTCCCAAGTGTAAATTGATTACACTAAGTGACCGCTATTAGGTATTTACCTCAAATTTTGGGCACCCGATACTTTTAGACAATCAGCACTCATTCCACTTTTTTGTATATATATATACTAGCAGGTAACACGTGTGTTGCACGTGATTCTTGAACATTATTCTATAACTATTCTATGTTTGATATTATAAAGATATAAGATGCATAATATGTGTAACAAATTTTGGTGGGAAAAAAAGAACAAGAAGAAGCTAAAATCAAATGTATGGAGAATATCCACGAATATGATTTAGAAATTATGGGATATGAGTTAGACGGACTAATTAAGTTTCATGAATAAGTAAACATGAGAATTGATTATTGTTGGTGATCAACATATTTTACGTTTTCGACAACCACGTAATCTTAAACTTGTTGTCTCTAAAAAAAGCAATAATTTAAAAAAAAAGGCGACAAATTGAAATTCATATATAGGACGTACGGAAATTGAGATCACAATCCATAAGAAGGAAAGCAGAGCAACATCATCTTCGTAGGTCGTGACATTTACAATAAAGTTGCCAGTGAAACTAAAATAAAAATTTCATATTCCTTGATTCATCAGATTCAGGACATTCTGATAATAAGAGCATGGTGATAACTGATAAGACTTCAGGGTCTAATAAACAAGTTGTTCGCTCACTTAGGGCCTGCATGCTGCCAACAAAAGAATGATACAAATTTAAAAATAACCCTCAACACCCAACCAAAAAAAAAAAAGCTTGACCATCAATGTACATCGTTTTTAATTTTATATTAATTAATATTAATAAAGAGGAAAATAGAAAAATTATATCTAATCTCTTCACCATGTCCAGTGCCCCTCTAATCTCTTCATCATGTCCAGTGCCCCTTATGTGTCATGAGACTCAGACTCTTAGTGGTTCTTTTTCTCATAACTCACACTGTTATAGTCCATTCTTTTTAATACAATTCAAAATCTTTTATAAGAAGATGAGATCTTGCAAATAATATATGTCAGTTCCTTGTTGGGATCAACATGAAACCTAACACAACCCACCAATTTAAATATATATAATACAAAAATGGTAATTAGTATAAATAATCTATGTGCCTTGTCTTCCTTGAAACATAGCACCACTGTCCGTAATCTTATTTAGAAAATTCATGTTGCTTGTTGAACGACTGTTTCACTGCATTTTCTAAATTGTCCCCACACATACGGGGCCAAAGAATTCACTTTTATGCGAATGTATATAAGCCACAATACTTGTTTTTCTGTTTTCATTCATTTCTTACTTTTAGTTCTTGAGTTTGGCTCATTTTCACTCTCTAGATAACGAAGAGTATTCTAGTTTTAGTGGAAAAGGAGAAGAGACCTAAAGTAGTAAAGTGACATATCTATGACGTACGTGTATTCCGGCTAAGCCTGAGTGTAAAAATTAGAATGTAGTTAAAAACACTATCTAACATGAGGAAGTTACCCCCTTCGTCCCATAAAGATAGTCCTGTTTTTATTTTCACAAAGATTAAGAAATAACAATTAATATGAACATAAAAGACAACTAACAAATTAATTAAGAAAGTGAGACTATAATTTGGGACAAACAAAAAAGGAAAATAGGACTATCTTTACAGGACGGAGGGAGTATTAGATGTCGTCAGTGTTCATTGACGAAATCTTAGTCCATATACGATGCTTTAAAATCGACCGTAAGAAAAGTTGAAAACTCCCAACTAAAGGCACTAACCAGTAACCACAAATTGTTGGGTTCTTGGCTCTATGTTTTAAAGAACTACATCAAATAATCACTTATCCTTAAGCACTTATTTATAATGTTAAGCAATATTAATAATCATCCACTTTCTTCCACCAACACATTTCCTTCCTCGGGAAATGAAACAAAAATGAGTAAACAAAAACAAACCCCTAAGTTATAATAAAAATGTTCTGTCTGAACACGAAAACAAATCGGTAAATAAAACATCCAAATAACGGAAGCATTACCTCGATCATATTGAATTAAAAGTTGAGTACAAAATCCCCAGCACAACACTGGAGCTATATAAAAGCATGATGCAGTCAATAGCAAAAAGATGAGCGGCAAACCCAATCAGAAAATCTATGCATTTGAATTCAAATGTCAGCAACTGTCAAATGAGAATCGTACTTCCAGTTTCACGATTTCATATACTTACTCTCATGGTTTTAAGCAAGCATCGAATGGCTGCTTTATCTCTATTGTTGTTGAAACGTATAGTGCCAATTGAAGGGTGCAATAATGTGTGTAGAGTTTAAGGCGTCCACTAATTTTCCTAGATTCCTTGCTTAATTTGTTTCTAAAACATAATAACATTCGTGAATCATCTATATATATATAAAAACAACCTTTTTTTCCCTCCAAAACATATTCCTAATTTTTCCCGCCTATTGAATTTGCCTAATATAAACTTCTATCTATATATAGAATAAGTTATATTTATATTTATATATAGAAAATGAGGTTTTTTTCTTATTATATTTTTTATTATTGTCGTAAATCCATTTTCCCACTTAAAATAAACTCTCTTTTTATTTTTTCTTTCCTAATCCATATCCAACTCTCTTTTATTTTTTCCCTAATATATTAATATTAATGTATAGAGATTTTATTTAATTATTTCTACCCTACCTTACCCCATCTCATAATATCTAAATATTCTCTCTATCATTTCCTCCCTATTTTTTTATATTTTCTACGTATAAAACATAATAATTTGTGATTCCATTTTACTCGACTTGATGAGAGCTTTAAAACAAGTATACTACCAATATATAAATTTTTATTTTTAAAAAATTTAAAATTTACCCCAAATATATAAATTAGTACCCAACTTAAATATAAATTGATATTAATATAGATTAATGACTACTGATGTAATAAGATTAAAAAATTTTGATAATTTGTTACGACACTTAATTGATGTTTCTGCATAAAATTCAAATATAATAAGATATTTCATTATTTTGCACTTTAACATCCAAACTTCAATAACAAATTACAAATTTAATTTGTTACCTCATTAGCTTCTGTTATTATTAGTTGTAATTTAGTTTATTGGGAAAAGTATTATATATTTTTCTTTCAAATATTACAAATTTCAAATTTTTTTCTATTTTTTCTATCAAATCTTCAATTAATATATATTTATGTGTCGAGCAATATTAGGGTGTTCCGAGAATTGGAATGAATTTTTAACTGATTGTTTTTTCATAATTTGGTATTTAAAAAATAAAATTATTTATAATTAACAGTTTTTACAAAGATTTAATTTTTATGCCATAAAAAATTACCATTGATTAAATTTTTGCATAAAAATTCAAATAAAGGTTTAACATTAAAATTGAAAATAAAATCAGAAATAATTAATTATTTTTGTAAATAATTAACTAAGAAACAAAAAATAATTAAAATTAACAATCCTACTAAGATTCAATTTTTTTCCACTACAAAATTACGATTCATTAAAGTTTTATACAAAAATAAAAAAAAATTACCAGCACCTGGCTCAAGTTTGAGACAAAATTCACTACTATGATCCCCAATGGGTACTAAAAAATTTAAAAATTAGGTTGGACCCAATAATTAATTTTAGAAACAATCAATTATTTTTATAAATAATAAGCTAAAGAATAAAAGTTAATTAAAATTAGTGATTTCTATAAAATTTAATTTTTTGTGTGATGAAAAATTACAATTTATTAAAATTTTACATAAAAATTAAAATAAATATGTAACATGAAAATTAAAAACTTAGCTTAGACCTTTTATTAATTTTAGAAAGAATTTATTATTTTTAAAAATAATAATTAGCTAATGAATGAAAATTAATTAAAATTAGTGATTTCACTAAAATTTAATTTTGATGGGATAAAAAATTACAATTTATTTAATTTTTAAATAAAATATTAAAATAAATGTATAAGATCAATTTATTGAATATATATTTATATCTTTTAAATTCCAAGATATCTTTTCAATTATAAGATATTTTTTAAATTGGATTCATATAATTCTTAAAATTATGGCTATCAAGCCAATTATTTTGGAACTAATTATTTCTTAGAAATAATTAAATTAAATACAAAAATTAACTATGATTATTTAAACTATTATTAATTAAAACAATAAATTCTATTGCCAATATTTAGCAAGACAAGGGTTTAGTGGGCAAAGATTGATAAAAATTAATTACGTTGTTAAAAGGAAAAATATAATTAATTTAAAAAATGCAAGAAATCATTAAATTGCTGGGAGATTTCCCTAAAAAATGAAAAAAAAACTTTAAATTGTAATATATCTTTTAAATTACAAGATTTCTTCAAAATTAAATTCATACAATACTTAAAAGTGATGATATTAAAATAGTTATTTTATAAATAATTAATTCCTTTCATAAATAATTAGCTAAAAATACTAATTAGTTAATACGAATTCTATTACAATTAATTAAAATTAATACTATTACAATTAATTAAAATTAATACTACTGTTAAGATTTAATTGGACTTGGTTTTCCTAGGCAAAACTTGACATGGTTTCGTTGGACGAAAATTAATAAAAATTAATTATATTTCCAAAACAGAAAAATGATATTAATTAAAAATAAATAACGATTAAAATTAATTCGACTGCCATTGTAGACTGAATTTTTCCTAATTTTCCTAAAATAGAAGCATAACTTTATTTCAAAAAATGAAAAATAATTAAAATTAATTACATTGCTACATGAAAGAAAAATATGCTTATGAAATTAATTTATCTTTTTATGTATTTTAACATAAAGTTAAGTTAATACCTATAAGATTTTTTATTCTTAGAATTGGGGTATTACATCTTATTGTAAAGTAAGTCGGCCGATATTAAAATGATTATCGCAGAAATAATGAATCTTAATAATATTGTTACAATTTAATTGGATTTGGTTTCAATTGGCAAAAATTGACACAATTTCGTTGGAAAACAATTAATCAAAATTAATTATATTGCTAAAACAGAAATATAGCATTAATGAAAAGATAAATAATAATTATAATTAGTTACATTTCCATGGTTTGTTAGATTTTCCCTAAAAAATGAAAGATATCTTTTTACATGCAAGATATCTTTTTAATTGCAAAATATCTTTAAAATTATATTCATACAATTCTTAAAATTGCGGTTAAAATACTAATTATTTAGAAATAATAAATTATTTCTATAAAGAATTAGCTAAAAATGAGATTTTATTAAAATTAATTATACTACAATTAATTACAATTAATTATATTTCTCAGATTTTATTGGATATATTTTCATTGGATAAAAATTGAGATAGTTTTATTAGACGAAAATTAATCAAAATTAATTAAATTGCTAAAAATGGGGAAACATAGTTATTTCAAAAAATGAAAAATAATTAAAATTAATTAGATTGTTACCGGAAAGAAAAATGTGATTACAAAATTAATTTACCTTTTTATGCATTTTAAAATAAAGTTAAGTTAACGCCTATAAGATTTTGGATTCTTACATTTGGGGTATTATATCTTATTGCAAAGTAATTCGAGTTATCATTAGTCCCCAATTAACTTTATTTACTTTTTCAGTATCATTTTTTTTAAAATAAGCGCTTTTATTCAGTAAATTAAAATTAGCGGTAGCCAGAATTACGACGCTGTCGTTATTCTAACTCGTTGACCGATTTGAGGCGATCGATCTAGATTATCACGCCAGATGGATCTCGTAATTTTTCAAAATGACATCGTTGATGCTTAGTCATTAAACTTTTTGGCCAATTTTTAGGCTAAAAATTAGCTAAAAAGTTTGACCGCCCCACGGCATCCAACAAGATCGTAAAATTTTGAAAAATTAATGGAGATCCGCCTTGGCGTGATGAATCTAGATCCGTCCTCGATTTCAAATCAAGATCGGACGAGCTAGAAACCGCCTTAGCGCTAAAGAGTTACGGCTACCGCTAGTGTTTGAACACTATTCGCTTTTATTCTCATATGTTTTTGTATTTTCTATGATATTTCTTTTGAGTTACAGTTGACGACAAAATACTAATATTTTTTTGTATAATTACGGGTGTTTCAAAGGATCTGCTCCATTTTTTTTTTCTTTTTTTAAGTAACAAGCTCAAAAAATAGGTATTCAAATAGTAATGATTTTTTATTTTGATGCTACTCGAACCAACAATTATATAATAATTTTTGGTTCAATATATCGCTTTCGCTAGGAAATAAATCTAAGAATTCTTATTAAACAATTGGCTATCACCTCAATCAATTATTGAAATTATAAGACTCAATTAGAATATTTTAATTGGCTTTCAACTATATTAAATATTTATCTAAATTTCTATCTCCTAAATAAATATTAAGAATCATACTTACTTTAATTATTTATTTTATACTGAATTTTACCTGTTGATGTTTTATTTTATTTTTAAGTATAATCAGTTAGATTGTATATTTTAAGTATTAATCACATATATTTCAATTTATTTGTCTTATCCAAATTAATTTAAATGTTATATTAAATCATTCAATATTTAATATGTCGAATATGTTAAATTAGTAAGTTTATACCTAATATGTTAATATATGTGTTTAATATATTTAGAATGTATTTATTAAAGAAATAAAGTGTCGAAACAAATGTTTTGGATTAAACTATCACGATGGCACATTGAGACGGATGAGAATTTTCTAGCGGGCGGGGACGGGGACGGGGACGGGGCATGGAAGTTTGTAATTCTTATATCATCTGCGTTCAACCTAGAGTAAATGAGGATGGGTCGGAACGAGAATAAGTATTTCCCAGCATGGCAAGAACAGTTTAGGGTATGTCGAACTGTACTGACTACATTGTTGTTTTTATAATATATCTTTATACTGATTATATTTCATAATTAAAATATTTAAAAATCATTATTTACATATTAATTATTAATAACATACATCATACTGATGTATAATAATTAATATCTTTCAAAATTTATAATTGCATATAATAAAATGTAAAATAATTTAAAAGAAAAAATTATGAGCTCTACGAATGTTGGTAGAGTTATTTTAGTATGGTTATTTTAATAACTATAACATTTGATGTCATTTTATTTTGGGTTTACATAAGTAGATTAATCTTACAATGAGCAAAATGTAATCTATTATGACAAATGCTGCCACGAATTATCATCTCATGCAAAGCACGGGTGTAAATGCTAATTAAGTTACTATTCTATGGAGAATAGTAAATTAAGTTGTGTGAATTTTCGTGAATTGCTCCTTGCATATTTGTACGATGGATTAGTATGAAATATAGGGGAAATTCTATCGAAATTTTTATAGAATTGTTTCAAGTTAAATTCTTTAAATTTATTGTTGTAACTCATTCTTTATTTTAATTATTTTTTTAGATTTTATGTTAATATTATTAACATCTATCAATAACGTTATTAGTTGAAAATTTTATCCCCCGTGCAACGCACGGGTGAAACAGCTAGTTGGGCATAATAACAGCCTCCATCAATGTTGTCTTTTGATTTTCTTTTGACAGTTTCAATGTCATTTAGTAGAGGGTGCGTGGGGTTGTGAAAATTTAGGAGGATCCAATAATGCCAGGGACGGGCAAAAATGACTTTCCCAACTTCAATGTAATTCTATACAAATCACAAGGGCATTCTTGTCACAAAATGTTTTTCACCGGATAGCCACTTTTATAGAGGGGGAAGATTGAAAGGTGCAATAATGTGTGTAGAGTTTAAGGCGTCCACTAATTTTCCTAGATTCCTTGCTTAATTTGTTTCTAAAACATAATAACATTCGTGAATCATTGGGCATAATAACAGCCTCCATCAATGTTGTCTTTTGATTTTCTTTTGACAGTTTCAATGTCATTTAGTAGAGAGTGCATGGGGTTGTGAAAATTTAGGAGGATACAATAATGCCAGGGACGGGCAAAAATGACTTTCCCAACTTCAATGTAATTCTATACAAATCACAAGGGCATTCTTGTCACAAAATGTTTTTCACCGGATAGCCACTTTTATAGAGGGGGAAGATTGAAGGGTGCAATAATGAATTATTTAATTAACAATATAACATCTAATAATAGGTGGCCAATATATATTACCCGAAGTACGTGCTGATTGTCACTCTTCAAAGCTTCAAGAATTCCTTTTTCTTTTTCTAATATATACAGATTACCAAATTTCATATATCAAGAGTGACGAACCTCGTGACTACGGCAAATACATCATTGTTTAATTGTGGAAACAATATAAAGTGCTGATTCATGCACAAAACCCACTATTGGGAATTGGTATTGCAGTTCATCCAATCTTGGAGGTTATGATAATTAGAAATAAGTCAAATAACTCAACTTGACTTAACAATTAGACGTGAAAACACTAGAGAAAGCTCTTGCAGTGGCGTAACACAACATGTTGAGCAATAAAGTCAAATAAATCAAATTCTTATCCAAGAAAAAAACTAAAAAAAAAAAAGGACTTTTAAGAGATTGCGTTTCGCATACAGTACTGAACTCGAAAACCACGGTCACACACGTAGGCCATATATATATATATATATATATATATATATATATATATATATATATATATACTGAATAAGAGCAAATCTAAAACAAGTGGGGGAATTGGGGGATGGTCAACTGGTCTCAATAATTGAAGGCATGGAGCAGCATTTTGTCTGGATATATGACTTGAGAGCTGGCCGCTAGCTTAGAATGTAATAACAAGGCTGGTCCTACAACACCTAATTTAAATTCTTCCCAATACCTACAATAATTAATAAATGGACAAAGACAAGTGTCCGGAAAAATTATATCTTTAATTTCTCCCACCCCAAACTGTGCAACAAAAAAAACACAAACAAATGTAGAATGAAAAACACCAACAATTAATGTGGCTCAGCTGACCACTGACAACCATGAAAGAAGAACACTTTTATTGATAAAAAACTCTCTTATAATTTTTCCTCGCCCTTTAAACTTCTCCAAACAAACTCTCTCTTCATAATAAAAATAGAGTAGCCAAAGAACAACGTACGCAACACCCCGGCCCGCTCGTACCGTCTTCTTCCGATCTCTCTAATTTCCTTCAACCACGATCAACGACGCAATTCACCATGATAGTCCAATCCTCAATTACTGTCCATGTGCAATTCGTCTCGACACCATGCACAAACGAAAGAGACCACCACGAAGGCACGCGTCACCCTTTCTCTCTCGCTCAATTTCTGGCACCCACTTTTGACACACAAAATTAGACAAGAAAGAACAACGTAACTCTCTTTCTTTCTCTTTCTAATTTCTCTCCACTCACCTTTTTGGACACACCTTACAATTGGGGCTTATACCCATATTTCATTAGTATAATATGGAGATTAGGTGTCGCTTATTAGGTAGCATTTTTGTAGAAAATTTTTTTGGGAAATGCTAGACTACCATAATGAATGTCATAATGGTTGACATAATGGCAATTGACATATTTAATAACCGTTTATCTAAAAGTGATGGAGTTGTTGAAATTGTAAGATCATGCCACATATCCATTATGTCAATCATTACGACACCTATTATGGTATTGTAGCATGATCCAATTTTTTTAATAGAAAAACGCCACCTAAAAATAACGGGTGGCAATTGTTAGGAAAAACCACCACCCCAAAATACATTTAAAAAAATTCAGCTATAGGTGGTGGAACCACCACCTATTACTAAATATAATTATATAAAAAAAATATGAAAACGGGTGGCGGTTCTTGTTGTACAACCGCCACCAAAGGATAGGAAAAAAAACCGAGATGCCGACTTTCTTTCCTCCCTCTGTCACTCTCTCCTCTCTTTCTCTCTCTCTCTCTCTAACTTGAATATCAACTCTGTTGTTTTCTTTTCCACATTACTTCTTCCTTTTCTTCCCACAGCAAACTTCTTGGTTTCTTCCCTCTCAACTTCAATTTTTTTCCATTTTCCAGAAACTCACAATTTAAGAAACGGATCCCAAGTTCTCTATCGAAACTTCTTCTTGCATGGTGCTAAATTTGTAAAACAGGTTGGTTTATAATCACGTGCTATGGATTTATTATTAATTTTTGGTTTAATTTAAAATTTTGTTTTTACACTTGTTGTTTCAGGTTGTTTGAGAAAATTTTCCGGCAAGAAACAGTAGAAGATGATCGGAGAATTCGAGCACCAAGAATTATTTATAGATTTCGGATTTTTAAGTTTTTTTTTGCCTTTTTTGATCTATATTTATAGATCTGTATTTACATCAACCACATTGAAACTTTCGCTTCTGGTTTTCGATCTTTTTTTTTGAATAGATATGTTTTCTCTTACTTTCTATATTCTGCTATGCATATGTTTTTACACAAAAAAAAAGGATTATAAATCTGCCATATTATGATGAATTTGGTGCAATCGAGACTCCATTGCTTGGTTAGTCGACGAAGAAAGTCGAGAAAAAGCTTTGTAGTGCCAAACAGGGGCTTCATCTCCACAAACTCGTGATTGCAATTTCTTCTTTTTAAAATTTTAAATATAGGTTTTAGGTGGCGGTTCTTCACATTAGAACCGCCACCTAAAGGTATTTATTTTTTCAAAATTACAACGGGCGAAGAACCGCCACCAGTTGTAGATATAAAATAATATATATATATATATAAGGTATTTATTTTTTCAAAAAATTACAACGGGCGAAGAACTGCCACTAGTTGTAGGTATAAAATAATATATATATATATATATATATATATATATATATATAAACTAAACATTTTGGGCGGTGTTTATGGAACTGCCACTCGATCTCGCGACATTGGGTGTTGCCATTTCGGGTGGCGTTCCAAGAACCGCCACCCGTTTTTCTTTTTAACCGCCACCCCATGGGCCTTTTGTACTAGTGTTTATATATTGAAATTTTCCAAATCCTATATGAAATTGGAGTCTATTTCCTTGCATAAAAAATCTCCTAATCCTAATTCGAATTGAACTCCTATTCCTTCTTGACTAACGAAAAGCACTCCCTATAAATATATTATACAACATCCTCTCTAGCTATAATTAACTGACTTTGTGCGAGAAAATAACCTTTTTTTCTTGGTTTATTGCTAAAAATGGGGTTTCGCTTACTGTCCATGATTTCCAAAGCAAGGAGAGTGTTGAGTTCGAGGTCTACGCAAAACAGGACAATATCGCCAATTCCGGTCGTTACAAAAGGAGATGATCATCATGTCCCAAAGGGACATTTTGCTGTTTATGTTGGAGAGATGAATAAGAACCGATTTGTGGTTCCTATTTCTTATTTGAAGCATCCGTTGTTCCAAGATTTGTTGAGGCGATCCGAGGAAGAGTATGGGTTCGATTATCCCGAGAGTTGTCTTTCCATCCCATGTAGTGAAAATACATTTTTGGATGTTACTTCCCGAATATGAAGGCTTGCAATTGAAAAGTACGCAGTTGGTTTGTATATAATTTGATCAAACAATAATCATATCCCTGCATGTCAACTCTTTTGTGACGAGGAATCTTTGTAAGATATTGCAGTTTTGAGCAAAAATATTCATATATAATTTCTACTTTTTAGTATATATTGTTGCTTATTTTGAGATTCTAATTAATTAAGTTAATTATAATCCGTTTTAGTAGAATAATGGAAAAAAAAAAGGAAAAATAAATTTATAACTTATGCTTCTGGATTTCCAGAAAGGAATGGGAAAACTTCGCTAATTAGTATGTTTTATTGTCATGAATGTTGTAGATGGTGCGTACAAGGCTACAAGCTTTAAACTTTAAACTAGGGATGAATTATGAGTCGACAAAACCCTTCTCAAATAAGTGAATATAGTTAATAATATGGTCACGTTGCGAATGATACATTAAAGGCATGATAAAAATAACTAAATTTTAGAGATGGTGGTGCTCATGTTATGCGAAACACATTGGTTAATGAATGAACATAACTCAAATTTTAGCATCATTATAACCGTGATAAGTTTTCTTTGAAAGGGGGCGAAAGGCAAAGTAGCAAACATATGCCTTGCTTCTTGTTTTCTATGTTATCGAAAAACTCATCAACGTTATGCAGCTTTATATTTGTAAATATTTTAGATTTCAACTCTCATATCTCACCCTTTAAATTTTTACGATCTCGGATTAATTCTGTCACCAAAACACTTGAACGATTCCGCCGATTCGCCTGTACTAGATAACTTCGTGATCGATTCTTAATAAATATTGTCTTCTACGGTTGAATTCCATTGTAAAAAAGCGATGAATGCAATAGTCATATATCAATAATTAATGTGTCATGTTAATTGTTACTTAACATGAGATAAGTATTGATACTCATTAGATAATTTCCCAATAAATTTACAAGATCAACGTCATAATATATATAACATGGTCAATAATACTAATAATTAAGGTTTCAATTGCATGAAAGTCAGCAAAAGTTTCAATTAGCAAGAACAACAATAGAAAAAGGACATGGCTATAATGCCCTTTTGCATTTTCTCTCTCCTACTACATTTTCTTCTTTCTTTTTCCGGTCATCTTCTCCAACGAAATGACAACTCTAATCATCTTCTCTGGCCGAACTTTCAATTTCCGATCATCCATGCATTTCCAACTAGCCAAACTCTCCATTTCTGGCCAGAACTCCACTCATTCTTCATGGTTTTAATTTTCTAGGTAAAACTCCATTTCGAATAAACGATTCCGGTGAACTTGATTCTCCACATGGATAACCAGATCTAGTTATCTATTAATGGCGAACTCATGTTCTCGCCATTAATGGAAAATGCAGTGTTCTCCAAGTTGATGGAGAACCACTGGTACTCGAGAATTTGGTTCTCCATGTTTTCATTGGCTCTTGAGAATTAGGCAATCTTTGTTGCTTCTCAAAGTTATAGAACTTCGGGGGCTGGGCAGAGCCGGTCCTATTCTTGAGGCGAGTGAGACCGTCGCCCTCAGAGCAAAATCGGAGAGGGGCGACTTTTTTTTTCCCATACATAACAATTTACATTATATATTGAAATGATGCCCATATTATTAAACATTGCATGTGGTGTAGCGGGTAGCAACAAAACTTTTGTTTTGTATTGTCCCCAACCAAGTTTGAGTCCTATGTTGTGCACTTTTCATCTTATTATTTATATTTATTATTTCATATTATGCTTTTTTACTTAAAATTTTATAAAACTAATATTAATTCTTTATTATTTAGTATCATATAATTAAGCTTGCTCAAACTTTATTATAAATAGAATTTTAAATAGTTCGTTTAGTTTTATATGTGTGTGTCTATATAGTTATATATAAAAATATATATATATATAATATTTTAAAATTTCATATTATCAAATAAAATGTATGCCGAATAATTGAATCGTGTTGGTTTAGAATATAAATAAATTATAAAAGATTTTAAAAATGACATACTAAGGTGCATTTTCTAATGGTAAAAGTACTCCTTTATCAATATATATAATAGATCTCAATTCGATTTGGCATCTTCATCTTCATCTTTTACTAAAATGAAGAATGAAAAACATTCAAAATAGAATGTATAAATTTCATGACAATTATTTAACAACAAAAATATAATTTTTATACATGTCAATAATATCATATATGAACAAAATGTGATAAACTATAGAGATCAAACAATACTTTATGAATTTTAAAATTTTATTTTAGAATTATGAGTTGCAAGGTAAAAAGGCTAAAATTATTGAAAATTTGATTAATATTTTTCCTTCTTTATCAAAATAACAAATATTAAATTTTGAAATTGTTATAAGATTATAATGTAAAATATGGCATGATAAAGATTTTTTCTATTATTGTACTATTTTTAGTTAATATTAATTTTCGTAAAGCACTTATAAATTTTAGTAATTATTATTATTATATTTTAAGGGGGCGCATTTTATGACTTTCGCCTCAGGCTCCGAAAATCACAGAACCGACACTGGGGCTGGGTAGGTGGGAGGAGCTCAGGGTGGGGCACTGCTAGGGTGGGTGCCTAGAAAGAATGGCATTTTGGTTCATGCACAATAACTTCAGTCATCTTCTCTAGCCAAACTTTCAATTTTTGATCATCCATACATTTTCGGCTAGCCAAACTCTCCATTTAAGGCCAAGACTCCACTCATCTCTTCACGATTTTGATTTTTTGCGGAAAACTCCACTTTGAACAAAAGATTCCGATGAACCTGGTTCTCCTTGTGGAGTACAATATCCAAATATAGACAACCAAATTCGGTGGTTCTCCACATGAAGAACCAGATCTGGTTCTCCAAATTGATGGGGAACCACTGGTTCTCGAGAACCAGGTTCACCATGTTTTCACTAGTTCTCGAGAATCAGGAGATCTCTATTGGTTCTCCAACTCGCAAAACTTTTTGGGGTGGGGGGAGGGGGAAGGATAGGTGGGGGGAACTTGGGGTAGGGTGTCGGTGGGGTCAAGAGTTACAGTAGGTGCCTCGAGAGAGGGGTATTTTGGTCTATGTACAATAATTTTTTTAAAAAAATAAATATTGCTAGTCTTACAAATATAAATTTAACATGATATTCTAGCATTTATTTATGTAATTATTTATGATTTTCTTGGCAATATTTCTTACTTCAATATGAAGTACTTATTTTATCTCAAAAATTGTACTACCTCCGTCCCTCAAAGATAGGCTTGTATTCCATTTTTATCCGTCCAAAATATAGGTCACTTTCTATTTTGTTTGCATTTAATTTCTTCCATTTTCCAATTGCATGTACCTTTATTTAATATACATTGTTATTAATTAGCATTATTCAATGCAATGGTATATTTGAAAAAATACAATTGAAATTTACTTTTCCAATAATATTAATTGCAAGCCTATCTTTGTGGGACGGAGGTAGTAATCATATAAGTGATCACAAGAGGATTAATATAATGTGAAATACTTTTTCCCTATGAATGAATATTAGTAATGCTCACTCCGTCCCATTGACTTCGTCCTGTTTGACTTTTACACGGGAATTAAGAAAAACGTTGGAAAAGCAAATTTGCAAACAATGTTCCCAAAACACCCTTATTTAGTAATAGGTTTGAAAAATTAAATTTACATTTTCAAGAAAAAAAGGGTAAAATTGCAAATGAATGTAAAAATTAATACTAAATATAGAAATAGGACGAAGTAAATGGGACAAACTAAAAAGGAAAACATGACAAAGTAAACGGGATGGAGGGAGTAGTATATTTATCCGGAAGGACAGAAAGTACTCTTTCTGTTATTGGGAACTGATGCCGTGGTTCATTCAAACCGGAAGATCGTGATGAAAATTGAAAACTTCCACTTGTGAATGTCATCAATTTGACTCAGCAATTATTAGTGATTAAGCGCTATGTTAATAGTGACGGGTGTTTTGGAGTAAATAGTAAGACAATTCAATACATATAATCAACCCAATGTCAATATGCCTCTTGACCTCGGCTGATTAACCCGATTGATGCACATTATTCTATGCTAAACTATTAATCTATGATTGATTTTAAATAAATATCCCAAAAAATGATGGATATCCATCTCCACAAACTACACCTTGCATTTTGAGAAAAATCTCACTGCTACAAATTGCTATAGAAAACTATACATACTTCACTCCGGCTCTATTATGTTTCCCACGCTGGGAGAAAAAACTCTATTATGTTCCCTGCACTGGAAGAATTGTTTTCTCCCAGCGTAGGCCAAAAAACATGGTTAAGTGGTTAAGTGTGTAATTAATTACACTAACCAACCCTTCAACTCATTTGGGACGTGGTCTTGTTACTCTTGTAAGTAGGCCTGTAAACACATCGAATTCGAATCGGATCTGCCTAAATCTATATCCCTCCATTAAGAAAATTCATTAATCCACGGGATTCGGATTCTTCATCGGATTCGGATTGGATTCAGATAAAATTCAATCCACTAATGGTCTTAAAAGTCTTGATGAATTTTTTAGCACAAGCTCAAAGGTTACAAACCATGCAAGAGGTTTTAATACTTATATTTAAGCCCTATTAAAAAGATAATTATGTATGAATATTTTACTTGTTTGAAATAGAATGTTGTGTATGGTTAAAAATTTGTAATTTTTTAAATTCTATTTTCAATCTAATTAAAAATATATTATAACATGTATTAATCTATTGAAATTCGATAAGTCTAAAAGTCCTTCATTAAGATTCAGAAAATATAAAATCGAGTTAAAAATGTAAAAAAATTAAAATTAAGAAAATATAAAATCAAGTTAAAAATTAAAAATTGAAAAAAGATAGTAATATAATAATATAATTATACTATATTATAGTATATTATATTATATTATTATAAAAAATCGAATCGGATTATTATCGGATCGGATTGTCTTATATCTATATTTTTTCCATTTACTTAACGGATTATTGATTTTGGATCTTTATCGGGTTATCGGACTGAAACTTTAAATTCATGGCCTATTAATTTTACCAGATTCGAATGGAATTCGGATCAAAATTAAATCGATCCATTAACAGCCCCACTTGTAAGCCGTAAACTATTGTTGTTTTAAATATAGTTTACGTTTTAATATATCATTTTTCTACTTTTAATTATATTCTGATGAGTTTTGGTTCCGTCCAGAAAGAGTGTCCAATCGGTCCACTAAGGAGAATGTAAGTCTAAAAATAGTTTTAGAAAAGATATAGTCATAATTGTCTAATTTTTGTGAAGAGTATGGGTTTGAGTTTGACTATCCCGAGAGTAGTAAAAACATTTTTGTATCTTAATTACTTGTCGAATGAAAGACTTGCAACTGACACGAAAGTTAAGCACGTGAAACATTGTATTTCAGATCATGTGTTGTCTTACTTTCTTCATCCATTAATTATCTCATCTAATCAGAATGATTTATATTTAATTCTATAAATGATTTTAATTTGATTGAGCAGACAAGAAAGGAGTTCGAAAATGAGACAACGCAAAATATAGGTGATGTGTAAATAAATTGAGCAATAATCGTTTCATGTCTGAGTTGAATCTTTGTAAAACATCACTGATGTAGACTCAAGCAACAAAGAACGAGAAGAAAGAGATCTAGAGAGAACTAAAGAGAATTGGAGGCCAAGAGAAAATTATATATTTATTCAATAATAGGGAAAAGTAGTTCTAACAAAAGTACTGCTTCTATTTATAAAAAGCTAAAAACCCTAATCAACTAAATCAATGGCTAAACAAGTCCAACTAATAAATAAATAAATCGAGATCCAAGTTAAACTAATACAAGCAATAATAATTTGACTAAAATAAATAATATCCAAAATAGATTTAACACCTTGTACATCTGGGATGTGCTTTAATTTGATGTTGCATCAGTCGCAGTTTTGAGAAAAAGCTTTGATATATTATCTGTATTGCTACTTATTTTGAGCTTCTATTTGAATTAGTTCTAATTCATTTCTAGTAGCATCATGGAACCAAAAAAAAAAAAAAGAAAAGAAAAGAAAAAGGAAAATCTAATGTATGCTTCTGGAATATAATGTCACGAGAATGGAAGAACTTAGCGAATTATGTCTTACTGTCATGAACGTTAAAGATGGCACATTAATTACTGCGCTAATGTTGTTCAAGCTTTAAATTAGGGATTAGTTTGGGATGACAATGACTCAATGAGTCTACAAAATCCTTCGCAAACTGTGCTCGATACATGTCATGCGTAAATTCATTGGTTAATAATGATTGCAATTCAAACTTTAGCAATCATTGCGACCACAGCGAGTTCTCTTGAAGGACGCAAAAGCCAACCAGACATATATACTCTATCTTCACCCTCCACAAGAAATCATTTTTGTGTCTTATTTGACCGAAAAATTCGTTAATCTTCTCCTCTATTTTGTAGCTAGAAATTTTAGGTTTCAAACTCTCACATTTCGTATCTCCACTAATTGAATTCTTGCTATCACAAATTCCATCACTAGAACAGTTACAAGATTCCAACTATTAACTTACTTCCAGATAACTTTGTTATCAAGTATCGGTAAATTTATCTCCTATAGCACATTACATTGCAAAAATGGAGGCATACTATAATTATATATAGGTAATTATTGTCTCATATTATTGATTGCTTAACACATATAATGTAAGCATAGATACTCATTAGATAATTTCTCAATAAATTTATATGACCAGTACCGTTCATAACTATGTAAGTACAATGTAGGCAAGATAGGAGTATATATTTCTTAATTTGAAGTATTTATTTTACTATCTCGATTATTTATAAGTGTTTTGCATAAGTGATCATTAAGGAACAGTTATGTATTATTCATTTGACCTAACGTAAATATCAAAAAAATAAAAAAAAAATTGGTGGATTTGGCCTTATGTTGTCCACAATGGGCAACTGAACACCAGCGCACATGATTATTAATTTAATGTGAAGTACTTATTCCCTATGAATTTTATCGGGAAGATCTGAAAGTACTCTCTCTTATTGGGAACCAATGTATCAAACCGCGAGATCTTGATGAAAATTAAAAACAACTCCACTTGTGAATTTCATCTATTTGTCCCAACAATTACATGTGCCGAAATAGACGACGAAATATTTTAAAGAAACGGATAATCATGATTACAGTGGTTAAGTATCTTTTTAATATTGATTAATGTTGTAGCTAGTGTGACGTAATACATTAAGCGCTTCAATTAATATTATAATAATATATCAACTAATGAAAATGTGTCATTTTGCCATTTATCAATTTAATTGACTGCACAATTTATTTTAGAATGAATATGCTTGTTATGATTGATTTCAAAAAATCTCTCGAAGTAATGATCAATATCCATTTACATTATTAGGGTTTCGATTTTTAGCGTGACTCATTGACTGTTAATACTTATGCTGCTCAACTTCAATGTGATCCTTAATTTGCCAAATTCAACGTTCATCTCACTTCAACTTCACAATATTTTGATATATCACTATTATATTATATATTAATTAATACGTCAATCACAGTGATTAAATAAAATTGTCCTTGGGAAAAATAATTCGACAACAAATCACTAATAAAAAAAAATATTCACACTTCACCGCACACGGTTCTCAACTCAAAACCGCTGGCATAGAAAAATATATACATTTAAACAAAACAAGAAATTCCCTGTGAAAAATATAGTGATGATACATGATCATGGCCTATTTGCTTCAATAATGCAAATTTTGACTCTCAAAAATAATTGGAACGCGATAAAATTGCCCCACAACAATAAATATACCCATAATGGTTTTATTCAAGTACCTACATACTCATGCCATGTGGTGCCCTGTGGTGGCGCCACATCACACCTCCAAATTTTTTTTTAGTATCTACGTTAGGTGAGATGAATAATACATAACTGTTCATTGATGGTGGGGGCCTACCTAGGCCCTACGAATGCCCTCCCAAAAAAAAAAAATGTAAGTACTATAAGATACCCATGGTGGATACCAGATCAGGAGTGATACCCATAAACCGTTCCCTATAAATAACATGCATTCACCATGACCCTACAGTGCAAGAATTCTCCATACCATTGCTCAACTCTCTCACCCCATCAAAAATAAAAGTTTAACCCTCCTTTCTTGATTTTGATCTCAACATGGGACTTCGTATTTTGGCGATAATATCTCAAGCAAGGAAAGTATTGAGTTCGAGCTGGTCTATGCAAAACCGGACATCATCGGCATTTCTAGGCACGACTGAGGATGTCCCAAAGGGACATTTTGCTGTTTACGTCGGAGAGATGAAGAAGAACCGTTACGTGGTTCCCATTTCCTACTTGAAGCATCCTTTGTTCCAAGATCTATTGAGGCGCTCCGAGGAAGAGTACGGGTTTGATTATCCGGCGAGTTGTCTCTCCATCCCGTGTAGCGAAAATGCCTTCTTGGACATCACTTGCCGCATGAACGTATGAAGACTAGCTCCAGAGTTCAAATCCGTCGTTCCAATTTACAATTTTCATATATTGGATGTGACACACAAAGAGATATGTGGGCTCGCCTTTGGTGTTCGAAACTTAGAATGAAACTTTGTACAATGGTTACCTAGGTTGATGCTATTGTTAAACATATTTGTTAATTAATTTTTTGAGATGTTTCTTCTCTACGTCAAACATGGTTAGTGTGTAATTAATTACACTAACCAACCAATCAACCCGTTTTGGTCGTGATCTTGTTACTCTTTTAGCCCGTAAACTATTGCAATTTTAAAAATAGTTTAAGTTTTTATTATATTTATCAATTTTGTTTTTAATTATGTTCTAATTTGTTTTTAGTTAATTAATTACTTCCGTACATATTTAAAACTATAATATTTAACGATCTACGTCAACTAGTTAATATTTAACGATCCACGTCAATTATTTTATTGTTGGGAACTAGGCGCTGCTAATTCCGCCCAAGATCAGTGGGACACAAAAATAATATGCAACTGAGAAAATAATGGACGCTAAAATAAGCACAAAAATGGAACACCGAGATTTAACGTGGTTCGGCCAAACTGCCTACGTCCACGGACCCACACCAATATATTTCACTATCACAAAAATGAGGAGTACAAAAAATACCACACTGTATTTTTCTCTGCCTACGCAAAGGCTTTAACACTCCACTCACTTTTATCTCTCGTGTATAGCTTCTACACTGAAGCTCTCTCTTTCTCTACACAAGAAGGTATTCTTGGCTTTCAAGTGGTGTATAACAATGCAAAATGGAGCTCAATTTATAGGCAAAATTGGGGGCAAATATGGAAGAAAAAAACACCTAATCCTTTTGACTTTGAAAATATTTGGCCAATTTCAAAGCCATAATTCTTGACCATTTTTTCTACCTCCCACCTAACAATCTCCCACTTGGTGATTTTAATCAATCTTACCAACTGTTTTTCACCTTGGGACATCTCATTTGCGGCTATGTGAAAAATATGATGTGGGTCATCACCTTTGTCTTCATTGTAGAAGACCAAGCGAAAGTGCAGCTCCAATTTCTCTTTAGTTCTTGTTTCAAGTCATCATGTCGGCCAATTGGGTTTTTGGTACCTTGAATCTTTTCGCGTCAATACTCCATCTTCCAAAAGTGATCGATGAAGTGATAACGAGTCCAATATGTTTGGTTCGGAATGAAATGCCGAATTCTTTGCGGATGTATCGCACTCGACCGCCACCGCAAGACATTCTTCTCCGCTCAAACCCACCGCCAACAAACCTTGTAACCATATCATCTCTTTGCTAGCCTCTAAGCACGTGCACTTACAGTAGTTGATAATGCAACAATCTTACAGATTGCGAAATCCAACTAAGCTGCAGAGCACCAACTGTGAAGATATAACCGTGAGTGCTTCTTCTGCGATCTACCTCACCAAAGAAATCTCCATCTACGAAACCTCGTAGTGTCACTGGCCCGTCTAAAGCATAAGCATTTATCGTAGTTCCCGTAGATATCTCAATATCCACTTTATCGCTCCCAATGCCGCTTCAGATTTGCCATATATCTCGCAAGAACTCCCACTTTGCATGAGCAATATCCGGATGCAGTACAAACCATGGCATACATCAAACTTCCAATGGTGAGGCATATGGAATTTTAGCCATGAAGTTTCTCCTCTTCGTCTTAGGAGACTGGCCGTTGGATAGACGGAAATGATTCGCTAATGGCGTCTTGGCGCTTTGCATCGCTCATGTTGAACCTTTGCAGGATTTGATCAACATACTTGGCTTTGTGACAACCGCAAAACACCCTTTTTGCTTGTCTCTACAAATTCTCATCCCTAGAATTTGCTTTGCTTCTCCCAAATCCTTCATTTCAAATTCCACCGATGATTTGCTTCTTCAACTTCTTGATCTCGCCCATAAACCGTCAGGGCCTGCTACTAACATGTCATCGACATAAAGTAGCAAAATGATATAGCCGACTGGAACCGCTTGAAGTAGCAACAATGGTCGACATTACACTTCATGTAGCCATTTTTCGCATAAATCCAGTCAAATTTCTTGTACCATCGTCTAGGCGCTTGCTTTAAGCGTATAGCTCTTCTTCAATTTGCATACCACTTCTCCTTTCCTTTCACCGAAGCATACGGTTCTTTGCATATAGATTTCCTCTTCTAAGTCACCATGGAGGAAAGCGGTTTTCGATCTAACTGCTCCAAGTGCAATTTCCGGCCCAACAATGCTCAACAACACCGGATCAATTGTCGCCACCACAATGGCGAAAATATCTCCGTGTAGTCAATTCCTTCTTTCTGCTGGAATCCTTTGACTACCAATCTCGCCTTGTATCTTTTCGAACTATCATGTTCTTCTTTGATTCTCCGTACACCCATTTGTTATTAAGAGCTTTCTTCCCTACGGGCAACCCCTAGTTCCACGCGTCTGGTTGGAGATGAGAGACTTTATCTCATCTTTCATTGCAAGCTCCCACTTAATGAAATCTCCCACCGACATGCCTCGCCATAGCATTCGGGTTCAGCATCGATGAGCAACATGTAGTTCATGTACTTTCGATTGAACATGAGGTCGACTTGACCTCCTCACAATGGGGAATTGAGCCGGAGGTCAGGTGAATCAACCTCCGAGACGGCCTCGCTCGCAAACTCTCATCATGCCCGCTTTGGACGTACTTCCTTACGGAGTGTCGTCCGGAACATATGTTGGATCGCTCATTTGTTGTGTCATTGATCAGATTGCATTATTCTTGTACATTGCCTTTCATTGAATATGACATCCTGCCGATGAGTTTTTGTTCTCGTCATCCCAAAAGCGGTGCATCTGAACTGGTCTCCACCATATCCAACAAAGTACACTTTAGTGATTTGGAGTCTAACTTACTCCCTGGCATTGTCACTAATGTGCACATCGCGACACAACCAAATACTTTCAAATGAGAAAGTTTCACTTCTTTCCCGCTCCAAACTTCTTCCCAGATCCCAGACTCAATGTGGTACCGACGGTCCACGATTAACTAGGTATGCCGCCGTATTGTGACTTCCGCTGGCTGGCCGGCAAAGATGTATCCTCATGCTTCTCGCTCTTTCATCAGCGTCGATTCATCGTTGCAACTCCATTACGATGCGGTGTTCCTGGCAATGTTCGCTCCGGTTTGATGCCATTTTGGTAACAAAATTTCTTGAACGCCAAATCTTCATTTCCACCATTGTCGGATCTCAACTCTTTTACTCTTAAACCGGCCATTTTCCACTATGGCCTTCCCACTTCTTGAACGCCTCGAACACATCGGTTGTGTCTCAAGAAGTAAACCCACACCTTTCTCGAGTGGTCATCAATGAAAGTCACGGCATGACTTTCCGCCAATCGATAAGCTGGCTGGTTGGACCCCACACATCTGCGTGGACAAGTTCAAGCTTCTCTTTCTTTAGAGTTCCGCCACTTGTATTGAAACTCACCCGCTTCGCTTCCGAAAAATACAACTTTCGTAAAAGTCTAAATCAATAGGATCAAGCCTGGTAGTTTCCTTTGCATGCATGTGCTTGAGCCCTTTCGCCTCATATGCCCAAGTCTTTGGTGCCACAAGTTCGCATCCTTGCTATCAAGAATCAAGCTGATTGTCATACACGCGATAGCCGTGGGTATAGGTGCCACTATCCTTGCCACGCGTGCGATTATCACTTGGCCCCTTGGTGATTTTCCAATTATCACCAGAGAAGCTTGTGTCACATCCTTCTCGACAACTGTTTGACGGAGATCAAATTTTTTCCTCACTCGAATATGTCTCACGTCCTTCAATTTCCATGATCCATTAACATTGATCCATGCTTCTCCTATGCCCACCACGCCGCAAGGATGATCGTCTTCCGAGATATACTTCTCCAAGTTTCCGACACATAATTTGCGAAAAAGTGTCGATTTGCGGTGGCATGGAACGATGCTCCGTAGTCTATTACCCAATAGTCGGCCTTCCTCTCCATGGAACATATCAAGCATCACGCGCTTCTTCTTGATCCGCGACATTGACCTCGGTCTTGTTCTCCGTTTCCTTTGGAGTCGCCTCTACACCGATTTTTTGTAGTGCCCAACTCGACCGCAATTCCAACATTCAATGCGGACTTTGATTTGTTGGAATTTACGTGATTTTTAGATCTCGGTCCCGCCATCCTCGACTTACTCGGCCCACGCCCGTTCTCCTGCTTGAACTTCCGTCTGCTATCTACATTGAAAGCGGCCCCGGAAGTTGAAGCCGATCCGACCGTCTCGGGATCTCCTCGGTCAAGATCATGCTCACAACGCCATCGAACTTCAACTGGATTTACCGGCCGAAAGCTCATCGATGGTCGTGATCGCTATTCCAAATGCCTCTCAGTGCAATCGCCCAAGAATTAATAGAGCTCGAACCTCATCACTAAAAGTGATTTCCACCGTGGTCAATTGGTCTACTACCTCATTGAATTCGTTGGGTGTTCTCCAAATCTCCCGCTTTGTCATCATATTGAACAATTTCTTGATCAAATGAACTTTATTTCTTCTTGCAGACATTTGTTCTCATACATGCCGGATAGAGTCGCCATGAGAGACGCCGTTGTCTTCTCATTTTAATGTTGAGCGACCGACTTTGATAGGGTCAATCTAATTGGCGCCGAAGTGCTTTTCGATCAAGCACCTCCCACTGCGTCGTCTTTCTCGCCTTTCTTTTCTTTCAACGGGCTATATAGGTCCTTTCGATACAAATAGTCCTCCATTTGCATTTTCCAATATCCAAAATTTTTGCCATCAAATTTATCAATTTTGGAAATTCTCTCGTCGTCAGCCATTACTCCCACTCGAACAAAATGTGATTTTTGAGAAATCGCTTTCGATGTGGAAGATCGGTCTGCACGCCGCAACCACAGAGCATACTAAGAATTTCAAGAGATATCACAAACAAAGCTCGAGCACCAGCTTGTTGGGAACTAGTGCACAATTCACTTCCGCCAAGATCAAGTGGGACACAAAAATAATAAATCAGAAAATAATGGACGCAAATAAGCACAAAAATGGAACACGAGATTTAACGTGGTTATTAGCGCCCTCGCCCACGGACTCCACACCAATATATTTCACTATCACAAAATGAGGAGTACAAAAATACCACACCGTATTTTTCTCTCGCCACGCAGCGCTTAACACTCCACTCACTTTTATCTCTCGTGTATAGCTTCTACACTGAAGCTCTCTCTTTCTCTCTACACAAGAAGGTATTCTTGGCTTTCAAGTGGTGTATAACAATGCAAAATGGAGCTCAATTTATAGGCAAAATTGGGGGGCAAATATGGAAGAAAAACTTGCACCTAATCCTTTTGACTTTGAAAATATTTGGCCAATTTCCAAAAGCCATAATTCTTGACCATTTTTTCTTACCTCCCACCTAACATTTATCACATGTATAAAAATTTCTAGGAGAAGAGTTTAAATCTGATCATGCCATAAAATTTCTGATCATGATATATTGGGCTATCGAGAATTAATTATACATATGCATGCATAGACAAAATATAAAAAATAACGATCATGCTACACTGCCATTAGGAATTACGTAAAGAATAACATAATAAGATAAAATGACTTTGCTTACCCTTACTCTTGTTTCACGGATTAACTTTCATTAATGGCAAAACAAGACTTTTGCCTCTATTATGTTACTTTTATGGCAAAAATGGTGGAGGTCTAGTATTATCCAAAAAATAATGCAAAACATTGGGTGAGATACTGGTTTCTTGCAACTTCCAAACATGGTATTGAATTCTTAAATTAGGGCTTTTCTTTTTTAAATTACAAAGGAGAAAAGTTTTAAATTTGATCGATATTTATGTCATTTTATTATGCCTTTCGCATAGAAATATGGAATATCAGACAAACCCGTTCCATATAAATAATGTAGTAACAGAAAGATGACGAAAAGCATGAAAAAAATAGTATTTTTCTGAAAAAAATAGTATTTTTTTTCTGAAAAAAATTAACAGTGCATGTGTCATTTAAAATGAAAGTTATAAAACGCGTATAAATTTTCAATTTGGTTTAACAAGTCCTATATTATATATTTAAGACAGTATAACTCTCCCTCCTTTTTATTTTATTTTATTTTATGGAAAACGGTATAACTATGTATCTTTATATTAAAAAAATTGGAGTACCACATTGGCAAAGATGCCAACGTGCCACACATTAAATATTTTTAAAAAATTATAAAATTAGTTTGAAAATAATCCAACATTAATTAGTAGCAATTAAAAGTATAATTAAAAATAAACCAATATTTAAAGCAAACATTTAATGAGAAAAAATTGATTTTGGAAAGATCTTAAATATAACTTTATTTTTTAAAGTTCCAATACAAAATATTAAATAATAAATATTATTCATTTATTTTCATCGTGTTAAAATTATAGGTTTTGATAATTTTGCTTGGTTACGTGAATTGGACTATTAAAAAATAATGGGTATTTTTTTACTTTTAAAAAAAATCTAATAGTAATTAGTTAAAATTATAACTAGATTTATGTTTAATAATTTATCTATTTTTTAAGTAAGTAGTAATTTATTACTCTTTATATTATTATAATTGAAGTGTCACATTTGACGGATGCCCTATTAGCAGTGCCAACATGACACGCGATTTTTGATTAAAAAAGTTAATTGATGTTTTTCGTTTTTAATGCAGCTGATGTGATATGCTCACT
Source organism: Jasminum sambac (assembly GCA_018223645.1). Lineage (NCBI taxonomy): Eukaryota > Viridiplantae > Streptophyta > Magnoliopsida > Lamiales > Oleaceae > Jasminum > Jasminum sambac. The sequence goes on along the minus strand of CP073648.1, from coordinate 25,581,186 downwards.
AACTTGATTTTACGTTGCACGCATTTTTCCTTTTCTAAGTATATAAAATTAAAAATAAAAAAATTTTCTTTCTAAAATTAAAATATAATTTACGTAAATGGAAAGAAATCAAATAAATTATGTAAATGCAGAAAACTATTGGTATTACTATAAATTTAAGTTACATAAAATTAAGCGTAATACTTCTTATATAATAGAGTTAAAATTAAATAGCAACTACAACTAATCACTACAAGAATGCATAAAATCATAAAATTTAAAGTACATAATATCTATTTCAAAAAGAAAAAAGATGTTCAATATAAATTTTATTTGTACCAATGAAAAAGACAAGTTTTGATAATCAAAGAATTTTTATATATTCATTCACAATTATTCGTTTACAATTAATTAATCTCCACGAGTACTGTTGTGCAATGCGATGCACAACAATTAGAATTAAAGTTACATATTTTGATAAACTTCTTAAATATGCAGTGAACGTGAATTTTTTTTAATTTACAATTATGAATTTATTCCGCGTTTTTTTGCATTGACTATAATACGCAATATTATAAATTTTAATAATTGTTTACAATTATGCAATCTGCTATGCATAAATTATATCAATTATGTAATTGAATATTTATATTCAATATATTTATAATATTATATCAATTATTTATTATAAATAAATTTAATTATTCACATGCATTGCACGGGTGTAATACTAATATAGGATAATTACTGAAATCAATTTTTATTTTGAGAATTCCTATATATAATTCAATGATATATATATATAGTGCGGTCGCTTGAGTGAGTGATCAATTTGTAATGTAACAAGAATGAGGAATAAGATAAATATTAATTACATCACAATAACACAAAATGAATTATTTTTCTAACACAATTACATTTAGTGCATAAATTACGATTAAATATAAGGGAAAATTTTCTGGTACCCTTGAAATATTGAGACAAAATTCACACATAATATTCCATTACCTTTGGACACCGGCCAATAAGTCAATAACAACTCATCACGCCATGTATCAATTTGCAATCTATCTATATATTAATAAAATGAGCACGTTTTCCCGCTCAAACTATCAATTTTTAGAATTAAAAAATTAATTATCAAATTTCATTTCCTACCCAATCCCTATATATTTATTTTTTAAGATTAAATGGTATATTTTGAGATAAGCCCAAATCTTTTATCAAAGAAATCTCCCATATATAAGATTAAATGGTATATTTTGAGATAAGGTCAAATTTTTTATTAAAGAAATCTTACATACACGGGTATTTCCTTTTCATCTTTATCACTAACAGTTCACGCACGTCAATTGAGTATAAGTTTTCCCGTGCAACGCGCGGGTGAAAACACTAGTAAAATATAATTTAGATTCAACCAATGTACCATTCAAAATAAATAAATAAATAAACTCTACCAATGTACGTAAAAGGAAAGGAAATGCCTTGTTTGAAGATTGGGTCCGTGTGGGTGTCAGAAGCCTTTCGAGTCGAAATGGCAACGGATTGGGTAGGGGATCCCATTTTCCATCCCCACCCCACCAAATTTTTTCAATACCTGCCCCATCCCTAATTAATTAATATTGGATCAGGGTTGGGGCTGCTGGACTATAATCCCCATTTAATTTATTTTCCCATTTATTTATTTTTTATTGTTTTTATATTTTAAAACACTTCACAACAAAGTCATATATTTACGATATTGTTATGCAGCATATCACATATCTTACTTCTATAAGTTATGCTTGACTTTTGTTTGTAACTTATAAGTTTAAGTTATAATATAAATTTGTACATGAATCAAAAACCAATACAATTTATGTAAGTAAAATACAAATAGATATACCCTATGCTAGCCTACGCATTTTTCCATTTTTTCCCACTTTTTATCAATTTTTTTTATCAAATCAATTATATCCATATTTCGTGGGACCTGCATGTACTACACAAAATCTCCAATATTCAACTCTACTCATTCTCTCATCTCTTTTACATAAAAATCCGTAAAAAAAAACAATAAAAAATGCAATTCTATCACCCTAGTAAGTAAATTTGGAATCATCATTTGCTACAAAACAAGTTCACCTAAATATTGTAAATTCAAATTAGTGGAGAATGGAGAATTGGTTAGAGAGTATAGTTAAACTTTTATTCTGGAAAAATGAAAGAATTGTAAGTTGTTAGACATTTATTTGTATTTTAGATAAGTTCGTATCATTCACATAATCCCATTGCAATTGAAGTGATTAAAAAAGACTTTTTGCTCCCCAGCCTCTTTATGTCACTTGTTTTAAGTTTTTAATTTACTTAAGTATAAACAATGTAAAAAAAGTTTAAATTTAAATGGGGCGGGTACGGGTCGGGTGTCGGGTCAGGGAAGATGATCCCCGTCCCCACTTCGGGTCTTTACTTTTAGTCACATTCCCATCCCTATATATGCCCATTTTAGTTGGGGATTCCCTGTCTTATTGGCGCCGGGTCCCCATTAATTTTGGGTATTTTTGCCCCATTGCCATCTAGTGTTGGCAATGGATCGGGTTCAGATCGGATCAGCCTAATCCAAATCTAAATCCAAATCAATCACCTCGATCCAAATCCAAATCCAAATCCAAATCCAAATTCATTGGATCGGATTCGGATCAGATCGGATCAAGAAAAAAAATCCAAATATGATCCATATTGGTATAGGTTTTTATAAAAAAATTAAAAACAATAAAAAAAATAAAAAAATAAAATAAAATAAAAAATCAATTCGGATCGGATCGGCCAAATCCAAATCCGTCTCGGATCGGCCGATCCACGGATCGTCGGATCGGTAAAAAATTGCTCCATTCGAATGGGATATCCATCGAATTTGGATCGAATCGGATTTTTCTGCCATCACTAATGCCATCCCTATTTTTGAGTTGTAAATCAAGCTGATGAATAAAATAAAAATATATAATTCCAGATTTCTCACATTTGATTTGATGCTTCCACGCTGGGGTACTTCAACCATTCTGATCCAAACGCGGTTCCAAACCTTTATCATTTATTTCATAGGAAAACTCCTGTAAGTCGGTGCTGCTTTTTTTTTTTTGAATTAATTTTATATAAGTCGGTGTTTCTATCTAAAAAAAAATTAAATTAATTTCTCGCATTTTATATGTGATGGTGGTTAAGTAAATGTTTTTGGATAATGCTAGAATCTCATAGTTTTTGACATGAATAATGACATAATAATATTAAAATGTCTATCTTGCCATTAATGAATGATTGTATTGATAATTACTATAAAAGATATTGAAATTATTTTATCTCATTATATCATTTTTTATGGTATTTAATATGTCACCGTAGCGTGATCGAATTTTCTTTTGTAGGATGTTAATTATATTGTTGTAGTGGAGACAGTTTATTTTTATTCAACAATTCCAAGTAAACGCATAGAGAAGATGCTTACATTGCACATTCGATCTATAATTAATTGTATTCGATACATATGAATTTAATGGAGGAGCTACATGGGATCTGGTGGGGTCACTGGACCCCGCAGAAAATTATTTTGACCTCTTTGTTATTTATTTATTTATCTATTTTTTGGTTTAAAAAAATGTTTAAATTAAGTTAAATCAAAATTCAGCTATGATACATTGAATATGATGGTGATAAGCTAAAAAGCAATTTGATTTGAAAATATTTATCTATATATTTGGGTTGGTTTCAAGAAATATTGAAAAAATAATAAAAGAGACACGCAAAAATTGTATAAAAGGAGTATTCATTTTGCGTTTATAATCTCTATATCTATATATCTATAGAAAAATAGGAAATTTTCAGCCTATTTTTTAATTAGATTAATTAGTTTTTCAGCCTATTTTTGGAAAACGGTTTAATTATAATTTCCGTTTACGAGTCTATAATTTAGGAAAATTATAATAGTTAATGCGTTTGCTGAAAATAATGCGACATTAAATATTCCCGTACATGAAATATATGAAAAAGGAAAATCAAGCTGTTATTATTATATAGTTATGGAAAACAAATTTGAATAAATGTAATTTTTACAAATTGGGTATGAATTCATGTGTTTACATTAGCTGAAATTCATGGTTTTTTAAAAAAAATTTAAATTCTTTAATGTTCATTTCCGCAACTACCCGATGATAAAATATACTGATAAGAGCCAACTACTAAAATACTTATTAAATAGATGCATTTATTTAATTAAAGGAAAATCATACAAGAGCAAATTTCTCAATTATTCTGCAAACTTTTCGTTACCGAAAATTCAATATGCAGAGTTTCACTTATAAATACTTTGTATAGAAATCTCATCATTTCACACAATATATAATCCACATCGCATAAACTCTCCAAAACTTAATATTTAAAAATACGTGTTAAAAAATGCTGTTGTAACCTAAATTTTGTCTGATACCAATGGAGGTCAAAAGTTATCCCAAAAATGACATTGACTTTCGTTGATACCAAATTATCTTTCAAGTTTTAGAGACGACAATTCCCATTGGTTGTGTCATATGATATGACTATCAACAAAAGTCAATGGTAGTAACTTTCTTAAGTCAGCCTTTTGTTGAAAAAGTCAGTATTCGATAATGGATAGTTATATGTGGCAATATCCAAAGTTACAAGTCGTGTAGAATTGAAAGTTATTATATATGAAAAACATGAAAAGCCAACAGATTAAACGATGAATGCGGTTTTCAAACAATTATTTCAAAATTTGTAATATTTATTTGATTCAAATTTGGGATATATTTTATATTTATTCATTTTTATTGTCTAATAAATAATTTTATTGCTATTATAAATAAATTATTCTTTGCCCGTGCATCGCATGGGTGCATTACTAGTTACTAGTGTGAAAAAGAAGAAATAGAAAATTAATGTATACATTTTTATATGTCTATCTTTCTTGCCATGTGTGCACCGTGTACATTATTGTATTAGAGATGCTCTAATGGGAGGCCTTACAATTCCATGGAACTCAAGATCAATTCTTTTGAAATTTGTAAATTGCAATATCAATTGTAAATCCTAAGGATGGGGCTAAATGTACACCAACGTGTTCTAAACACACCCCCAAACAAATTTCATTTACATTTTACCCTTAAAAAAACATAGAAAAAAAAAGCACAGAAGAAAAGGCTTGTTGCCGGAAATTGCAGCAATTTAGGGGGGAGATGCCCCCTCATTTTTGCTGCAAAACACACTTGACAAATTTATTTTTTTATTTTTTGCAAGGCTGTTTGGCCGACAATAGCCAAAAACCTACCCTTTTGTTTGTGGACTGTATTCAACAAAATTAGGGATGCACTTAGCCGCACCCAAATCCTAATCGTTAAAGATTCTTTTCTTATTTTCTATTGTTTATGTCAAATTGTCTACAAGAAACGTCTACTTTTCATGAATATTATTTATCGTTATCTACCTCGTTCTCTTAGCTCACCCTTAATTACAACTATTCCGACAAAATAGTTTCTAAAAAAGTTAGTAATAATCCTTATTCCAAAAATAAGAGAAAAAGTTGGGGCTAAAAAACTATGTGAAAAAGGTCATTTTTGTTATAAAAGTATAGAAATAATAGAGAGAATTTAGAGAGAATGAATTATAAGGAATTCACAGGAATGAATTTCATTAATAAAAAGCCATATTTATAGGAAAGCTTGAATAACAATCGTAATTACATAATTTCATCGGGGACATAATAGTCATTCACATCATTAAAATATATATAAATTATTTCCTAAGTGGCTCATGAGTTCATAACACTCCCTTGAATGACTATTAATACTGATATGTCTTCTAAAACTTGTTTGGAGAAAACCCAATGGGAAAAAACTTCAATGATTGTAGAAAAGCTTGGAGTGGTTGTATCTTGCTTCATCAAAAACATTGCTCCCACGATGTCTGGCGGTATAGGAGTATTCACGTCTTTCTCGTTAAAACCTTGTCAAGAAAACCCAAGTGGGAAAAAACTTGATCGAAGGAAAAAGTCACTACTCCATCACGATTTCATATCTTGAGGACCGATATCCTTGCCACGGTAAAGATTTCAATATCATCATTGTTTGGATCTAAAAGCATTGTCTCTATTATAACTTGATCCAATAGATACACTATATCGATTTCTCTTGTTGTCCTCAATATACCATGAATATCGTTAAAACCTTATTAGGAAAAACCCTGGGAAAAATCCTAATGAAGGAAAAAGTACATTATTCATGTGAATAAGCCTTTAATATTGCCTCATTAAAAACCTTGCTAGGAAAGCCCAATGGGATAAAACCTCGAGTCAAGGAAAAAGAGTGCAGCGTATTTTATACAAGTATCTTTCAAGCATTTTAAAATCTTTCATAGATTTGTATGAGTATCATATACATTGGTTCATACTCTTCATTCATCTCCCACGTGAATGAAATTTTAGATGTTATACAATATCATGTTATATTGATTCCTTATATGCAATCAGCGACTTGATCTCATTTCTCTCTTATATCGAGATAAATACCTAAATCTCTTACGGAGATTTCATAGTGAATTGAATTGGTGCCTCATTAAAACCTTATTTGAAAAAAATACTGTTTTGGGACAAAAAACATCAATCAAGGAAAAAAAGTACTGACATATGAATTTCTCAACAATATCCAATGTAGATATTTTTGAGCGTTGCATCTGCACTTGATACAATAATACATTTGAAACCTCTTCAAGAGTTTCATTCTCATTTCTCATTAAACCCGCATGAACACTTTAATCATAAGGGCATATATTTGAGCGCATTTCGATGGATTTTTAATATCCTCACTATTATTGATAGTATGTAGCGCTATCTTTTCATAGTGTGTAACACTTTCAATTTTATTTCTTTCCCCATATCGACATAACTTGTCGAGATATCTCATTTATCAATCCTCTTGTGGGATTACACAATATAGTTATGTCTATATACTCTTCAGAGTATATGCCTCCGTTATTAAAGACCATCTTTAATAATTTGCTTGATATATATGATTGGGGAAATCTCATAATATCAGCAACGGCATGCTAACTTATCAAAGCATCTTAAGCGATATATGTGATTGTTCATAGCATCTTTTATACATCTTTGAACTTCAAGTTCATATATTTTAATTGTGAGGATATAGTATGATGCATTTCACATATCATTTCGACCTTTAATACTCCCCCTCATGCTAAGAAAATTTAGAACACTAAAACTCATATATGTTCTCATCATTTAGCCTTAATATGAGAATTTATATAGTTTTGCATTCTATTCTCGATATTGGCAATTTATTGGAGGACTTTAAATATTTTGCCACATAATATCCCACTTGTATCATACTCAAATCCTTGAGGATTTATTCAAGTATTGGGATATCGTTACTAGCTTTATCATTAAATCTGGAAATCATGCTCATATCGTGAGCAAATATTTAAATAAATTTCAAATTACGAATCATATACTGCATGTTGACTATCTAGTGGATCATATCGTAATATCTAGTAGTCCACATGGAGGATAGAGGCCCATATTTCTCATCATTTATTCCAGGATATATTTGGGATTTATTCCCAATATTGGTAATAATGATTTAAATCATTTATAAAGACAATCATTGAAAGAATTCTTTTAATTCTTCACTTGAAATATTGATTTCAATAATTATTTAAAAGGATGGTCGATGCAGTTATAAGCGAATATTATTGAACTTTTAGTTAGTAAATTCTTATATCGATTTCACTAGTATCGTATAGTGCTCAACATGATTTATTACTTTCATCATATGTATAGCTCAGAGCATATTCCATCATGTTTGGTAGCATTATTACACATCAACTTTGTTCAAGCGTGGAATCTTAGCACATCGCTTCATGTTTCAATCTTTGTTTCCCAACGCAGGCCTTACCTCATCTGGCGTTTATAAATTATCCAGGGCACTTACAACATTTACCATAATAATGGTCCATATATAATAATGGATAATTTGCTCTCAAATCTTGAAAATACTATCCATCACTCTGATCAAAATCCTAAAAAGGATTTATATCAGTAAAGGCTTGAAAAGGTTGAAATGCTAATGAATAAGGGTATCCCACAAGATATCAGATGGTTGATTAAACAAGGTTCGATTATCTGGTGAGGTTTCAATTCCTTCTAAATACATGCCTGGTATGGGTAAAAGTAGTTTTTTCAAAGCGAGAGCAAAAGATTAGGAGGATGCTACAAGTGTGCTCGGTGGACATGTGACACTGATGTAAATACGTGAGGTACTTTTCGAGCAGAGAAGATAAAATAGCATTCATTAAAGATGGATTGAGTAAGGAGCCTTTGGATGATATTCAGCAGAGCTCTTGAGACACATCCTAGTGGACCATTACAAAGGTGAGCTAATGGCCTTATGGGCCAAATTCAAAGATCAACAAATGCGTTACTGATATTGAAAAACTTACTTTAGAAGATCACTGTTTGTAAATTTAGTAGAAAAATTTAGTATAATGATTTTCCCATATTTATGTAAGAAAGCTTGGTGTAATAACAAGATCAATATATTTCTTTTATTTGTAAATATCGTTTCAATTTTAAGATATATATATATGTATATATATATTATTTTTCAATCACCTAAACGGTATATGTCATTTCACTAAATTTTTACCTTTTTCTCTTTCATATTTGTCAAAAGTAAATAGTAGAATCAATTATTGGTTTGAAAATTTTCTTTAAATAGAGGGATTCATATATCTCTCATGTTAAATACATTAAAAGTATAGTGCAAAAAGAGAGATAGGAGTAGAGATGGATATGGAGATTTTAGAATCATCTCATACAAGTCGACGCCTACTTGATTAAAGCAGAGTATGTATTCTTGGTGGATCTAAATTGGTAGGCCATATCCAATATGTGGATATGGCAAACCGACTCATAAAGGAGTTAGAGAGACAAGAAATCAATATACTATATGGAGGAACCAACAACAAACTTTTTAGCTAGACTTATAATAGCGCATCATCATGGAAATAAGAGTTTGAGTGTAATGCCTTTGCATTTAGTTGGATCTAATCTCGAATTGGGCCGGATTCTACCATGGAGTCCAGCGGGGTTGGTGCTACTGGCGCAATCCATCTGGCTGCATGATGTATATGATGAATAATAGTGATGCTTTCATTGTCCTTCGGCTACAACTGCCGGAGGAAATATTCAATATAGCCTCGTTGGTACGGTGGAACTTTCATGTCAAACCAATAGGTTTGTTGAATATTAACAATTTCTTTGATGACTTACTAGCGTTCATAGATCGAGTGTAGATAATAAGTTTATCTCTCATTTAGCGAGAAAAATACTTATTTCTGCTAAATGCGTTGATGAACTACTGCGTCAAATTTCATGCATATGTTCAAGAATCTGTGGAAGCCAGGATCCGTCGGTCCACAGAACCAGTGTCAGCGAAAAAGAAATTCGGATCCTTTAAATATCTCATTATGAACACGATGTTGAGGTGTGAGTCTGAATATTTATACTCGAAACGCACCCTTCATTTATGGAGTTCAATATGTATTTTCTTTTAGCATTTTTATATTTTGGTGTCTATTGCCATCTTTGATATTCTCAATATGTTCCACTTATTGTTTTTGTACTTCTATGCAGTAATAATAATAATATCATATTGGCTTTATTCAAATACAATCTAGTGATTATGCTTCTTCAAGAGCATTTTATTCTCATATTAATACAATCTCATATCATCGATGAGATTACTTCATATAATCTTTCCATGCGATATATTTTCTTTGATTTATCAACATGGGATCTATTGAGCATTTACTCTCATCTATTTATCCAATGGTAACTTGGTGCACTTACTCAATTTTCTCCATCAATATTCAATAGCGTGGAAAGTGAACATTCCTTTATTAAATGCTTCTTTAAGAGCATTTCTCATCATATCACAATATACTAATCTCATAATGAGATTTTTCACCACAGTATATTTTCTTTCTCTTTTTATCACAATGGGATTCTTTGAGCAATTTCACTTCATCAATACATACAACGGTAAATTTAAATCACTTGCTCAAATCTCTTCTTCAATAGAATATTCATATCGAACATATATAAATCAGTTATCAATTGTGGGGTTTAATCCAACCACATTTGTAATAAGCATTAATAACGTGTGGTATAACCCACCACACAAAATATGCATACCAATCGTGTGATATAACTCACCACATTGAAATATATCTGAAAATTTAAAGTCGCGTAAATTTAAATTCTGAAATTAAATTTCCTCCAATAGGTGGTCGAACCTACCTTATGGGAATTATTGCAATAAATATAAATTTCTGAATTTAAATTGCGAGAATGCATAATGATTAACTACTTCTTCGGGGGTAGGATGCTTTAGTAGAAGGTATCACCCATCACTTAGCATATAAATTGCATAAATATATAAAACCTTACATTCGGTGATGGTTGAACCCATGTCCCGGGTAGGAGAGTATTGCGATTATTTAAGTGCGATAAATAAAGTACGAGAATTAAATATTGAACGCTTCTACGGGAGCGGTTGTTCTTCTAGAACAAATTCTCATTACTTCTACAAACTCACTTATCCTTTTAGAATAAATTATATTGTATTTAAACTCTTGAGTTAAAATAATATTCGATCTTTTAACTCAAATGGACTTGGTCGTAATTAATGGATTTAGAATTTCTTGGGAATATTCTATCCATTTTTGTTTATAATATCAAAGTAAGCAACCAGGAGGTGAAACGATAAATCTAGCACTTAGCTACTTACAGTTCTTGGCGATCCGCTTTAGCAGTCGATGGCGCTACATATTTCTTTATAAAATATTAATACTCATTTCTTTAGCAGCTTCTACCGATTCTTGCGATGCCTTTAGCAGTGCGTGTGCGTTACACATATTTCTTTATAAAATTTTAATAGTATAAGGATTAATCGTAAATATTCACAAGTCCAAGGACCCTTTTGTAATTTTTCAAAAGTTGGGGTATTGATTTGTAAATTTTTGAAAGTTTACCTTATCAATATTGGTGTCAAATCGAAGATCTCGTTAAATCAATTATAATGGAGTCGAGAAAATTTGATTTTGATAATGTATGCTCCTTATATCTCGAGAAAGCGAATGTTATAGTTTAATATATTATTATATTATAAAATAATAATATATATACCTTTCGTCCTTTTCAGTTTTCCTTACCATGAATTCGTTTTACGCATATTTACGGATTAGGAATTAAAGGCATGAAGTAACACGCGGTGTGATTTCTTGAGTACTTTACGGTTTCAATTACAATTGAAGAGAAGATGCGTGTAGGAGAAGTTTATTAAAAAAAACAATTCGTTATTTGAGAAATGTTTAATCAGGTTTACGATTCTGAGAGGATCATCGTTAGATGCAAGCGTGAGCATCTCCTTCTTATTACTCAAGGCTAGAGACTCGTCTTGATAACGTGTTATAAAAGTATAGAAATAATAGAGAGAATTTAGAGAGAATGAATTATAAGGAATTCACAGGAATGAATTTCATTAATAACTGAAGCCCTATTTATAGGGAAACTTCGAATGGATCGTAATTACATAATTTCATCAGGGACATAATAGTCATTCACATCATTAAAATATATATAAATTATTTCCTCGTGGCTCGCGAGTTCATAACAATTTTCAAATAATGTTACGAGGAAAGATGGGCCAAATTGTTAGGTAAATTAGTCCCAACAAAAGTAAATAGAAAATGAATTCATCACCAAAGTTAAAAGAATAACATTTTTATTATCCACATGACACTACATTGTTGGTTAATCCCAAACTTTGTGGGATCATGTTGAATGAGCTATTCTCCAAATTTAGGTCTAAATTCGGTCCCAAATTTAGAGAATACCACTAACATTTGGGTTTATGGCCTCCAAATTCATACATGATTCGGCATGTAATAGGTAAAAAACCCTAATTTGATGATTTTTTTTCCCAGTTCACACATTGCTTTTGCTCCAAGATTATCACAACTCCGAAGGAGGTTGTAGTTTTTAAATTACATATGGTACCTCTAAACAATTTTTTTTTATAGTCATTTTCATAATTCGATAAATTCATATCTATAATGCTATGTAATGCTTGATGCATAACATTTTTCAATGAATATTAATAGAGTTACGTTGAATTGAATTATAGAACCCACGGCTAGACAAATTTTAGCCTTTCTTAGTTCAACAATCTTGTTCGCTTCACATGTTAAGGGACAATATATATCACATTATTTGAAAAATTAACTATTATTAAGTACGGATGATGTCTATTATTCACAACAATTGTTTTCCTATAATACATGGTTGTGACCATGACAAGTGTCTTTTTATTCAGCTTAATTTCACACTTGATGTAAAAGTACCTTACATCAGCTATCATGTGCATGAATCCTAGTGTCCTCCTCCATACGTACATGAAGGAGGATCTCACTACTCACTAGGACACTGCCTCCCACACGCAAGGGAAAAAAAAAAAATTGAAATGTCGAAGTCGATATCTTACCAGTAGTCGATACACTTATTGTGCATATTGTTGAGGTAACGTGCTATAATCTTAAGTTGTCACATATAGCAACGCCAATCGTTTTCGTTGATAAGAGAGTAAACCTTGGCCTTTGTTCGATTTAATTCTTTTCTGCCTAAAAATTAACTGCTGTTATTAGTGAAAATCATAAAATTATATCAATCACCATCTCACATCATTATATTTACTGTTATCCATGCATGTCGTGTTTTTTATTACTATGCAACCTGCAAAATTAGTTTTTGGCTAAGAAGAATTTGATAATTAAGAACTCACCGACTAAAAAGTATATATTCAAAGGTACCCAAGGAAAGATCAATTTGAGTCAGCTCAAAACCGGTGCTTCTATTACAAAGGAGAAAAATTATTAAATTCAGTGATTCTATTTTCTGGCATCTCAAAAGCGTGTTTTAAAGAAGCTATATCCTTCTGATATCAAGTTGCAACTGGCAACGTGGGCTATGTCATTGTGGTTTGCATTACCGGTCCCACATTAAAATTCTATTATTGTGACATGCAAAGGTTTATATTAGAGTGTGGATGTGTGTGGTTTGACTTTTGTGTGGATATCAAGTAAGGTTTATATTTTAGCTGGTAGTCTTTTAGTAGTAAAGTGGGTCCCACTAAAATAGACTTCTTAAGTATAAATGCATGAGAAAATTCAAAATTCATGCAAACCTTCAAACACTCACAAATCAAATATATAATTCAAGTCAATATTCTCATTGAAGATATCAAAAATGGGTCTTCATCTCCAAACGTTGATTCCCAATGCAAAGCAAGTTCAGAACTCCCTTCTTCTTCTTCCTAAATGTTCAGATGTTCCAAAGGGACATCTTGCAGTGTATGACGGAGAAATTAAGAAGAGGCGATTTGTGATTCCCATATCGTACTTGAATCATCCTTTGTTTCGGGATTTGTTGCGGCGAGCTGAAGAAGAATTCGGGCTCGATTGTCCCATAATGGGAGGCCTGACAATTCCATGCAATGGAGATGCCTTTCTTCGCCTTACTTGTCAATTGCATCCTAAAATTTAATCTTACAATTAATAATTAGAAGTTCCATTAGGGTTGGGTTGGGTTGGGTTGGGTTGGATTGGGTTTGGGATCAATCCTAACCCAACCCAACTAAATCTGTTTGGCGAATAATGAACCTAATCTAACCAACTCAAAATGTAAAACCAATTCAATCCAACTAAAGTCGGTTTAGGTAGGGCTAGGTGGGTCGATTTGTAATTTGGTTTCATAATAATTTAATATAATTTTTTAGTATTTAAATTAATGTAAAATCAATTACTAGCTTGATCCAACCCTACATTGTACATAGACGATTTTGTAAAATGAGTTCCTATTTAATTTTTTTTATTCATTTTCTCACAATTTATTGATTTTTCAATTTTATTTATATTTATATTAATTGGTGGGTTGGGTTGGATTGGGTTTAATTGGGTTATTATGTAGAACCCAATCCCAACCCAATCGAACCCAATTCAAAAATAACATTTGAAACTCAAACCAACCCAAAGTAGTGAAAAATACAATTTATCCGAGTGGATTGGGTAGGGTTGGGTGGGTTGAGCGATTTGAATTGATTTTTGTCCAGCTCTAATCCCCATTAATTCTATTCAAGGGGATATATTCTTTGTTGATTTTTTTCTAATTGTACATGGAAATCGACCCTAATTGTTCTTAGAAAAATATTTTTTTTGTTTATTTGTCGTTGCAATTTTTGTAGAAAATAAAGTCTATAACAGTTCTTATTGGCCTTTTTTTAAAGTAATTATTAGTTTTTCTTGACGTAAAAGTTATATAATCTTTTAATGAAGGTAATATATACTGTTTATAAGTTATTGTCACTCACATATATATATTGGTGGGGACATAACAGGTACTTTAAAAATATAACTTATCCATAAATAAATCACACAAAAACTATGAAAAGTTGTGAAAATTCTTAATTGAGAACACCTTGAAAATGAAATATAGAATTATAATTCAAATCAATATATTTGAGGATAAAGAATATATTTGTTTATTATGCCACTACTAATAATAAAGTAAAATCAGTAATAAAATAATGATTAAGTAGAATATGTACTAAAATATTCTTTTTTACTTTGATTTTTAAGTAGTGCTAATTATTAATCAACGAGGATGTGATCATACTTAAAAGTACTTATATGTGGAAATGTGTCATTAGTGAAATATACAAGGATGGTTGCAATTAAAAACACTGGCTGATTTTTTAGTCTTTCATATTTTTGCAACTAATGCATTGGTAAGTGTGAATTTTACACTTATTTTGGCCATCAAAATATATATGATTTATTTATTAATTTTAATACCATTGTAACGAATCGTGGTGTTATTTTATTGTTTTAATGTTTAATCCGATGGTGTGAAAGGATTTTAGATGAAAAATGGAACAAAATAAAGAAAAGAATACCAAAATATAAAATCTTACAAAGAGATGAACGACTTGTGGTACAAAATTTAGAGGGTCGGGAAAAATGGTTATGAAGATTGATTAGGGACTAGAAAATGAGAAAATAAGATGTTCAAAACGAGAAAGAAATCCAAAGGTGGAGAACTAGAAGCGTAAATAAAAGAAAGAAGAAAAAATAAATAAATAATAATAATAAATAAAAGAAAAAAGAAAAAGAATAGAAAATTTTATACCTTACGAAATCCATTAATACCGCAAAAAGGTTTTGCAAAATTGGTGTAGAGAGGAATTCGACAACGCCTTGCCACAACAAGGCTTAAATTTTTGTGGGCGCAAGGTATATGAATCAAACAACAGAATTTTGAGACTTTGTTTTTGTTAGAATTATTTTCCTTACTTTTGTACTCAGATTTCAGAATTTTTATATATACCATCTAATAAGAATTATAAATAAGATTATAAGGAGTCTTATATATCTAACTATACATCAATGAAACTAGTGTAACCTACAATGGTAGGATCTAGAGATTTAGAATTAGGAGGCACTCATGATGGTTCTCCGCAGGGGCAAAATTTTTTTAGGTGGGTCTAATTATCGCATAAAAAATTTGCCTATAAGAAGTATTAAATTTTAAATTAAAATCATATATTTACATAAATACATAAGTAGAACTAAGCAAGTGTGCTTAACTAATAAAATACAAATCATTTAATTTATCAAATATAAATAATTCCAATTTATCGAATTAAAACACAACTTAGATTGAGATAATTAGTTAATGAGATAATTTATCATATTAAAACACAATCTTCCTAATTTTTAATTTTAAAAAACTTATTAAAAATCTTTTTTTTAATACTTTATGGAGGGGGGGTTGTTAAAGTACCCACCTGGACCCCCCTCCAAGTCCACCACTGGTGACCTATCAAAGCCTAAATCTACTATCTCGTTTTTTTTTCTTTAATTACCACCTCAATTAATCAAGGCCATTGTTCTAAAAAACGAGCTTAATCCTACCGTCCGGCCCAATAGAAATTGTCCTTTTTATTTTTATTTTCCTTTTTTATTTTTAAATCATATTTAAATATATCCTTCTCAAGGGAAAAAAAAGTTCACCATTAAATCCTTGCAGTCGCATCTACCAGTCGTCCATATAAAGTTGAATCCTCATAAACATCGCTCTTTTTTTTGCCCTTTTTTTATTTTTAATTATATATACCTCCAAATCCACATTAAAATTATTTTACTATGATTTGTTATTTTATATGAATCTTTAATCTTTTTTGTGTGTCGAAAAAGATAAATGCATCACCATTTGTAAAAGATATTGAGCGATTCTTTTACGGTTAATAGTTAATAATTTGGTAAAGATGTTGTACTCTTAATTTGCTGCCGTGAAAAAAAAAAAAAAGATATAATCGTCTAGTTTTAAGTTTTCATTATAGTTAATTTATAGCATATAATTTAAAATTGAATAATGAATTATGACTGGTAATTATAGTTCTTTCTGACTGGCTTTTATTAGTTGACAGAAATTTATAAGATCATTTGAGAATTGCCGTGGATAATTATATATACACACACCACAGGACCTTGTTGATACACCACACTTTTTAATAATGTTTTTGTTTACTAAAATAAACATAGTTAAAATTACTTAAACAACCTGCACAATAAATCTTAACTCCTCAATTAAGATTCATATACATCATAATAAATCCAAACCTCCTAATTAAAATCTCACCAACGTCGTACTTCAAAAAATAATAATTCTCATCAACTTCCGATCAATAAAAAAGTGCACAATAATTGAATTTGAAATGTCTAGAAGTCAGAGTGGTGCTTTTATTGTAGAGATGCTTGCTTAAATTTCACAATGGAGAATTGGAAACTGGAAGAATCACCGTCTTTTCAATATAATTAATACACTAACTTTTCAGAAAATTGACTCAGTGAGGAAAATTTTCTGCCTATACCCAGTGTTTGGCCCTCAATAAATTTTCTGCCTAATGCAGGAAATTAGTAAAGTCTATTTTATTTTAATAGGTATGGTGGTGCTATCACCTCTATCCGTCATATACGGAACTTATCATGTACTGTATCTTTAAAATCATTAAATTCAATTCCGTAAGATTAATTTTTGGCCACGTCCGTGATGAAGACACCACACATTTATAAACCCACGCCAATGATCACCTGCCCACTGCGTGGGCAGGTGCTCATGTCCATTGCGCGACGTGGCGCTGTGGGCGCGCCACGTCGTGCAAAAAATTTTTTTTTAGAATTTACGTTAAGTTAGATGAATAATACATAACAGCTCCCCTGAAAGCGGGGGCTCTTGTAGCCCCAAACATTTTTTTTCTCACTAGTGGGCATTGGAAGATAACTGTATAAACCCAATGCATCAATTTATTGGTACCAAAAGGTGTAATTTCGAACACCCCAACTCATCGCCGGCACGGCGTTGTGAAGGAGGTAAATCAGTCTTTCGTGATCGAGCGTAATGGAGCGTCGTGATCTTTGAAAGGCCTTTGAGGTGAAAATCACATTCATTCGCTACGACTGACGCGGCGTGGTATCAACTCTGTATCTGCCGCATTGGAGCTTTGCCATGGGGGCATCAATTTATTTTTATTGTTGTTGATTGCTGTTGATTGGTTATACTTATATCTATTGAGATAGGAAATAAAATAACAAATTTAAACTCTTAAATAAGATATTTCGCTTAATTGCAAGTTATCTCTATGGATATATGTAGGCTAGCTAAAGTTTGTTTTTATTTTTATAACAATTATACTAGCTACATTCAATCATCACCTTCGTAATAAACCATAAATTACATTTTCGACAAATATAAAAATTCACACCGGCATAGTGAATTTGTAATATTGCATCACTTATTAACAAATCCAAACACAGCCTTAACAACGTTGAGGAAATCATGTTCATACCCGTTGGCATGTTGAAGCTTCCGTGGGATTATCTTCGTGTACAAATAAAACGCAACACACGCAATGCCCGGCCCGACCCAAAACACCCATTGCCCATTCCACAGATGTCCACCTCGAACTAACGCCGGCCCAAGGCACCTCGCCGGGTTCATCCCCGCCCCGGCGTAGCCCTTCTTCGCCGTGACGGTGGTGGAAATAAACACTAACAGGCCAAGCACAACTCCGATGATCGAAAAAACAAGCACATGACCTAACACCTTCGCCTGGCGGTGATCATACGCCATCCAGATCGAAGCGAAAAGGAAGATGAAAGTGCAGAAAATCTCGAGCCAGAAGGCTTGTGCTGTGCCGAGCCCAATGGTGACCGGTCCGTTCGGTCCAGGTGCGATCACGGTCAGAGTGCAACCTCCGAGCGAGAAGGTTTGTTCGATGGTGCTGCTAATTACGGCTTTGAGGGCTAATGCGCCGAGCACTGCGCCCACGCACTGGGCAAAGATGTAAATTATGGCTCGCGAGATTGAGATAAGGCCAACTAGGGCGGCGGAGAAGGAGATGATTGGGTTGATGTGGCCGCCGGAAACTGGATGTACGGCGAGGAGGAGAATTGTGATGATAATGGCGATGAGGATTGAGAGTATGAGGTTCGGCATTTTGATGTCTGTCTCGAAGGTTGAGATCACAATGGCGTCAATCATGAATACTAGTGCTGCTGATCCCATACCCTCTCCCACTGATGCCCTCCAAACCTTCAATCATCAACGAAATATAAGTCACTGTATTCCACTATTACGGTGTGTTTGATTGCACATGTTTTTCCTAGAAAATATCAAATTAAGAAATCATTTTTTATGTATTGTTGTTTGATTGCAAGTTGGAAAAGAAAATAATTTTCCATGGTACAGCCGCTTTAACCACATTTTTTGCCAATTCCATGGAAAATATTTTCTTAGGAGATACGTGTATGGTATGTTTTTATTTTCCAACTTACATGGAAAATATTTTCTTTTCCATTTTTGCCAATCGAACACAACCTTAAATTTTTTAGAAATGCTAAAACAAAATAATAAATAAAACAATAATTCACAAAATGCCTCTTTAATAACTATCGATAAAAAAGTAACGTGATTGGTAGAACTACGGAATGATGCTGAATGTTTGAATCGCTATGAAATCCAATCATGTCTGTGTAGCATAATTCATTTTTTTTCATGGTTAAAATTAAAGTTTGACTTTTAACAGAAGAGGGAAGCTAATTTTCCAGAAATCCTCATAGAGGTTCAAAGAGGAAAAATTCATGGTACTCCAAGCCACCTGTCGATGATAGATGGTCAGCATTTAGTGATCATGAGTATTAGCAATTTTTTTATGCTAATATTGCAAATGAAAGATGTGCATAATATAAATGTGATAGGTACTCACGCTTAGAGAGAAAAACTCGTGCAAACCGAGCAATTGGCTCAATGTTAGAGAAGCTTGCTTCTTATCAACATCAGGTGTAGAGGGGACAGGCTGAATTTTGCTCAAACCAGATGTTTGGCTTTCTTCATCATCTGCTGTATGTACATTCCCGCTATAAGTGGCCATATATCGGATATATCAGGAAAAAGGGCTTCAAAAAATTGCCTTTTGCTTGTTTTTTCTTCAAGCCTGATGATTTTGCATTTTGATTGCTACTCTTTATATGGAGGCAAGAACTGTATTGTCTCAACAGTATAATTAAATGTGTCACCTACTGGACATCAAGTATCACATCTTCATTAATGGCTGATTTGAAAGACTTCACAATCGTATCCCGAGCTCTTCTAAATACCCTTTCTCTATCGCTTATTAGTTTATAGCGATATTAGCAACCAAATCAAGAATTAATTACATAAATACTCAAATAACATGTCAAAGTTATATTTACAAAGACTAATAAGTTTTCAAAAATTATGGGTGTGTTCGTGTTTACTTTTTTTGTCTAAAAATTTGCTAAAAATTGAGGTTTTGGATGGATAGTGGAAGGAACCACGAGATGCATGGATAATAATAAGTGATGATGTGAGATGTGTGGTTGATATTGATGTTTGATTTTAACTTTTAGTTGTAGGTGATTTTTAGGTCCAATTTACCAAAAACCCCTCACCCACCCCATCCACCCCACCTCACCTCTACCCACATGACACCACACCCACTCCCCACGCCCCCACCGCCATCCCCTCCACCCCACCCACCCCCAACCCCTTGGGTCCTTGCCATCCGCCATGGAGGACTTCAGGTTTGGTATTTGGAGGCTATTTCAATGCTGCAATTTTGAGGCTGATTCAGAGAGAAATTGTCATGTCGAATCTGTGTATCACGTATGTGTGTATCTTATCTTTCAATCTCCCTTTCTCTCTCCTCAATCCTGCCGTTTCTGTTACTGGAAGCTTTCAATATCAATAAAACATCTGATTCTATCATCCAGTCTCAATTCTACTGTTAATCAATTGGTGTTAGTTACGTTAGTTTGGAGAAATACCATCTTCAGTATGAAATTCTCTCCACTACTGTAACAAATGGAGAACTTCGGAAGCAGACGAGTGCAGATCTCGTTAATAGAGAACTTATGGTTCTCTGTTAATGGAGATACATATCTGGCGATATCTCGTTCGAAGCAGAGGAGTGCAATTTTGGCCAGACGGAATTTTAGTGAGCGGAATTTGGCCGGCCGGAAATGGTAATGCCGGAGAGTTTAGCCGGAGCAGATGATCGGAGATTTGCCGGAGAAGATGACCGGAGATTTACCATTCGCCGGAGAAGATGAATGGAACATGGAAGAAGGCTCTGGAGAAGACGATCAGAATGGAAGAAGGAAACGGATTGAAGTGGAAAAATGCAAAAGTTTAAGGGTGGTTTAGTCACATTCTATTTTTTAGAGCTAGTTTTACAAAATGAAATTTTCTTTGACTTTCTTATAATTACAAATCTAATCTTACATGTGTATGCTAATGCCCCTAGTTTATATTATCCTTTACAAGACTAATACATCTAAAGATGATTTCTACCTAAAGTTTGACAGTTTGACAAAATATGATATCTCTTACATTACATCATCTTCAATATCAATTGTAAAACTGTCACATCTATTTCTGTAAATTTATATAAACAAATCATCTGCATGTGTATAAGTTGGCGTCGGTGGAAAAATTGTGGTACTTCTTGATTACCTATTTGGACCATGAATGTAAGCGACGTGTACAAAAGGGATTACCATTAAGCAAAGATCAATGATGATTAGGATTTGTTTCTCCTCCCCACGCCCGCGGTGGGGAGGATATTCTCCTCACACCGGGGAGGTGTCACCCACTGATTGGTGGAGTGGGTGGCCAAGAATGAAGAGAGTAATGGAAATGCTTTTAGGGTTGGGTTTTATGGTTAGGAGTTGTGATCACCTTTAAAAAGTCAAATGGTTGATCCAAATAATAAAGTCCTTAGTGGCAACTGAATTTTCAGGCTCAATAATTAACGACTTTCTTTTGTTTCTAGATAGGACGTTTGAAGCTTTACCTAATACCCCTCTTAATTGCTGTCGTCAAAATCTGCTCTTCATTGAAGGATTTTATGTTTTATTTTTTATATTTTATGTTTAATTTGAATAAGCGTGTTTCAAGCCATCAATTTTCAATCGTAAATCATGTGCTCGGAAGGAAACGGGGCAGACGGAGCAGAGCCAGAAAGTAACAATGGGACGAAAATAATGAAATATGCATGTAGTTTAAAAAAAAAAAAATCAAAATTTCTTAATATTTCCAAAATAAAAAAAATGTAAATCGAAAATTAAAAAATAAAATAAAAAATCCATATGTGGATATCCTGCATCTCGTTTAACTTTAATCCCTCAGTCCAGACGATAAATTTTGTTTCTATATAATGGGAAAAACGACGTTATGGAGATGGAGTGTAATAAATGGTGTAGTAGTGAATATGAAGATATGAATTTGACATGCAACTGGTTAGATATTTGTATAATATTTTTAAAAATATGTTGATATATATAGTCTAGAGACGAGTGTCAAAAAATCTAATGTACCGGTGTCTAGTATGTTGAACGGTATAAAATTCAACAAGGCGTGATATACTATTATGTAACGCATGCATTGAACACGTCTACATCTATATATCTAATAAACCAAGGGTGAAACCACCTTGAAATAACGTAGTAGTTTTAGGATAGCAAAAAGTTGATTTAATTTAGTGGTTTCAGGATAGAAAAATATTTTATTTTTATTTTTATATATGGTGTTGTTTTTTCCTGTTATGACATATGTCCATTTACTATGAAAG
The DNA here is from genome assembly GCA_018223645.1 of Jasminum sambac. Taxonomy (NCBI): domain Eukaryota; kingdom Viridiplantae; phylum Streptophyta; class Magnoliopsida; order Lamiales; family Oleaceae; genus Jasminum; species Jasminum sambac. The sequence continues at coordinate 25,558,879 of CP073648.1, read as the reverse complement.
AGAGTGCACCCAACTTCATGTGCTGAAACTATTAGATAAATGTGGAGTAACTTCCAAGAAATTGCTCAATGATAAAACTTTTTTTTTGAATTAATGATGAAACTAAATTTTAACCATATATTTTATTATAAATGAATATAGAATCAATCAATCAATATATCTTAACCAATCGACCATCGTATTAGCTTTTAATTTTTGTAATTCTTTTTAGAATTTGTTCACCTTTTTAACTTTCAGCTTATTTTGCCTTCAAAATTTAAATATTTTTTGATATTAAAATTTAAATAAATTGGAAGTACTTAACTTAATTATTAATGTTTAAATTGCCCACGTTATTTATTCTTTGTTTTTATTTTTTGTGAAATCTGAACAATCACATTATTAATTTTTACTATTCAGAGCAAATTAATTTGTTAGTTTTGTTCTAGAGAATTCTATCAAATATAGTGTTCTATATATATCAAACGAGTATGTGGTATAATGTTATAATAATGAATCCATGTCAATTTTTTTTGGTCCTGTGCCATTTTGTTTTCATATATTATTTTATTTTTGTATTATTTTTTTTAAGGATTTGAGCTAAGGGTTTTTAGGTCGACCGTTACATTTTGAAGAATTCTAGATAGACAATTTATATTGGCATTTTTAATTAGTATTTTTATAAGTCACATTTTCATTGGTGATCTATTGGTGCATATGTGTTTATCTCTTAATACACATCTTTATCATCTAACAAAAATATGTCAGGTTGACCGTATCACTTGAAATTATTAATCTAATGTCCATGTAGAATTACTCTAATATGTTTCTTATAATAAAGGCATCACTTTAGAGTGCATTTGGCATATGTATTTAAAAATTAATTTTTAAATATGTGGTTAAAATGTAAAAATCAAGTATTAAAATTAATAAATATAAAAAGTTATCAAATTAATGAGAAAAGGATTGAGTCATTTAATTCATAATGATAATTGACAAATCCTGATAATTTACTAAGTCATTATACCAAACTTGGAAATCATGTTGTTGAGTCAAAATTGCTAGCTAATAGGAAAAAGAAAAATTTGATCTATATGATGCAAGATTGCCTTAAGTTTGAAGGAACATTATCCGTCCATTTCGTTGGATGCATGAATATCCACAAAAGTTAGAACAATCACTTTTCAATATTTGACTATAATTCAATAAAATAAAATAAAATAAATCGATACTCAACCATGAATAGTTCTATGTTGTAGTACTATTGAATAGTATATATTATGGTGGTTTGAGGACCATATAATTTAAAATAAAATGGTGTACAAATCAAATCAACATCAAAGAAAATAAATAAATAGATAAATAAAATCCTAAACTTAATTCGATTAATTTCGTCGCTATTTGTCGTTTAGTTTGTTAAGGTTTGCTCTAATGAGATATAAACTATTACATTATTTATTACCTTCATGTATAGTTATTATATTTATTTATTTATTTTTCAGTATTAATTAATTAATTAATTGCTAAATAGTTGCGCGGTTGCGAACTCTAGTTTCGATTAAAAAAAGTGTGTGAATCGCCAAAACTAAGGTTGAGGTTGGCAAATGAAGAATACTTAAATGAATTTCACTTTTAAAAGAACTTTTTTTTTTTTTAATAATAATTTTGAGAAAGGGAAGATATTTTGTCAGCCCAGGCACTGGAGTTAGTTATGGGATCGGTAAGTAACAGTTAATTGTTTACGTAGGATTATACCTTAGAATTCTTAGAAATTGAGAATCAAGAAACAAGAAACATAGAGACGATAAGCTTTCATATCTGGCAAATTGAATTTTCTGTATTGTGCCTGATTTCTGGGACATAAACATAGTATATCATATTTTTAAAGGGAATTTGGTATGAGTAATTAAAGAGCAAAATAGGTTAGTCTGCGTTTGGTCAGATTAAAAAAAAAAAAAAGGTAAGCGCAGTAATTAAGGAAAAAATTAGGAAGTTACGTTTGAGTCCAATTGGATGATTTAGTCATTTATAAGTTAACTTTTGAATAGTGTTATTTTGTCATTTGTGAGCTCTACAAATTGTTATGATAAAGCGCATAAAAAAGGCCACAACTTTTGAAAGTTATTAAATCAAGTCCTAAAAATCCAATTTGTTTATATTAGTTCAAAATTTTAATTAAATTATACAATTTTATTTTTTATCTTTTATGGGAGAGAATTTTGTCCATAATTAAGTTTGTCTAATTAATTTGATACTAATTAGATAATTTTATTGAAAACTTTCAACGTAATAGGATTTCTTTACGTTGCTTTAACATTTCAAAATTTTCAGCGTAAATTTAATTATTGTTCATAAATAATATTTTATTAGGAATATATTCTTTGTAAAAAATATATACGAATACAAAGAATTAATAAAATCGAATCGAGAAAAATTAAAAAATTACTGCAATAAGCCTATATCTTTCTTGTAATACTTTCTTTTTATCAATAAAATTTATTTCCACGAGCTTGAATTTTCGAATCGGATATGTTTTAAAAATGGAAAAAAAAAAATTAAAAAACCGAGAAAAAAGAAAAAACCTACCCCTACCCACACACCACTTTTCCCCCAAACCACCACGGCATTTGCTGGTGGTAGTGGTGGTGATTCGAACCACCACAAATGCAGGAGTGGTTGAAACCACCGCAGCGGGTGGTTTCGAACCACCCTTGCGATGGTGGTTCGAAACCACCGCTGTATGTAGTTTCAGACCACCTCGGATCTGTGGTGGTTGAAACCACACGGATCTGTGGATTTCGAACCCGCGGTGGTGGTTGAGCCACCACCACCACCACCCGGCGGTCTTTGGTGGTGGTTTGAGAGTCTTGAGGGTGGAAGCGGAGGTGGGTAGGGTAGGTTTTTCTTTTTTTCTAGTTTTTAATTTCTTTTCTTTTCCATTTTTAAAACATATCAGACCAAAATTCAAGGCTCGTGAAATAAATTTATTGATAAGAGTTATTACAGAAGATATGGAGCTTATTGCAAAGAATTTTAGTTTTTGATTATTTATTAATTCTTTGTATTGATATATTTTTCTGATCTATTCTAATAAAATATTATTTATGAACAATAATTAAATTCGTTGAAAATTTTGAAATGTTAAATAGCGTGAAGAATCTATTCGTTGAAAGTTTTAGATAAAGTATCTGTAGTATCAGAATTAATTAGACAAACAATTAAGGGAATTCTCTCCCATATAAAGATAAAAAATAAAATTGTATAATTTAATTAAACTTTGAACTAATATAAACAAATTAATTTTAGGACTTGACTAATAACTTTCAAAAAGTTGTAACCTTTATGCATTTATATAACAATTTAGAAGTTATGAACAATGCTCTTTACTATTTTAAAAGTTAGGAAAAATGAGCGAAATCATCCAAATTAGCAGGCAACTCTTCTGATGGATTCTTGCTACTTTTTGGGACCCAAGCGTGCATAATATTTTACGGACCATTTACTTATTTCAACCTGTTTTCATTATTGTGAGAAATTGCTGTTTGGGGAACTGGGTGTTTGCTGGTGTTCGATTGGGACACAAAAATATATGCGTGAAAATAATGAGATAAAATAAGCACAGATGAAACAGAGGATTTAGCGTGGTTATGTATTTACTGCGTCCACGGACCCACACCAATATATTTCACTATCTCAAAGGAGAATTGCAAAAATACCACCTTTGTATTTTCTCTCTACCTACAAGAGTTTTATCATTCTACTCACTTTTTGTCTCTGTGTATAGCTTCTACTGCTTTGAAGCTCTCTCTACCTAAGATCTCTCTCTTTTCTCTCTATTGGTGTTGTAGTTGTGGTGTGTAACAATGCAAAATGGAGCTCAATTTATAGGCAAAATTAGGGGGGCAAATATGGAAGAAAAAACTTACCTAATCCTTTTGACTTTGAAAATATTTGGCCAATTTCCAAAAGCCATAATTCTTGACCATTTTCTTACCTCCCACCTAACAATCTCCCACTTGAAAGTGATTTTAATCAATCTTCACAATCATCTTTCACCTTGGGATATCTCATTTTGACTTAAGTGAAAAATATGATGTGGGTCACCACCTCTGTCTTCATTCTGAGAAGACCAGCGGAAGGTGACACCGGCTCAATTTCTCCTTAGTTCTTGTCTTTGTCATCATGTCAATTTGGATTCTTCTTTGCCTTGAATCTTTCAGCGTCAATACTCCATCTTCCAAAAGTGATCGATGAAGTGATAGCGAGGTCAATATGTTTGGTTACGGAATGAAATGCGAATTCTTTGCGGATGTATGTCGCACTCGACTATCCTGCATAAGACATTCTTCTCACATTCGAAACCCAGTGCAGCAACAAACCTTGTAACCATATCATCTCTTTGCTAGCCTCGATTGCGCCCGTGCTACCTTACGTAGTTGATAACGCCCAACAATCTTACGTATCTGCGAAATCCAGCTAAGCTGCGATGTAATGGCGTAAAGACATAGCGGTAGTGCTTCTCTGCGATCTACCTCGCCCGGACAAAATGCGCATCTCTGAGAAACCTCGTGGTTTCGCCGCCACGTCTAAAGCATAAGCATTTATCGGTAGTTCCCGTAGATATCTCAATATCCACTTTCTTGCATCCCAAATCTTTGCTTTCCAGGGGATTGCCATATATCGCTCACAACTCCCACTTTGCATGAGCAATATGCAGTGCAGTACACAAACCATGGCATACATCAAACTTCCAATGGGTGAGGCATATGGAATTTTAGCCATGAAGTTTCTCTCCTCTTGTCTTAGGAGGCGGTGGGTTGGATAGGCGGAAATGATTAGCTAATGGCGTCTTGGTAGCTTTGCTGCTCATGTTGAACCTTGCGAGGATTTGATCAACATACTTGGCTTTGTGACAGCGCAAAAACACCCTTTTGCTTGTCTCTACAAATTCTCATCCTAAATTTGCTTTGCTTCTCCCAAGTCCTTCATTTCAAATTCCACCGATAGTTAGCTTCTTCAACTTCTTGATCTCGTCCGTAATAAAGTGAGCTACTAACATGTCATCGACATAAAGTAACAAAATGATATACATTGGACTCGAACCGTTTGAAGTAGCAACAATGGTCGATTACACTTCATGTAGCCATTTTTGCATAAATCCGTCAAACTTCTTGTACCACTTGTCTAGGCGCTTGCTTTAAGCGTATGATCTTCTTCAATTTGCACACCAACTCCTCTTTTCCTTTCCTTTGAGAAGCCTTACGGAGTTCTTTGCATATATATTTCCTCCTCTAAGTCACCATGGAGAAAAGCCAGGTTTTCACATCTAAGCTTGCTCCAAGTGCAAGCCCTCATTGCAACAATACTCAACAACGATCGAATTGTTGTCAAACTTCTGGCTAGCGAAAAATATCTCAGTGTAGTCAATTCCTTCTTTACTGTGAAATCCTTTGACTACCAATCTGCCTTGTACCTCTTTGAACCATCATGTTCTTCTTTGATTACGTACACCCATTTGTTATTAAGAGCTTTCTTCCCTACGGGCAACCTTTCGGCTAGTTCCCACGTGCAGTTGGAGATGAGAGACTTTATCTCATCTTTCATTGCAAACTCCCTTATGAATCTCCCACTGACATGCCTCGTCATAGCATTGAGTTCATAGCATCGATGAGCAACATGTAGTTCATGTACTTTCGATTAGGAACATGAGTCGACTTGACCTCCTCACAATGGGAATTGGAGTGGAGGCTTGTGGTGAATCAACCTCAGGGGCGGGCTCCTCTGTGCAAACTCTCATCTGTCTGCCTTTGGCGTACTTCCTTACGGAGTGTCGTCCAGGAACATATGTTGGATAAATCATTTGTTGTGTCATTGGTGCATTGCATTTACGTCCTTGTACATTGCCTTTTCATTGAATATGACATCCGCACGATGAGTTTTTGTTGCAGTCATCCCAAAAGCGGTACCGAACTCGTCTCCACCATATCCAACAAAAGTACACTTTAGTGATTTGGAGTCTAACCTCCACTGGCATTGTCACTAATATTGCACATCTGCGACACAACCAAATACTTTCAAATGAAAGTTTCACTTCTTTCACTCCAAACTTCTTGTTATCCTGTACTCCAATGTAGTGCAAGCGGTCCACGATTAACTAGGTATGCGCCCGTATTGACTTCCAGCCAAAGCTGTTTTGGCGGGCCGGCATGTATCCTCATGTACGGCTCTTTTACGTCAGCGTCGATTCATGCGTTACGCAACTCCATTACATTGCGGTGTTCCTGGCAATGTTCGCTCCGGTTTGATGCCATTTGGTAACAAAATTTCTTGAGCAGCAAATCTTAGAAGTACTCTCCACCATTGTCAGATCTCAACTTCTTTACTATAAACCCAGTTTCATTCTCACCATGGCCTTCCACTTCTTGAGCGCCTCGAACACATGGTTGTGTCTCAAAAGTAAACCCGCCAACCTACTCAGTGGTCATCAATGAAAGTCACAGTATGACTTTCATGTCGATAAGCTGTTGGACCCACACATACTGTGTGGACAAGTTCAAACTTCTCTTTCTTTAGAGTTACTGCCACTTGTATTGAAACTCACCCGTTTACGCTTCGAAAAATACAACTTTGCCATAAAGTCTAAATCAATGGTGAAGCCACTGGTAGTTTCCTTTTGCATGCATGTACTTGAGCCTTACGGCTCCATATGCCCAAGTCTTTGGTGCCACAAGTTAGCATCCTTACTATCGACAGCTGCGATTGTCATACACGCGTCGCCGTCGTGTATAGGTGCCACTATCCTTGCCCACGTCACGATTATCATGGCCCCCTTGGTGATTTTCCAATTATCACGAGCTTGTGTCACATCCTTCTCTCGACAATTGTTTGGCGGAGATCAAATTTTCCTCAGTGCGGAATATGTCTCCGTCCTTCAATTTCCATACGGATCCATTGACATTGATGCGCTTCTCCTATACCCACCACCTTTGCAAGGATGATCGTCTCGAGATATACTTCTCGAAGTTTCGAAACATAATTTACAAAAAGTGTCGAGTTGCGGTGGCATGGAGCGATGCTCAGTCTATTACCCAATAGTCGGCCTTCCTCTCCATGGAGCATATCAAAGCATCACGTGTTTCTTCGGTCCACGACATTGACCTCGGTCTTGTTCTCCGTTTCCTTTGGAGTGCCTACCTGGATTTTTGTAAGTGCCCAATCGACCGCAATTCAACATTCAACGATTTTGACTTGTTGGAATTTATGTGATTTGGATCTCGATGCGCCATTCCTCGACTTACTCGTCACGCCCGTGCCCTCTGTTTGAACTTACGCCTCTGCTATCTACATTGGCGGCCGGAAGTTGAAATTTGCATCGCCCCATCTCGGATCTCCTCAGTCAAGATCATGCTCTGCGTCATCGAACTTCAATTTAGACTTTCCGGCCGAGCTCGATGGGCATGTTGTGCCATTCGGCTCTCAGAAGCGCCCAAGAATTAATAGAGCTCGAACTTCATCACTAAGAAGTGATTTCCACCGTTGTCAATTTGTCTACTACCTCATTGAATTCGTTGAGGTGTTCTCCAAATCTCCGCTTTTCTGTCATCTTCATATTGAACAATTTCTTGATCAAATGCACTTTATTTCTTTATGAGGCAATTGTTCATACATCTTTGGATAAATTGCCATGAGAGGCGTCGTTGTCTTCTCATTTTTAATGTTAGCGACCGACTTTGATAAGGTCAATCTAATTACGCCGAGTGCTTTTCGATCAAGCACCTCCCCCATTAAATCGTCTTTCTCGTCTTACGGCTTTTCTTTCACTTATATAGGTCCTTGATACAAATAGTCCTCCATTTGCATTTTCAATATCCAAAATTTTTTCCATCAAATTTATCAATTTGGAAATTCTCGTCTATCGCCATTACTCCCCTCGAACAAATGTGATTTTTAGAAATGGATTTCCCGATGTGGAAGAATCGATTCTGGCTGCAACCTGAGCATACTAAGAATTTCAAGAGATATCACAAACAAAGCTACGATACGAGTTGTTGAAGCCCAGAGACTATTAATTAGCCACACGATCGATTGGACACAAAAATATATCTGTTGAGAAAATAATGGACACTAAAATAAGCACAAATATGAAACACCGAGATTTAACGTGGTTACATTGCGCTACTCGATCACGGACCCACACCAATATATTTCACTATCTCAAGGAGGAGTACAAAAAATACCTACTATTTTTATGTTTCTACCTCACGAGGTTTTATCACTCTACTCACTTTTGTCTCTCGTGTATAACTCTGCTGAAGCTCTCTCTCTACCACAAGATCTCTCTCTTTTCTCTCTATTGGTGTTGTAGTTGTGGTGTGTAACAATGCAAATGGAGAGGCTCAATTTATAGGCAAATTGGGGGGGCAAATATGGAAGAAAAACTTGCACCTAATCCTTTTGACTTTGAAAATATTTGGCCAATTTCCAAAAGCCATAATTCTTGACCATTTTTTCTTACCTCCCACCTAACAATTACATTGATTACAAAGGAAATACTGTATTATGATGTCAATTTGTCCTGTTTCCTAGTTTTAGTGAAGTTTTCTATGTTTGTAGGCTAGCTGGATTTGTCCATATGGGTTTATATAATTTCTTTTCTCTAGCTAAAAGTTAATAAAGTTTTCAATTTCTTCCTATCCCAAAAAGCATGGCGTCAATCGCTTCTCCGCGGTGGCATTATCTACTGATGTTTCTATTGTCTACCATGTTGTGCAGATTTTCAGGCGTCGTATTTTCTCTGTGTTAGCGTTTGTTTTTGTAACGTACATAGAACTTTCTTGCATACTGAAGCTAGTTGCCTTCTTGGGTTTGCAGATTGCTACGACCCTTTGGATCCCAGTGGAAATGTTACAATTACTTTCAACATACTCAAGTACACACTCAACGGCTATGTGGTTACTACTGTAAATAAAAGTTTGTTTTTAAGCTTCGTGTTAAATTTAGTCTTTTCTCAAAAGAGCTACCTTGAATAGGTACTCTCGAGTATATTTACTGAAGTGAATCCACAATCTTGAACAATATTAATTAATGACAAATCAACAAGAGCCATGATCAAGTACCCACAGTGGGGAAAAAAAAAATTAGGTGTGGTGGTGGGCTCATGTTAAAGGCTTGATTATATATTATTAAATCGGCTGCGTAGATTTTAAAAAAAAATTATAAATTTTTTTTGGGTGATGTGGCGCCCTGTGAGGGCGCATGTGGCATCCCATGTGGGGGTTCGGTACCCACGTGGTTATCCGAACAAAACCAGAATCAACATAGTAAAATCTTGGTCACTAAATGAACTCATTGAGAGTAAATTTCGGTTGTCTATATTTCTATATCGGCCAGTAATTTCAACTCTTTCTGTAGGCAAGAGTAACAATTCAAAACTATTATTAGTATCGTCATATAGAGAAACCGGGTTGGAGACTAGGTTGGGCATGGACAAGAGAAGAGGTCATTTGGTCAATGTCAGGTGCTTTCGCGATCCAACAAGGAAATTGTTCGACTTTCAAATTTGAAGTACCACATTCGTGCAAGAAGGATCCCATGATAGTTGATCTGCAGCCAAATGCATCGCCACAAAACAAATCCAACGGTTGTTGCTATGGTGGGATTCTTGCTGCCTATGTTGTTCATCCTTCCTTGTCCAACACGTCTTTCGAGGTTACAGTTGGAAATTTGGAGACGAACACTCCTGGGTACAAACCTACAAATCTTACTCTAATAACTCCAAGGCCCTATCATACATGTGACCAGTTGATGGACACACTTCTGCGGTTTCTTCGGTTATTGGCGGAAGAAGAGAAGAGCAAGTTTTTAGTAAGTACTTCATTGCCAAGTTTAGCCTTTCTTCATTTCAACTTTTTTCTACCTATTAAAAAAAATGGTTCCATTACTCAATCAAACTCAATCCTCAATTAACCATGTCTAAAATAATTACTTGTTGCTATCAATACATCTCATGGTCTCACTACTGTTTGAACTGAAATGTTAACTTTTAGTAAAAATAAAATTTATCCCGATGTACACTTAATTTCAAGTAATAATGCAATCTAGCTTATGTCTTGGATCTATTAAAATAATTGATTTCTCTTGTTTTCAGGGACATGGAAATTGACATGCACATACTCAAGTTATTTGGCAAACAAAATGCCAGTTTGTTGCGTTTCACTCTCGTCGTTTTATAGCCCTAAAGTCACATCGTGCCCTTCATGTAGCTGTGGATGTAAAGTAGCTGACCACCCAAAATCATGTACTAGGTATATTTTAGCAAACTAAACATGTGTGATGTGTCCTCTCTAAGGATTTTATTCCTTCAGATAAGGTGATTTAACATTTGTCTTGTGTTTTTGCACGTGTATCCAACAGAGATGGTTCAGTTTCACCAGACATTGATATGGTTCAATGCACCGATCACATGTGTCCACTTTGAATTCACTAGCATATTAAGAACAATTACATGGACCATTGGAGAGTGAAGCTAACAGTCTCTAATTACAACTATGGCAAAAATTACTCTGATTGGAATGTCTTGGCTCAACATCCTGGCTTCGGATAGCCTGCCACTGCGTATCGCTTCAACGTACAGCACAAGTCTCCCAACCATAGGTGTCCCGGGTAACCTTATTTTTGCAATATTCATCTTCATTCATTTCTCAATAGTGAACTTATTATTAAACATAATATTAAATGATAAACGTTTGCTTTGATCAGCGTAGAATTTTAGATCGAGTGGTTTAATATGGCAAACTGGACGAATAAGACAAAAAAGTCATAATTTTGTTTGTTGTAATATCAAACATCGTCAAATACTGTACCATTACCAAATTTAAAATTGTTTTGTTTTGCAGAAGAAGTTGCTGTGTTTTGGGGAAAGCCCTTCTACAACACTGAACTCTTACAATTTGATAAAGATCAACTGGGCTCTGTAACTACAGAAATGCTTTTAAAAAAAGAGTTAAAATCATTTACACTGAGCAATGGTTGGGGATTTCCAAGAAGAGTATATTTCAATGGTGAAAATTGCAAAATGCCACTTCCAGATTCCTTCCCCATGCTACCAAATGGCAGCTATGGTAATCAAAGCCAATTTCTTTTTCATATGCTTGTAGTCTACTTGACATACAAGATATTTGTAGGGTTTTGATTATTTTTTTTTCTTCTTCATGTAATTGCAGGCTGTTTTTGTAATGACCCTTGCTGTAAAGAAGTCCAGTTTTGGAATTTTTAATGATTGGTTTAACAGAATCTTGCATGTATCTATGTAGTCCAACTCTGGTACCCACCATGGGTACTTTACGGTGCCAATAGGTTTGGTGGTGGTGGGGAACATAGACACAAAAAAAAATTGGTTGATGATGTAACGCCACAAAATGATGCCACATTGGCGTGGGGATGGCCCTTATGGCGCCCACGTTGGGAACAGAGCCAATCCGTGTATGTATATATGCAATCTTTTTGTAAAGTTCTATATAAATTAGATTTGACTTTCGAACTCCGAGTAGCACAAAAAGAAAACGACAAGCCATATCAAACTTAATACAATCATGTGATTTATGAAGTATTCCAAAATAGTTTTTCAATATGAATCCATCACGAAAAAAAAAAGAAAGTAGAATTATGAAGTTGAATTCATAATATAACCTTCAGTCAAATTAAATTACAATTCAATGTTTCATATTTCGTGATAATATTGCCTTTTGATTCCTATATATAAGTATGGTACAAAGAACACATCCCAGTTCAATAAGCAAAGGTTACGTCACGTATTGAGAGATGCCCTCTCCAGCACGAGCGGACTCACAGTGGGGGCACTGGGGACAATTTTCCCCTCTACAAATTTGAAAGTTTTGCTTCAAACTATGATGATTTTCGATTTCGCTAATTATATTCACACACCAATTTTAATTACTACACGACATTTTAATTATCTTAAAGGTTCTCAATATTTAATTTTTTATATAATTACATCCTTAACTTTTTTTTATTCAATTGTTATTTTTAAGTTTCAATACTTGTAAATTTGATCTGTATAGATAGTTTTTTGTCTTAAAATTTTATTTACTTAGACATCAAATTCATTGTTGATCCATCATAATTTTAAATAATGAAAACTATAATGTTTACGAAACGCGAATATATATTGTTTGCTAATTTCAAAGAATGCTGACACAATATTTGAATATAAATTAATTTTGGGTAGAAAGTAAGTTGATTATTAAAAATTAATTATAAAAAATGTAACAGAAATTTGAGGCATAATTGTAGTTATAAATCAAGTTGAATCCCTTTTCATGCAATTAAAATGGGGTGTACATAATACGTTGTGTAGTATGAATATAATTAGCCTTTAAATTTTACGAAATTTACCTTCATATATAAATATTTTTCATGAACGGTAAGTAATTTGTATTTGTCTGGCGGTAAAAACTTCAAACTTTCCTCCTACAAGGTTTCCTCCTAGAAGGTTATGTGTTCAACTCTCAAAAGTTACATATTTTACTATTTTCAATTTTTCATTATAGAATTGTTCAATTAATTCCTAAGTAACCTTTATTATCTTTAACAATTTAGTCTTAATCTCTTAGAAAATATTTTTTTCAATCTCTCACTTGACCTAAGATAAATAAAATTATATATTTCCTACATGAGCCAATAACACATTATTAGAATCTATTAGAAATATAATAGAATGACTGAATTACAGTTAAAAATAAAAGTAAATTTTTATTAGTGCCAAACTATCAAAGTTTAATAGTTATTTCGTAATTTTGCTAAACTTTTAGTGACCATAGTTAAAATTAACCCATATAAGGTGCTAAATAAGATTATTGCATCAAGATCGTGAAGGGTTGCAACATTATTAATTTCAATAGTTATTTATTAATGGTTGCAACATCCTTTACAAAAGCATCCTAGCAGATCTGTAGCACTTGCAATACCTCAAAAATGAAATTTGCTATCTGGGTTCGAACCCCAGTAGCGGAAAAACAATTTTTTGTTTTTTATTTTATCGTTTAAATTTTAAAGAGTGCTTGCAAAGTCTTTCACAAACATCCACTGTGTCGTTGGTACTACCTTCTTTCTTTTATTGCTACCAAAGTTCGAACCTAATTGTTGTAAAAAAATGTTGTCTGCTTTTTAATTTTTATTTTAACCTTTGTAGACTAAGTGATTAATATTAACTCCACATTTTATTTGTTTAAAAAATTCTCCATCTCTGTCTATTTCAATAAAAAAATCTAACAAATTTTTCTTTAAAATTATTACTTTTTACTTGTTATTGAATAATACAACCACTCAATAATAATAATAATAATAATAATAATAATAATAATAATAATAATAATAATAATAATAATAATTTCTATCAAATCTGTACTCCTGAAATTTGAGGAAACTATTTTCTTTTATTTCTTTATTAATTATTGTTTCTGTAAAAATAATACAAATAAAACCTTTTAATTCTTTTGTATTAATATTTGAATGGAAATCCGTCATTAGAGATTTTATTTGAGGTAATATGTGTTATATAATATAATTATAGATAAAAAAAATTTAGCGCAAAATAATGTAGGACAAATTTGATAGAAATAGTACTTTGATACCGTTATATAAGAATAAGGGTGATATACAAGATTGTTCGAATTATAAAGGAATAAAGCTTATGAGCCATACAATGAAGTTATGGGAGAGGGTAATTGAGCATAGGTTGAGACGTATTTTCCCAATTTCAGAAAATCAATTTGGGTTTATGCCTGGCCGATCGACTACAGAAGCTATTCATCTACTGAGACAATTAATGGAGAAATATAAGGCTGGGAAAAAAGATTTACACATGATTTTTATCGACCTCGAGAAAGCCTATGACAGAGTACCTAGAGATGTGCTTTGGTGGGTATTGATGAAGAAAAAAGTACCTCTTAAATACATAAACATTGTCAAAGATATGTATGAGAGAGTCGTTACAAATGTTAGGACGGGTGGTGGAATGACAGATGGTTTTCCGGTTACAATTGGATTACACCAGGGCTCTGCACTCAGCCCTTTTTTGTTTGCTATAGTAATGGATGATCTTACGAGGCATATTCAAGATGAGGTACCATGGTGCATGCTATTTGCAGATGATATAGTTCTAGTTGACGAGACTAGGGCAGGTATAAATGATAAGTTGGAGCTTTGGAGGCACACTTTAGAGACTCGCGGTTTTAGACTAAGCAAATCAAAGACAGAATACATAGAGTGTTTATTTGGTGGTAGGAGTAAGACGGATACTCTTGTAGTTGAGTTAGGTGGTGAGGTGGTTCCAAAGAGGGATAGCTTTCGTTATTTGGGATCAGTAGTTCAAACCGATGCTGACATAAAGGGTGATGTAAATCACAGGATTAATGCTGGATGGATGAAGTGGAAAGGTGCCTCAGGGGTTTTATGTGACCGTAATATGCCTTTGAGATTAAAAGGAAAAATTTATAGGACAGCTGTGCGGCCGGCGTTTCTATATGGCAGTGAGTGTTGGGCAGTTAAGAAGGTAGATGAACAAAAATTGAGTGTGGCGGAAATGCGTATGCTGAGGTGGATGTGTGGAAAGACGAGGAAAGATAAAATTGCTAATGTAGAGATTCGTGGTAGATTAGGAGTGGCCCCCATTGAGGATAAGATGAGAGAGACTCGATTAAGATGGTATGGACATATACTGCGGAGACCTGAGGGCGCACCCGTTCGGAAGAGTGAGAGTATTAGGGTAGGAAGTGTAAGGAGAGGTAGAGGGAGACCGTTAACAACATGGATGCAAGTTATTCGCAAGGATATGCGTGTTATGCAGGTAGATGAGCAACTAGCCGTAGATAGGAGTGCATGGCGTACTAAAATTCATATTGGCGACCCGGTGTGATTTTCTTATATGGCTCCACACGGCCGACCCCTACTCATAGGGAATAAGGCTTAGTTTGTTATTGTTATTATATAAAATTACTAATGTAAGTAAAAGTTTAGGATCTCTAAAAATATTTAAAATGTAGTGCAAACATAAAATTTAATCCGAACATAACTCACGTAGTTTACCACATGCGCCAATAAATCATCATTCAAATATATTAAAAATCTAAAAAAATGACTGAATTACAGTTAAAAATATAAGTAAATTTTTATTAGTACTAAACCTTCAAACTTTAATAGTTATTTCATATTTTTGCTACTCTTATAGTGACTAGAATTAAAATTAACTCATATACGGTGACACAAATAAGATTATTGAATGAAGAGTGTGAACGGTTAAAACATCATTTTAATAATTATGTAAAAACGAATGCAACACCATTTCTAGTAGCATTCGCTATAGCACTGGCAACGCCTCAAAATTCAAATTTGGTATAGCTTTAAGATTTATTGGGTGCTTGCAACGTCTTTTCCAGAAACATCCACTTTGTCGTAGGTTCTACCTTATTTTATTGCTACCTAGGTTCGAACTCGACTGTTGGAAAGAAAATGCTGTCTGCTTTTTAATTTTTATTTTATCCTTTGTTGCCTAAAGGGTTTAATTATGGCGAATTATATTAATATGATAACCTTTAATACTATAGTTAAAATTATCCCATATACGGTGATAAATGAGATCATTGTATCAAGAGTGGAGGGTTGCAACATTATTTCAATAGTTATTTATTAACGATTGCAACACCCTTTGCAAAAGCATTCGCTGTAGCACTGGCAATACCTCAAAAATGAAATTTGGTATACGGGTTTGAACCCGGGCAGCGGAAAAACAATTCTTTGTTTTTTATTTTATACTTTAAAATTTAAAATTTTAAAGATTGCCCGCAACGCCTTTGTAAGAAACTTCCACTGTGTCGCTGGTACTACCTTCTTTCTTTTATTGCTGCCAAAGTTCTAAGATGATTGTTGGAAAATAATGTTGTTTGCTTTATAATTTTTATTTTAACTTTGTAGCCTAAGGGATTAATTCTAACTCGACATCTTATTTGTATAAAAAATTCTCCATCTTCGTCTATTTCAATATCAAAATCTGACAAAATTTTGTTTAAAGTTATTACTTTTTACTTGTTATTGAATAATACAACGACTCAATAATAATAGTTTCTATCAAACTTGTACTCCTGAAATTTTACGAAACTATTTTCTTTTATTTATTTATTAATTATTGTTTCTATAAAAATAATACAAATAAAACATTTTAATTCTTTTTTATTAATATTTTAATGGAAATTTGTCATTAGAGATTTTAGAAGAGGTAATATGTGTTATATAATATAATTATAGATAAAAAAACATTAGCTCAAAATAATATTGGACCAAATTACTAATGTAAGTAAAAGTTTAGGATCTCTAAAAATATTTTAAATGTAGTGCGGATATAAAATTTAATCCGAATATAACTCACGTAGTTTACCACATGCCCCAATAAACCATCATTTAAATATATTAAAAATATAAAAAAATGACTGAATTACAGTTAAAAATATAAGCAAATTTTTATTAGTGCCAAACTTTCAAACTTTAAGGGTTATTTCGTGTTTTTGCTCAACTTTTAGTGACTAGAATTAAAATTAACCAATATACGGTGGCACAAATAAGATTAATGCATGAAGAGCGTGAACGGTTAAAACATCATTTTAATAATTATGTAAAAACGATTGCAACATAATTCCCAAGAGCATCCGTTGTAGCACTGGCAATGCCTCAAAGTTCAAATTTGGTGTTCGTGAACGAACCCCGACAGCGGAAAAACTTCCTTTTTTTAAAATTAATCCGTTATAGCTTGAAGATTTATTGGGTGTTTGCAATGTCTTTTCTAGAAATGTCCACTGTGCCGCAGGTTTTGCCTTCTTTTGTTGCTACCTAGGTTCGAACTCGACTATTGGAAAAAAAATGTTGTATGCTTTTTACTTTTTATTTTATCCTTTGTAGCCTAAAGGGTTTAATTATGGCAAATTATATTAATACGACAATCTTTAATGCTATAGTTAAAATTACCCCATATACGGTGATAAATGAGATCATTGTATCGAGAGCGAAGGGTTGCAACATTATTTCGATAGCTATTTATCAACAATTGCAACACCCTTTGCAAACGCATCTGTTGTAGCACTGGCAATACCTTAAAAATGAAATTTGGTATTCGGGTTCGAGCCCTGATAGCGGAAAAACAATTTTTTTTTATTTTATACTTTAAAACCTTAAATTTTAAAGATTGGTTGCAACGTCTTTGTCAGAAACTTCAACTGTGCCACGCATCCTTCCTTCTTTCTTTTATTGCTACCAAAGTTCGAAGATGATTGTTGGAAAAAAATGTTGTCTACTTTTTAATCTTTATTTTAACCTTTGTAGCCCAAGGGATTAATTCTAACTCGACATCTTATTTGTATAAAAAATTCTCCACCTTGGTCTATTTCAATATAAAAATCTAACAAAATTTTCTTTAAAATTATAATTTTTTACTTGTCATTGTATAATACAACGACTCAATAATAATAGTTTCTATCAAATTTGTACTCCAGGAATTTTAAGAAACTGTTTTCTTTTATTTATTTATTAATTACTGTTTCTACAAAAATAATACGAATAAAACATTTTAATTCTTTTTTATTAATATTTTAATGCAAATATGCCATTATAGATTTTATAAGAGGTAATATGTGTTATATAATATAATTATCAATAAAAAAAGCTAAAAGTAATGTAGGATAAAATTACTAATGTAAGTAAAAGTTTAGGATCTCTAAAAATATTTGAAATGTAGTGCAAGAATAAAATTTAACCCGAATCTAATTAATGCAGTTTACCACACGCCCCAATAAACCATCACTTAAATATATTAAAAATCTAAAAAAATGACTGAATTACACTAAAAAATATATCTAAATTTCTACTAGGGCTAAACTTTCAAACTTTAATGGTTATTTTGTATTTTTGCTAAACTTTTAGTGAGTGGAATTAAAATTAACCCATATACGGTGACACAAACAAGATTAATGCATCAGGAGCGTGAACGGTTAAAACATCATTTTAATAATTATATAAAAACGATTGCAACATAATTCCTAATAGCATCCGCTGTAGCACTGGCAATGCCTCAAAGTTCAAATTTCGTATCTGGGTTCGAACCCCAGCAACGGAAAAACTTCCTTTTTTTAATTAATCCTTTATAGCTTTAAGATTTATTGGGTGCTTGCAACGTCTTTTTTAGAAACGTCCACTGTGTCGCTGGTTCTTCCTTCCTTTATTGCTACCTAGGTTCGGACTCGACTATTGGAAAGAAAATGTTGTCTGCCTTTTAATTTTTATTTATCCGTTGTAGCCTTAAGGGTTTCATTATGGCGAATTATGTTAAGACGATAATCTTTAATACTATAGTAAAAATTACCCAAAATGTAGTGAAAAATAAGATCATGGTATCAAGAACGAAGGGTTGCAACATTATTTCAATAGTTATTTTTCAACGATTGGAACACCCTTCGCAAAAGCATTCACTGTAGCATCGGCAATACCTCAAAAATGAAATTTGGTATCCGGGTTTGAACCCCGGCATCGGAAAAACAATTTTTTGTTTTCTATTTTATACTTTAAAACTTTAAATTTTAAAGATTGCTTGCAGCGTCTTTGTTAGAAACTTCAACTGTTCCGCTGGTGCTGCCTTCTTTCTTTTATTGTTCCAAAAGTTCAACAATGATTGTTGGAAAAAAATGTTGTCTGCTTTTTAATTTTTATTTTAACATTTGTAGCCTAAAGGATTAATTCTGATTCGACATCTTATTTGTATAAAAAAATTCTTCATCGTCGTCCCTTTCAATATAAAAATCTAACAATTTTTTTTTAAAATTATTACTTTTTACTTGTTATTGAATAATACAACGACTAAATAATAATAGTTTCTATCGTATTTGTACTCCTGAAATTTTAAGAAACTATTTTCTTTTATTTATTTATTAATTATTGTTTCTATGAAAATAATGCAAATAAAACATTTAAATTCTATTTTATTAAAATTTTAATGGAAATCTGTCATTATAGATTTTATAAGAGGTAATATGTGTTATATAATATAATGATAGATAAAAAAATTAGCTCCAAATAATATAGGGCAAAATTACTAATGCAAGTAAAAGTTTAAGATCTCTAAAAATATTAAAAATGTAGTGCAAATAAAAAATTTAGTCCGAATATAACTGACGTAGTTTACCACATGCCCCAATAAACCATCATTTAAATATATTCAAAATCTAAAAAAAATGACTGAATTACAGTTGAAAATATAAGTAAATATTTATTAGAGCTAAACTTTCCAAATTTAATGGTTATTTCATATTTTTGCTAAACTTTTAGTGACTAGAATTAAAATTAACCCATATACGGTGACACAAATAAGATTAATGCCTGAAGAGCGTGAATGGTTAAAACATCATTTTAATAATTATGTAGAAACGATTGCAACATAATTCCCAACAGCATCCGTTGTAGCACTGGCAATGCCTCAAAGTTCAAATTTGGTATCAGGTTCAAATGCCACCGTGGAAAAACTTCCTTTATTTTTTTAAATTAATCCTTTATAGCTTTAAGATTTATTGGGTGCTTGCAACATCTTTTCCAGAAACGTCCACTGTGTCGCTGGTTCTGCCTTCTTTTATTGCTACCTAGGTTCGAACTCGACTATTGGAAAGAAAATGCTGTCTGCTTTTTAATTTTTATTTTATCCTTTGTAGCCTAAGGGGTTTAATTATAGCAAATAATATTAATACGATAATCTTTAATACTATAGTTAAAATTACCCCTTATACGGTGATAAATGAGATCATTGTATCAAGAACGAAGGGTTGCAACATTATTTCAATAGTTATTTATCAACGATTGCAACACCCTTCGCAAAAGTGTCCGCTGTAGCATCCAGGTTTAAACTCCAGCATCGGAAAAACAATTTTTTGTTTTTTATTTTATACTTTAGAACTTTAAATTTTAAAGATTGCATGCAACGCGTTTGTCAGAAACTTCAACTGTGCCGCTGGTCCTGCCTTCTCTCTTTTATTGCTACCAAAGGTCGAAGATGATTGTTGGGAAAAAATGTTGTCGGCTTTTTAATATTTATTTTAACCTTTGTAGCCTAAGGGATTAATTCTAACACGACATCTTATTTTGTATAAAAATTTCTCCATCTTCGTCTATTTCTATATAAAAATCTAACAAAATTTTCTTTAAAATTATTACTTTTCACTTGTTATTGAATAATACAATGACTCAATAATAATAGTTTCTATCAAATTTGTACTCCTGAAATTTAAAGAAGCCATTTTCTTTTATTTATTTATTAATTATTGTTTCCATAAAAATAATACAAATAAGACATTTAAATTCTTTTTTATTAATATTTTAATGGAAATCTGCCATTAGATATTTTATAAGAGGTAATATGTGTTACATAATGTAATTATAGGAAACAAAATAGCTCAAAATATTGGACAAAATGCAAATATACAATTTAATCCGAATATAACTCACGTAGTTTACCATGCGCCAATAAACCATCATTTAAATATATTAAAAATCTAAGAAAAATGACTGAATTACAGTTAAAAATGTAAGTAAATTTTCATTAATTAGTGCTAAACTTTCAAACTTTAATGCTTATTTCGTATTTTTGCTAAACTTTTAGTGACTTGAATTAAAATTAATCCATATACGGTTATACAAATAAGATTAATGCATGAAGAGCGCGAATGGTTAGACCATCATTTTGATAATTATGTAAAAACGATTGCAACATAATTCCCAATAGCATCCGCTGTAGCATTGGGAATGCCTCAAAGTTCAAATTTGGTATCTGGGTTTGAACCCCAGCAGCGGAAAAACTACCTTTTTTTAAAAATTAATCTTTTGTAGCTTTAAGATTTACTGGGTGCTTGCAACGTCTTGCCCAGAAACGTCCACCGTGCCGCTGGTTCTGCCTTCTTTTATTGCCACCTAGGTTCAAACTCAACTATTCGAAAGAAAATGCTGTCTCCTTTTTAATTTTTATTTTATCCTTTGTAGCATAAAGGGTTTAATTATGGCGCATTATATTAAGACGATAATCTGTAATACTATCCTTTGTAGCGGTGACAAATGAGATCATTGTATCAAGAGCGAAGGGTTGCAACGTTATTTCAATAGTTACTTATCAACGATTACAACACCCTTCATAAAAGCATTCGCTGTAGCACTGGCAATACCTCAGAAAAGAAATTTATTATCTGGGTACGAACCCCGGCAGCGGAAAAACAACTTTTTTTTTTATTTTATACTTTAAATTTTAAAGATTTGTTGCAACGTCTTTGTCGGAAACTTCAACTGTACCACTCATCCTGCCTTCTTTCTTTTATTGCTAACAAAGTTCGAAGATGATTGTTGGAAAAAAATGTTGTCTACTTTTTAATCTTTATTTTAACCTTTGTAGCCCAAGGGATTAATTCTAACTCGACATCTTATTTGTATAAAAAAAATCTCCACCTTGGGCTATTTCAATATAAATATCTAACAAAATTTTCTTTAAAATTATAACTTTTTACTTGTTATTGTATAATATAACGACTCAATAATAATAGTTTCTATCAAATTTGTACTCCTGAAATTTTATGAAACTAATTTTTATTTATTTATTTATTAATTACCATTTCTATAAAAATAATACAAATAAAACATTTTAATTATTTTTTTATTAATATTTTAATGGAAATCTGTCATCAAAGGTTATATAAAAGGTAATATGTGTTATATAATATAATTATAGATAAAAAAACATTAGCGCAAAATATTGGACAAAATGCAAATATACAATTTAATCCGAATATAACTCACGTAGTTTACCACATGCCCCAATAAACCATCATTTAAATGTATTAAAAATCTAAAAAAATGACTGAATTACAGTTAAAAATATAAGTAAATTTTCATTAGTGCTAAAATTTCAAACTTTAAAAGGTTACTTTTATTTTTGCTAAACTTTTAGTGACTATAATTAAAATTAACCCATACACGGTAACACAAATAAGATTAATGCATGAAGAGTGTGAACGGTTAGAACATCGTTTTAATAATTATGTAAAAACGATTGAAACATAATTCCCAATAGCATCCGCTGTAGCACTAGCAATGCCTCAAAGTTCAAATTTGGTATCCGGGTTCGAACCCTGGCAGCGGAAAAACCGCCTTTTTTTTTAAAAAAATTAATCCTTTATAACTGTAAGATTTATTGGGTGTTTGCAACGTCTTTTCCAGTAACGTCCACTGTGCCGCTGGTTCTGCCTTCTTTTATTGCTACCTATGTTCGAACTCGACTGTAGGAAAGAAAATGCGGTCTGCTTTTTCATTTTTATTTTATCCTTTGTAGCCTAAAGGGTTTAATTATGGCGCATTATATTAAGAAGATAATCTTTCATACTACAGTTAAAATTACCCATATGCAGTGATAAACGAGATCATTGTATCAAGAGCTATGGGTTGCAACATCATTTCAGTAGTTACTTATCAACGATTGCAACAACTTTCGCAAAAGCATCTACTGTAGCACTGGCAATACCTCAAAAAATGAAATTTGCTATCTGGGAATGAACCCCGGAAGCGGAAAACTAATTTTTTTTTCATATTATACCTTAAAACTTTAAATTTTAATGATTGCTTGCAATGTCTTTGTCAGAAGCTTCAATTGTGCCGCTGGTGCAGCCTTCTTTCTTTCATTGCTGCCAAAGTTCGAAGATGATTGTTGGAAAAAAATGTGGTCTTCTTTTTAATTTTTATTTTAACCTTTGTAGCCTAAGGGATTAATTCTAACTCGACATCTTATTTGTATAAAAAATTCTCCTTCTTCATCTATTTCAATATAAAAATCTAACAAAATTTTCTTTAAAATAATTAGTTTTTACTTGTTATTGAATAATGCAACGGCTAAATAACAATAGTTTCTACCAAATTTGTACTCCTGAAATTTTTAGAAACTATTTTATTTTATTCATTTATTAATTATTGTTTTTATAAAAATAATACAAATAAAACATTTCAATTCTTTTTTATTCGTATTTTAATGGAAATCAGCCATTAGAGATTTTATAAGAGGTAATACGTGTTATATAATATAATTATAGAAAAAAAATTAGCTCAAAATATAGGACAAAATTACTACTATAAGTAAAAGTTTAGGATCTCTAAAAATATTTAAAATGTAGTGCAAATATAAAATTTAACCTGAATATAACTCACGTAGTTTACCACATGCCCCAATAAACCATCATTTAAAGATATTAAAAATCTAAAAAAAATGATTGAATTACAGTTAAAAATATAAGTAAATTTTAATTAGAGCTAAGCTTTCAAGCTTTAATAGTTATTTTGTATTTTTGCTAAACTTTTAGTGACTAGAATTAAAATTAACCCATATACGGTGACACAAATAAGGTTAATGCATGAAGAGTATGAACGGTTAAAACATCGTTTTAATAATTATGTAAAAACGATTGCAACATATGTAGCGACCCGAACTTCTTATAAGAAAATTTAACCAATGTGTCGCTAAGCTGTTACTCAAAATTTATTTAAAAACCGCGTCGCCCGTCTACAGTTAAGATTATATAAATATATTGATTATAAATTAAACTAGATATTCTTTTCTATTATTATTTATAAAGAAAAAATAATGATAATGCTATTCCATTAACTACTTTTAGTTTATTTTTATCCGCCTCCTAATAAACCATTCCTATCACTTTGTGGTTTATTTTCAAAGTGGTTTATTTTCTAACATTTTCTTGTGAGTCAGGACAACCTCTTCATACAAGCAATAGAGTTCTTTTGGTTTTTTTTTCTTTTCTTTTTCTTCCGCGTGAGTTAACCCACCGGCTCAACTCCCCCAACATCCAAGAATTTTAAGAGGAATCGGCTTCTTCTTCGTGTCTACAAGCGCATGAGGGAAAAGGAGCCTATTAACAATGAACCACCTCCTCTAGCCCTCTATAAACTCACGAAGCCTGCCCCTCACACACACAATATTCAGCTTTTCCAAATTCGCAGCCATACACGAACTCAGGCACAATCTCGTCGTCATAGGTAAATTTTCAGCTTTAGTTCATCATCCGGAGCTTCCTTTTTCCCCTAGCTCTTTCATTGATCTCTTGCTAGATACAATGCACACACAATCACCTTTTGGATTGCTCAAACCGTGCATACACAGAGAGATAGTCAAGCAAGCTATTGAAACAAATCCAAACCCGAGCCGAGAACTCGACTTGGGAACCATGTAGTCACCACCACCTCCATCGTCCGCCACCACCACGCAGTCAGTAGAACCCACCATCCTTATCACCACACGGCACCACCATCCCCATCTTCTCACAACCACGAATCCACGAGGATACGTACATACATACTCACGAGCACACGTATGTATGTAGATATATCGATGTATATATATATATATGTATGTATGTATTGATGCATATATATATATGTATATACACCCATAGATCAACTCCTAGGCCTCAAAAATCTTTGAGTAGGAGAAGAACTTGAGGGAGGAATCGGATTTCGGGTTCGAACTTCTTTTTTCGTATGTACAGAGAAAGAGCCGAGAGAAAGAATGGCTACTGCAATCGTGTTCAATGGAGAATTTTAACTTGGATTTTACACCCTTAGTCCCTCATCCCTCTAGAAAGATTTAAGTTGGTCCCCAAGTCCTACTTTCTATTTAAGCTAGTCCCTGATCTCAAGTTTCACTTTTAATCAAAGTTAGTCCCTATATTGTTTTTATATCTTACTTTTATAAACAATCCCAAAAGCCAAGATTTTCCATTAGCCAATTGCATCCCCTACTCAATTTTATTTTATCCAATATTAATTGGTTTCGTCGTAATTTTTATTGCACATTATTTTACTTAAATTTTATTTTAAGGGTAAGACTATTTTTTTGTAGTTTAATTCTATTTAACCTTATTATGATGATTTTTATTTATTCTACTTAGTTTTACCACAAAACTAAATTTCGTTTTTATTGAGCTCTATTTAGTTTTATTATAACGATTATCTAATCTTATTTAACTTAGCTCTATTTAAATTATAATTCTTATTTTATTCTATTCTAATTCAAAATAAATAAAGCTAAAAATATTTTAAACACTAGCCAAGCCTCAAATCCACTCTTTATTTTATAAACTTAATATCTAGTACTAATATAATAATTTCCTTTAATTGTAGACGGCGTGCAAGATCTAGAGAATTAAAGGTTTTTATAACTTACGCTCGAATTCGAGGGTTAAGGTAGACTCCTATCTACAAAATTACTTTTCCCCTAAAATTGCACATTAATAGTTGTTTGTGTTATATATCTGGCATGTATGATTGTATTCATGAGTTACTTGCTTAATTATAAGCATGAGTTTACTTGCTTTATTATAAGCATGAGGTTTGCTTGCTTTTTATAAGCATGAGTTATGAAGTTTTGCTTGAATATCATGATTATGTGCCCCACTTGTGATATCAAATGATTATTATTGCGCGGAGTCTACTGAGTATTTAAAATACTCATATTTTTTCCACCTTATTTAATCTTTGCATTATGGAGTCGGCAATGGGGCTTAATGGCAAGTGGCGGCAAGAATAAAGAATAGAACTAGTTCGAAATAAGAAATTTTCAGTAGCATTTTAGGTTTTATTTTCTTTATTATTTTCATCATTTAATTTTGTTCGAGTTGGTTCTCCTATTTTTAAAACATTGTTTATTGGAGGTTTCTTTTGCAAATAAAGATTTGACATTTATATCCGACTAGTTTTCCGCGCCTTGTATTTAAAAGTTAGGTTTGAGAGAAATAATGTGGCGTCCCGGGTTTTAGAATTCGGGGCGTTACAACATAATTCCTAATAGCATCCGCTATAGCACTCGCAATGCCTGAAAGTTCAAATTTGGTATTGGGGTTCGAATTCGGGCAGTGGAAAACCCACATTTTTTTTTAAATTAATGCTTTATAGCTTTAAGATTTATTGGGTGCTTGCAACGTCTTTTCCAGAAACGTCCACTGTGGCGCTGGTTCTGCATTCTTTTATTGCTACCTAGGTTCGAACTCGGCTATCGGAGAGGAAATGCTATTTGGTTTTTAATTTTTATTTTATCCCTTCTAGCCTAAAGGGTTTAATTATGGCGCATTATATTAAGGCGATAATCTTTAATACTATAGTTAAAATTACCTCATATGCGGTGATAAATGAGATCATTGTATCAAGAGCGAAGGTTTGCAACATTATTTCAACAGTTATTTATCAACGATTGCAACATCCTTTGGAAAAGCATCCGTTGTTGTTTTTTGCAATACCTCAAAAATGAAATTTGGTATCCGGGTTTGAACCCTGGCAGCGGAAAAATAATTTTTTTTTTATTTTATACTTTAAAACTTTAAATTTTAAAGATTGCTTGCAACGTCTTTGTCAGAAACTTCAACTGTGCCGCTCGTCCTGCCTTCTTTCTTTTATTGCTACCAAAGTTCGAAGATGATTGTTGGAAAAAAAATGTTGTCTGCTTTTTAATTTTTATTTTAACCTTTGTAGCCTAAGGGATTAATTCTAGCTCGACATGTTATTTGTATAAAAAATTCCCCATCTTCGTCTATTTCAATATAAAAATCTAACGAAATTTTCTTTATGATTATTACTTTTTACTTGTTATTGAATAATACAACGACTCAATAATAATAGCTTCTATCAAATTTGTGCTCCTGAAATTTTAAGAAACTATTTTCTTTTATTTATTTATTAATTATTGTTTCTATAAAAATAATACAAATAAAACATTTTAATTCTTTTTTATTAATATTTTAATGGAAATCTGTCATTAGAGATTTTATAAGAGATAATATGTGTTATATAATACTAGTTTTTTCTCCCGTGCGTTGCACAGGGAGATTTATGGCCAAGTTATAATTTAAAATATGGGTGAAATAAAAATTATAATAACATATTTTCCTTTTTATGGTAAGTAGGATAAGAAAGAAAATAATAAAACCAAGAATTGGATCAGAAATAATGTGTGCTATAGCATCTTTAAGGGAGATAACGATGTTATATAAAAGCACATTCGGTCAAAAAAGTATAAAAGCACATTATTTCGTCCCCGTTTGGTTATAAAATTTTCCTTGATTTTGCGTGATTTAATGGGAGAGATATGGATGGGTGATTCAAAAAGATAAGACACGAGAATAATATGGATTGGAGAGATAAGGAGTGATTCTGTCAAAAGATCAAGGGTGATAATAACGGGAGATCATGCATGGGTTGAAAATTAAGTATTTGTGTTTGAGTGGGAAATATAAATAAAATATTATTTTTTAATTCTTAAAATTATAACATTGCACAAGAAATTGACATCATTTTATTAATATATAGATAATTATATATTAAAAAAAGCTAAAAACAATGTAGGACAAAATTACTAATGTAAGAAAAAGGTTAAGATCTCGAAAATATTTAAAAAGTAATGCAAATATAAAATTTAATCCGAATATAACTAATGTAGCTTACCACATGCCCCAATAAACCGTCATTTAAATATATTAAAAATCTTTAAAAAATGACTGAATTAACGTTAAAAATATAAGTAAATTTTTATTAGATCTAAACTTTCAAGCTTTAATGGTTATTTCGTATTTTTGCTAAACTTTTAGTGACTAGAATTAAAATTAACCCATATACGGTGACACAAATAAGGTTAATGCATGAAGAGCATGAACGGTTAAAACATCGTTTTAATAATTATGTAAAAATGATTGCAACATAATTCCTAATAGCATCTGCTATAGCACTTGCAATGCCTGAAAGTTCAAATTTGGTATCGGGGTTCGAACCCGGGCAGTGGAAAAACCTCATTTTTTTAAAAATTAATCCTTTATACCTTTAAGATTTATTGGGTGCTTGCAACGTCTTTTCCAGAAACGTCCACTGTGACGCTGGTTCTGCATTCTTTTATTGCTACCTAGGTTCGAACTCGACTATCAGAGAGGAAATGTTGTCTACTTTTTAATTTTAATTTTATCCTTTGTAGCCTAAAGGGTTTAATTATGGTGCATTATATTAAGGCGATAATCTTTAATACTATAGTTAAAATTATCCCATATGCGATGATAAATGAGATCATTGTATCAAGAGCGAAGGGTTGCAACATTATTTCAATAGTTATTTATCAACGATTGCAACATCCTTTGCAAAAGCATCTGTTGTAGCATTGGCAATGCCTCAAAAATGAAATTTTGGTATTCGGGTTTGAACCCAGGCAGCGGAAAAACAATTGTTTGTTTTTTTATTTTATACTTTAAAACTTTAAATTTTAAGGATTGCTTGCAACGTCTTTGTCAGAAACTTCAACTGTGCCGCTCGTCCTGCCTTCTTTCTTTTATTGCTACCAAAGTTCGAAGATGATTGTTGGAAAAAAAGTGTTGTCTGCTTTTTAATTTTTATTTTAACCTTTGTAGTCTAAGGGATTAATTCTGACTCGACATGTTATTTGGATAAAAAATTCCCCATCTTCGTCTATTTCAATATAAAAATCTAACGAAATTTTCTTTATGATTATTACTTTTTACTTGTTATTGAATAATACAACGACTCAATAATAATAGTTTCTATCAAATTTGTACTCCTGAAATTCTAAGAAACTATTTTCTTTTATTTATTTATTAATTATTGTTTCTATAAAAATAATACAAATAAAACATTTTAATTATTTTTTATTAATATTTTAATGGAAAACTGTCATCAGAGATTTTATAAGAGATAATATGTGTTATATAATACTAGTATTTTCTCTCGTGCGTTGCACGGGGAGATTTATGGCCAAGTTATAATTTAAAATATGGGTGAAATAAAAATTATAATAACATATTTTCTTTTTTATGGCAAGTAGGATAAGAAAAATAATAATAAAACCAAGAACTGGATCAGAAATAATGTGTGATATAACATCTTTAAGGGAGATAACGATGTTATACAAAAGCACATTCGGTCAAAAAAGTATAAAAGCACATTATTTTGTCCCTGTTTGGTTATAAATTTTTCCTTGATTTTGCGTGATTTAATGGGAGAGATATGGATGGGAGATTTAAAAAGATAAGACACGAGAATAACATGGATTGGAGGGATAAGGAGTGATTCTGTCAAAAGATCAAGGGTGATAATAACGGGAGATTATACATGAGTTGAAAATTAGGTATTTGTGTTTGAGTGGGAAATATAAATAAAATATTATTTTTTAATTATGAAAATTATAAGATTGAGTAGGAAACTGACCTCATTTTGTTAATATATAGATAATTATAGATTTAAAAAAAAGCTAAAATAATGTAGGACAAAATTACTAATGTAAGAAAAAGTTTAAGATCTCTAAAATATTTAAAAAGTAATGCAAATATAAAATTTAATCCGAATATAACTAATGTAGTTTACCACATGCCCCAATAAACCGTCATTTAAATATATTAAAAATCTAAAAAAATTGACTGAATTACAGTTAAAAATGTAAGTAAATTGTTATTAGAGCTAAACTTTCAAGCTTTAATGGTTACTTCGTATTTTTGGTAAACTTTTAGTGACTAGATTTAAAATTAACCCATATACGGTGACACAAAGAAGACTAATGCATGAAGAGCGCTAACGTTAAAACATCGTTTTTAATAATTATGTAAAACGATTGCAACATAATTCCTAATAGCATTTGCTATAGCACTCGCAATGCCTGAAAGTTCAAATTTTGTATTGGGGTTCGAACCCGGGCAGTGGAAAAACCTCATTTTTTAAAATTAATCCTTTATAGCTTTAAGATTTATTGGGTGTTTGCAACGCCTTTTCCAGAAACGTCCACTGTGCCGCTGGTTCTGCCTTCTTTTATTGATACCTAGGTTCGAACTCGACTGTTGGAGAGTAAAAATAGTCTACTTCTTAAGTTTTTATTTTACCCTTTGTAGCCTAAAGGGTTTAATTATGGCGAATTATATTAAGACGAAAATCTTTAATACTATAGTTAAAATTACCCCATATGCGGTGATAAATGAGATCATTGTATCAAGAGAGAAAGGTTGCAACATTATTTCAATAGTTATTTTTAAACGATTACAACACCCTTTTCAAAAGCATCTGCTGTAGCACTAGCAATCCCTCAAACTTCAACTGTGCCGCTAGTCCTACCTTCTTTCTTTTATTGCTACCAAAGTTCAAAGATGATTGTTATAAAAAAATGTTATCTACTTTTTAATTTTTATTTTAACCTTTGTAGCCCAAGGGATGAATTGTAACTCCAAATCGTATTCGTATAATAAATTCTTTATCTTCTTCTATTTCAATATCAAAATCTAACAAAATTTTCTTTAAAATTATTACTTTT
This sequence comes from Jasminum sambac, assembly GCA_018223645.1. Classification (NCBI taxonomy): domain Eukaryota; kingdom Viridiplantae; phylum Streptophyta; class Magnoliopsida; order Lamiales; family Oleaceae; genus Jasminum; species Jasminum sambac. The sequence continues at coordinate 25,528,467 of CP073648.1, read as the reverse complement.
TACTTGTTATTGAATAGTACAACGACTCAATAATAAAAGTTTCTATCAAATTTGTACTCCTTATATTTTATGAAGCTATTTTATTTTATTTATTTATTAATTATTGTTTCTATAAAAATAATACAAATAAAACATTTTAGTTCTTTTTTATTAACATTTTAATGGAAATCTGCCACTAGAGATTTTATAAGAGGTAATATGTGTTATATAATATAATATTAGACAAAAAAAATTAGCTCAAAATATAGGACACAATTACTAATGTAAGTTAAAGTTTAGGATCTCTAAAAATATTTAAAATGTAGTGCAAATATAAAATTTAATTCGAATATAACTCATGTAGTTTACCACATGCCCCAATAAGCCATCATTTAAATATATTAAAAATCTAAAAAAATGACTTAATTACAGTGAAAAATATAAGTAAATTTTTATTAGTGCTAAACTTTCAAACTTTAACGGTTATTTCGTATTTTTGCTAAACTTTTAGTGACTACAATTAAAATTAACCCATATACGGTGACACAAATAAGATTAATGCATGAAGAGCTTGAACGGTTAAAACGTCATTTTAATAATTATGTGGAAGCGATTGCAACATAATTCCCAATAGCATCCGCTGTAGCACTAGCAATGCCTCAAAGTTATAATTTGGTATCCAGGTTTGAACCCCGACGGAAAAACTTCCTTTTTTTTAATTAATCCTTTATAGCTGTAAGATTTATGGGCCGCTTGCAACGTCTTTTCCAAAAACGTCCACTGTGGCGCTGGTTCTGCCTTCTTTTATTGCTACCTAGGTTCGAACTCGACTATTGGAAAGGAAATGATGTCTACTCTTTAATTTTTATTTTATCCTTTGTAGCCGAATGGGTTTAATTATGGCGCATTATATTAAGATGATAATCTTTAATACTATAGCTACAATGACCCCATATGCGGTGATAAATGAGATCATTGTATCAAGAGCGAAGGGTTGGAACATTATTTCAATAATTACTTATCAACGATTGCAACACCCTTCGCAAAAGCATCCGCTGTAGCACCTGCAATTACCTCAAAAATGAAATTTGGTATTGGGGTGTGAACCCCCGCTGCGGAAAAATAAATTTTTTTATTTTATACTTTAAAAATTTAAATTTTAAAGATTGCTTGCAACGTCTTTGTCGGAAACTTCAACTGTGCGCTGGTGTGACCTCCTTTCTTTCATTGCTGCCATAGTACGAAGATGACCATTGGAAAAAAATGGTGTCTGCTTTTTAATTTTTATTTTAACCTTTGTAGCGGAAGGGATTAATTCTAACTCGACATCCTATTTGTATAAAAAATTCTCCATCTTCGTCTATTTCAGTATAAAAATCTAAAAAAATTTTATTTAAAATTATTATTTTTTACTTGTGATTGAATAATACAATGACCCAATAATAATAGCTTCTATCAAATTTGTACTCCTGATATTTTAAGAAACTACTTTCTTTTATTTATTTATTAATTATTGTTTCAATAAATATAATACAAATAAAACATTTCAATTCTTTTTTATTAATATTTTAACGGAAATCTGCCATTAGAGATCTTATAAGAGTTAACATGTGTGACATAATATAATTATAGACAAAAGAAATTAGCTCAAAATATAGGACAAAATTACTAATGTGAGTAAAAGTTCAGGATCTCTAAAGATATTTTAAATGTAGTGCAAATATAAAATTAAATCCGAATATAACCCATGGAGTTTAACACATGCCCCAATAAACCATCATTTAAATATATTAAAAATCTAAAAAAATGACTGAATTACAGTTAAAAATATAAGTAAATTTTTATTAGTGCTAAACTTTCAAACTTTATTGATTATTACGTATTTCTGCTAAACTTTTAGTGACTAGAATTAAAATTAAGCCGTATACGGTGACACAAATAAGATTAATGCTTGAAGAGCATGAACGGTCAAAACATCGTTTTAATAATTATGTAAAAATGATTGCAACACAATTCCCAATAGCATCTATTGTAGCGCTGGCAATGCCTCAAAGTTCAAATTGTGTATATTTGGTCGAACCCCGGCAGCGGAAAAACTTCCTTTTTTTTAAATTAATCCTTTATAGCTTTTAGATTTATTGCGTGCTTGCAATGTCTTTTCCAAAAACCTCCACTGTGCCGCTGGTTCTGCCATCTTTTATTGCTACCTAGGTTCGAACTCGACTGTTGGAAAGAAAATGCTATCTACTTGGTAATTTTTATTTTATCCTTTGTAGCCTAAAGGGTTTCATTATGCCGCGTTATATTAAGACGATAATATTTAATACTATAGTTTAAATTACCCCATATGCAGTGATAAATGAGATCATCGTATCAAGAGTGAAGGGTTGCAACATTATTTCAATAGTTACTTTTCAACGATTGCAACACCCTTTGGTAAAGCATCAGCTGTAGCACTGGCAATGCCTCAAAAATGAAATTAGGCATCTGGGTACGAACCCCGGCAGCGGAAAACCATTTTTTTTATTTTATACTTTAAAACTCTAAATTTTAAAGATTGCTTGCAACGTCTTTGTCAGAAACTTCAACTGTGCCGCTGGTGCTGTCTTCTTTCTTTTATTGCTACCAAAGTTCGAACATGATTGTTGGAAATAAATATTGTCTACTTTTTAATTTTTATTTTAACCTTTGTAGCCTGACGGATTAATTCTAACTCGACATCTTATTTGTATAAAAAATTCCCCATCTTCGTCTATTTCAATATCAAAATCTGACAAAATTTTCTTTAAAATTATTACTTTTTACTTGTTATTGAATAATGCAACGACTCAATAATAATAGTTTCTATCAAATTTGCACTCTAGAAATTTTAAGAAAATTTTTTGTTTTATTCATATATTGATTATTGTTTCTATAAAAATAATACAAATTAAACATTTTAATTCTTTTTGATTAATATTTTAATGGAAGCCTGTCATTAGAGATTTTATAAGAGGTAATGTGTTATATAATATAATTATAGATAAAAAAATAAGCTAAAAAATAATGTAGGAGAAAATTACTAATGTAAGTAAAAGTTTAGGATCCCCAAAAATATTTAAAATGTAGTGCAAATATAAAATTTAATCTGAATATAACTCACGTAGTTTACCACATGCCCCAATAAACCATCATCTAAATATATTAAAAATCTAAAAGATTGACTGAATTACAATTAAAAATATAAGCAAATTTTTAGTAGCGCTAAACTTTCAAAGTTTTATGGTTATTTCGAATTTTTGCTAAACTTTTAGTGACTAGAATTAAAATTAACCCATATACGGTGACACAAATAAGATTAATGCATAAAGAGCGTGAACGATTAAAACATCATTTTAATAGTTTTGTAAAAACCATTGCTAAACAATTCCCAATAGCATCTACTGTTGCACGGCGAATGCCTCAATATAAAATTCTAACAAAATTTTCTTTCAAATTATTTCTTTTTACTTGTTATTGAATAATATGACGACTCAATAATATTAGTTTCTATTGGATTTGTACTCCTTAAATTTTAAGAAACTATTTTCTTTTATTTATTCATTAATTATTGTTTCTATAAAAATAATACACATGAAACATTTTAATTCTTTTTTATTAATATTTTAATTGAAATCTGGCATTAGAGATTTTATAGGAGTAATACGTGTTATATAATATAATTGTCGGTAAAAAAAATAGGCTAAAAGTAATGAAGGACAGAATTACTAATGTAAGTAAAAGTTTAGGATCTCTCAAAATATTCAAAATGTAGTCCCAACAAAAAATTTGATGTGAATATAACTCAAGAAGTTTACCACATGCCCCAATAAACATCATTTAACATATTAAAAATCTAAAAAAATTAACTGAATTACAGTTAAAAATATTAGTAAATTTTTTTATCGCTAAGCATTAAAACTTTAGTGGTTATTTGGTATTTTTGCTAAACTTTTAGTGACTGGAATTAAAATTAACCCATATACGGTGACACAAATAAGATTAATGCATAAAGAGCGTGAACGATTAAAACATCATTTTAATAGTTTTGTAAAAACCATTGCTAAACAATTCCCAATAGCATCTACTGTTGCACGGCGAATGCCTCAATATAAAATTCTAACAAAATTTTCTTTCAAATTATTTCTTTTTACTTGTTATTGAATAATATGACGACTCAATAATATTAGTTTCTATTGGATTTGTACTCCTTAAATTTTAAGAAACTATTTTCTTTTATTTATTCATTAATTATTGTTTCTATAAAAATAATACACATGAAACATTTTAATTCTTTTTTATTAATATTTTAATTGAAATCTGGCATTAGAGATTTTATAGGAGTAATACGTGTTATATAATATAATTGTCGGTAAAAAAAATAGGCTAAAAGTAATGAAGGACAGAATTACTAATGTAAGTAAAAGTTTAGGATCTCTCAAAATATTCAAAATGTAGTCCCAACAAAAAATTTGATGTGAATATAACTCAAGAAGTTTACCACATGCCCCAATAAACATCATTTAACATATTAAAAATCTAAAAAAATTAACTGAATTACAGTTAAAAATATTAGTAAATTTTTTTATCGCTAAGCATTAAAACTTTAGTGGTTATTTGGTATTTTTGCTAAACTTTTAGTGAATGGAATTAAAATTAACCCATATACGGTGACACAAATAAGATTAATGCATGAAGAGCGTGATCGTTAAAACATCATTTTAATAATTATGTAAAACCGATTGCAGGACCATTCCCAATAGCATCCGCTATAGCACTGGCAATGCCTCAAATTTATGGTTTGGTATCCGGGTTTGAACCCCGGCAGCGAAAAAACTTCCCCTTTTTTAAAAAAATTTATCCTTTATAGCTTTATGATTTATTGGGTGCTCGCAACGTCTTTTCCAAAAACGTCCACTGTGCCGCTGGTTCTGCCTTGTTTTATTACTACCCAGGTTCGAACTCGACTGTTGGAGGCAATATACTGGTTGCTTCTTAACTTTTATTTTATCCTTTTTAGCCTAAAGGGTTTGATAATGGCGAATTATATTAAGACGATAATCTTTAATACTATAATTTAAATTACCCCATATGCGGTGATAAATGAGATCACTGTATCAAGAGCGAAGGGCTGCAACATTATTTCGATAGTTACTTTTCTACGATTGCAACACCCATTGCAAAATCATCCGTTGTAGCACTGGCAATGCCTCAAAAATGAAATTTTGTATCCGTGTTCGAACCCCGGCAGGGGGAAAAAAGTTTTTTGTTTTTTATTTTATAATTAAAAGCTTTAAATTTGAAAGATTGCTTGCCACGTCTTTGTCAGAAACTTCAACTGTGCCGTTCGTCCCACCTTCTTTCTATTATTGCTACCAAAGTTCGAAGATGATTGTTGGAAAAAAATGTTGTTTTCTTTTTAATTTTTATTTTAACCTTTGTAGCCTAAGTGACTAATTCTAACTCGACATCTTATTTGTATAAAAAATTCTCCATCTTCGTCTCTTTCAATACAAAATTTTAACAAAATTTTCTTTGAAATTATTTCTTTTTACTTGTTATTGAATAATATGAAGACTGAATAATAATGGTTTCTATCATATTTGTAGTCCTAAAATTTTAAGAAACTATTCTCTTTTATTTATTCATTAATTATTTCTTCTATGAAAATAATACAAAATAAACATTTTAGTTATTTTTTATTAATATTTTAATTGAAATCTCGCATTAGAGATTTTATAGGAGGTGATATGTGTTATATAATATAATTGTAGATAAAAAAAATAGGCTTAAAATAATGTAGGACAAAATTACTGATGTAAGTAAAAGTTTAGGATCTCTAAAAATATTTGAAATGTAGTGCCAATAAAAAATTTGATCCGAAAAGAAGTTTACCACATGCCCCAATAAACCATCATTTAAACATATTAAAAATCTAAAAAAAATAACTTAATTATAGTTAAAAATATAAGTAAATTTTTTTAGCTCTAAGCTTTCAAACTTTAGTGGCTATTTGGTATTTTTGTTAAACTTTTCGTGACTGGAATTAAAATTAACCCATATACGGTGACACAAATAAGATTAATGCATGAAGAGCGTGATCGTTAAAACATCATTTTAATAATTATGTAAAATCGATTGCAGCATCATTCCCAATAGCATCCGCTGTAGCACTGGCAATGCCTAAAATTTATTGTTTTGTATCCGGGTTCGAACCCTGGCAGCGGAAAAACTTCCTTTTTTTTTTTAATTTATCCTTTATAGCTTTATGATTTATTGGGTGCTCGCGACGTCTTTTCCAAAAACATCCACTGTGCCGCTGGTTCTGCCTTCTTTTATTCCTACCCAGGTTCGAACTCGACTGTTGGAGGCAAAATACTGCTTTCTTTTTAATTTTTATTTTATCCTTTTTAGGCCAAAGGGTTTGATTATGGCGAATTATATTAAGACGATAATCTTTAGTACTATAATTGAAATTACCCCATATACGGTGATAAATGAGATCATTGTATCAAAAGCGAAGGGTTGCAACATTATTTTGATAGTTACTTTTCTACGATTGCAACACCCATTGCATAAGCATCCGTTGTAGCATTGGCAATGCCTCAAAAATGAAATTCGGTATCCAAGTTCGAACCCCGGCAGCGGGAAAAAAGTTTTTTGTTTTTTATTTTATAATTTAAAGCTTTAAATTTTAAAGACTGCTTGCCACGTCTTTGTCAGAAACTTCAACTGTGCCGTTCGTCCCTCCTTTCTATTATTGCTACCAAAGTTCGAAGATGATTGTTGGAAAAAAAATGTTGTCTGCTTTTTAACTTCTATTTTAACCTTTGTAGCCTAAGGGACTATTTCTAACTCGGCATCTTATTTGTACAAACAATTCTCCATCTTCGTCTATTTCAATGTAAAATTCTAACAAAATTTTCTTTGAAATTATTTCTTTTTACTTGTTATTGAATAATATGACGACTGAATAATAATAGGTTCTATCATATTTGTACTCCTAAAATTTTAAGAAACTATTTTCTTTGATTTATCCATTAATTATTCTTTCTATAAAAATAATACAAATGAAACATTTTAATTATTTTTTATTAATATTTTAATTGAAATCTGGCATTAGAGATTTTATAGGAGGTAATATGTGTTATATAATATAATTGTAGATAAAAAAATAGGCTAAAAATGATGTAGGAAAAAATTACTGATGTAAGTAAAAGTTTAGGATCTGTAAAAATATTTAAAATGTAGTGCCAATAAAAAATTTGATCCGAAAAGAAGTTCACCACATGCCCCAATAAATTATCATTTAAACATATTAAAAATCTAAAAAAAATAACTGAATTACATTTAAAAATATAAGTAATTTTTTTTTAGCGCTACGCTCTCAAACTTTAGTGGTTATTTGGCATTTTTGCTAAACTTTTAGTGACTGGAATTAAAATTAACCCATATACGGTAACACAAATAAGATTAATGCATGAAGAGCGTGATCGTTAAAACATCAATTAATAATTATGTAAAACCGATTGCAGCATCATTCCCAATAGCATCCCTGTAGCACTGGCAATGCCTCAAATTAATGGTCTGGTATCCGGGTTCGAACTCCGGCAGCGGAAAAACTTCCTTTTTAAAAAAATTTATCCTTTATAGATTTATGATTTATTGGGTGATCGCAACGTTTTTTCCAAAAACGTCCACTGTGCCGTTGCTTCTGCCTTCTTTTATTACTACCCAGGTTCGAACTCGACTGTTGGAGGCAAAATACTGCTTGCTTTTTAATTTTTAATTTATCCTTTTTAGCCCAAAGGGTTTGATTATGGCGAATTATATTAAGAAGATAATCTTTAATACTATAATTGAAATTACCGCATATGCTGTGATAAATGAGATCAGTGTCTCAAGAGCGAAGGGTTGCAACATTATTTCGATAGTTACTTTTTTACGATTGCAACACCCATTGCGAAAGCATCCGTTGTAGCACAGGCAATGCCTCAAAAATTAAATTTGGTATCCGGGTTCGGATCCTGGCAGCGGGAGAAAAGTTTTTTGTTTTTTATTTTATAATTTAAAGCTTTAAATTTTAAAGATTGCTTGTCACGTCTTTGTCAGAAAATTCAACTTGGCCGTTCGTCCTGCCTTCTTTCTATTGTTGCTACAAAAGTTCGAGGATGATTGTTGGAAAAAAAATGTTGTGTGCTTTTTAATTTTTCTTTTAACCGTTGTAGCCTAAGGGACTAATTCTTACTCGACATCTTATTTGTATAAAAAGTTCTCCATCTTCGTCTATTTCACTATAAAATTCTGGCAAAATTTTCTTTGAAATTATTTCTTTTTACTTGTTATTGAATAATATGACGACTGAATAATAATAGCTTCTATCATATTTGTACTCCTGAAATTTTGAGAAACTATTTTCTTTTATTTATTCATTACTTATTGTTTCTATTAAAATAATACAAATGAAACATTTTAATTATTTTTTATTAATATTTTAATGGAAATCTCGCATTAGAGATTTTATAGGAGGTATTATGTGTTATATAATATAACTGTAGATAAAAAAAAAATAGGCTAAAAATAATGTAGGACAAAATTACTGATGTAAGTAAACGTTTAGGATCTCTAAAAATATTAAAAATGTAGTGCCAATAAAAAATTTGATCCGAAAAGAAGTTTACCACATGCCCCAATAAACCATCATTTAAACAGATAAAAAATCTAAAAAGAAAATAACCTAATTACAGTTAAAAATATAAGTAAATTTTTTTTAGCGCTAAGCTTTCAAACTTTAGTGGTTATTTGGTGTTTTTGCTAAACTTTTAATGACTGGAATTAAAATTAACCCATATACGGCGACACAAATAAGATTAATGCATGAAGAGCGTGATCGTTATAACATCATTTTAATAATTATGTAAAACCGATTGTAGCATCATTCCCAATAGCATCCGCTGTAGCACTGGCAATACCTAAAATTTATGGTTTGGTATCCGGGTTCGAACCGCGGCAGCGGAAAAACTTCCTTTTTTAATTTATCCTATATAGCTTTATGATTTATTGGGTGCTCGCAACATCTTTTCCAAAAACGTAACCTGTGCCGCTGGTTCTGTCTTCTTTTATTACTACCAAGGTTCGAACTCGGCTGTCGGCGGCAAAATACTGCTTGCTTTTTATTTTTATTTTATCCTTTTTAGCCCAAAGGGTTTGATTATGGCGAATTATATTAAGACGATAATCTTTAATACTATAATTGAAATTACCCCATATGTGGTGATAAATGAGATGATTGTATCAAGAGAGAAGGGTTGCAACATTATTTCGATAAAAATATTGTCTGGTTTTTAATTTTTATTTTAACCTTTGTAGCCTAAGTGACTAATTCTAACTCGACATCTTATTTGTATAAGAAATTATCCATCTTCGTCTATTTCAATATAAAATTATAACAAAATTTTGTTTGAAATTATTTCTTTTTACTTGTTATTGAATAATATGACGACTGAATAATAATAGTTTCTATCAGATTTCTACTCCTCAAATTTTAAGAAACTATTTTCTTTCATTTATTCATTAATTATTGTTTCTATGAAAATAATACAAATGAAACATTTTAATTATTTTTTATTAATATTTTAATTGAAATCTGGCAGTAGAGATTTTATAGGAGGTAATATGTCTTATATAATATAATTGTACATAAAAAAAGGCTAAAAATAAGGTAGGACAAAATTACTGATGTAAGTAAAAGTTTAGGATCTTTAAAAATATTTAAAATGTAGTGCCAATAAAAAATTTGATGCGAATATAACTCAAGAAGTTTACCACATGCCCCAATAAACCATCATTTAAACAGATTAAAAATCTAAAAAAAATAACCGAATTACAGTTAAAAATATAAGTAAATTTTTTTTAGCGCTAAGCTTTCAAACTTTAGTGGTTATTTGGTGTTTTTGCTAAACTTTTAATGACTGGAATTAAAATTAACCCATATACGGTGACACAAATAAGATTAATGCATGAAGAGCGTGATCGTTATAACATCATTTTAATAATTATGTAAGACCGATTGCGACATCATTCCCAATAGCGTCTGTTGTAGCACTGGCAATGCCTCAAATTTATGGTTTGGTATCCGGGTTCGAACCCCGGCAGCGGAAAATCTTCCTTTTTTAATTTATCCTTTATAGCTTTATGATTTATTGGGTGCTCGCAACATCTTTTCCAAAAACGTCCCCTGTGCCGCTGGTTCTGTCTTCTTTTATTACTACCAAGGTTCGAACTCGACTGTTGGAGGCAAAATACTGCTTGCTTTTTAATTTTTATTTTATCCTTTTTAGCCCAAAGGGTTTGATTATGGCGAATTATATTAAGACGATAATCTTTAATACTATAATTGAAATTACCCCATATGTGGTGATAAATGAGATGATTGTATCAAGAGCGAAGGGTTGCAACATTATTTCGATAAAAATATTGTCTGCTTTTTAATTTTTATTTTAACCTTTGTAGCCTAAGTGACTAATTCTAACTCGACATCTTATTTGTATAAGAAATTATCCATCTTCGTCTATTTCAATATAAAATTATAACAAAATTTTGTTTGAAATTATTTATTTTTACTTGTTATTGAATAATATGACGACTGAATAATAATAGTTTCTATCAGATTTCTACTCCTCAAATTTTAAGAAACTATTTTCTTTTATTTATTCATTAATTATTGTTTCTATGAAAATAATACAAATGAAACATTTTAATTATTTTTTATTAATATTTTAATTGAAATCTGGCAGTAGAGATTTTATAGGAGGTAATATGTCTTATATAATATAATTGTACATAAAAAAGGCTAAAAATAAGGTAGCACAAAATTTCTGATGTAAGTAAAACTTTAGGATCTTTAAAAATATTTAAAATGTAGTGCCAATAAAAATTTGATGCTAATATAACTCAAGAAGTTTACCACATGCCCCAATAAACCATCATTTAAACAGATAAAAAATATAAAAAAAATAACCTAATTACAGTTAAAAATATAAGTAAATTTTTTTTAGCGCTAAGCTTTCAAACTTTAGTGGTTATTTGGTGTTTTTGCGAAACTTTTAATGGCTGGAATTAAAATTAACCCATATACGGTGACACAAATAAGATTAATGCATGAAGAGCGTGATCGTTATAACATCATTTTAATAATTATGTAAGACCGATTGCAGCATCATTCCCAATAGCATCCGGTCAGAGATCGCAATGCCTCAAATTTATGGTTTGGTATCCGGTTCGAACCCGGCAATGAAAAACTTCCTTTTTTAATTTATCCTTTATAGCTTTATGATTTATTGGGTGCTCGCAACATCTTTTCCAAAAACGTCCCCTGTGCCGCTGGTTCTGTCTTCTTTTATTACTACCAAGGTTTGAACTCGATTGTTGGAGGCAAAATACTGCTTGCTTTTTAATTTTTATTTTATCCTTTTTAGCCCAAAGGGTTTGATTATGGCGAATTATATTAAGACGATAATCTTTAATACTATAATTGAAATTACCCCATATGTGGTGATAAATGAGATGATTGTATCAAGAGCGAAGGGTTGAAACATTATTTCGATAAAAATATTGTCCGCTTTTAATTTTTATTTTAACCTTTGTAGCCTAAGTGACTAATTCTAACTCGACATCTTATTTGTATAAGAAATTATCCATCTTCGTCTATTTCAATATAAAATTATAACAAAATTTTGTTTGAAATTATTTCTTTTTACTTGTTACCGAATAATATGACGACTGAATAATAATAGTTTCTATCAGATTTCTACTCCTCAAATTTTAAGAAACTATTTTCTTTCATTTATTCATTAATTATTGTTTCTATGAAAATAATACAAATGAAACATTTTAATTATTTTTTATTAATATTTTAATTGAAATCTGGCAGTAGAGATTTTATAGGAGGTAATATGTCTTATATAATATAATTGTACATAAAAAAGGCTAAAAATAAGGTAGGACAAAATTACTGATGTAAGTAAAAGTTTAGGATCTTTAAAAATATTTAAAATGTAGTGCCAATAAAAAATTTGATGCGAATATAACTCAAGAAGTTTACCACATGCCCCAATAAACCATCATTTAAACAGATTAAAAATCTAAAAAATAACCGAATTACAGTTAAAAATATAAGTAAATTTTTTTTAGCGCTAAGCTTTCAAACTTTAGTGGTTATTTGGTGTTTTTGCAAAACTTTTAATGACTGGAATTAAAATTAACCCATATACGGTGACACAAATAAGATTAATGCATGAAGAGCGTGATCGTTATAACATCATTTTAATAATTATGTAAGACCGATTGCAGCATCATTCCCAATAGCATCCGCTGTAGCACTGGCAATGCCTCAAATTTATGGTTTGGTATCCGGGTTCGAACCCCGGCAGCGGAAAAACTTCCTTTTTTTTTTAATTTATCCTTTATAGCTTTATGATTTATTGGGTGCTCGCAACATCTTTTCCAAAAACGTCCCCTGTGCCGCTGGTTCTGTCTTCTTTTATTACTACCAAGGTTCGAACTCGATTGTTGGAGGCAAAATACTGCTTGCTTTTTAATTTTTATTTTATCCTTTTTAGCCCAAAGGGTTTGATTATGGCGAATTATATTAAGACGATAATCTTTAATACTATAATTGAAATTACCCCATATGTGGTGATAAATGAGATGATTGTATCAAGAGCGAAGGGTTGCAACATTATTTCGATAAAAATATTGTCTGCTTTTTAATTTTTATTTTAACCTTTGTAGCCTAAGTGACTAATTCTAACTCGACATCTTATTTGTATAAGAAATTATCCATCTTCGTCTATTTCAATATAAAATTATAACAAAATTTTGTTTGAAATTATTTCTTTTTACTTGTTATTGAATAATATGACGACTGAATAATAATAGTTTCTATCAGATTTCTACTCCTCAAATTTTAAGAAACTATTTTCTTTCATTTATTCATTAATTATTGTTTCTATGAAAATAATACAAATGAAACATTTTAATTATTTTTATTAATATTTTAATTGAAATCACAAGAGAGATTTTATAGGAGGTAATATGTCTTATATAATATAATTGTACATAAAAAGGCTAAAAATAAGGTAGGACAAAATTACTGATGTAAGTAAAAGTTTAGGATCTTTAAAAATATTTAAAATGTAGTGCCAATAAAAAATTTGATGCGAATATAACTCAAGAAGTTTACCACATGCCCCAATAAACCATCATTTAAACAGATTAAAAATCTAAAAAAATAACCGAATTACAGTTAAAAATATAAGTAAATTTTTTTAGCGCTAAGCTTTCAAACTTTAGTGGTTATTTGGTGTTTTTGCTAAACTTTTAATGACTGGAATTAAAATTAACCCATATACGGTGACACAAATAAGATTAATGCATGAAGAGCGTGATCGTTATAACATCATTTTAATAATTATGTAAGACCGATTGCAGCATCATTCCCAATAGCATCCGCTGTAGCACTGGCAATGCCTCAAATTTATGGTTTGGTATCCGGTTCGAACTCGGCAAATGAAAACTTCCTTTTTTAATTTATCCTTTATAGCTTTATGATTTATTGGGTGCTCGCAACATCTTTTCCAAAACGCCCCCTGGTGTCAGTTCTGCCTTCTTTTATTACTACCAAGGTTCAACTCGATTGTTGGAGGCAAAATACTGCTTGCTTTTTAATTTTTATTTTATCCTTTTAGCCCAAAGGGTTTGATTATGGCGAATTATATTAAGACGATAATCTTTAATACTATAATTGAAATTACCCCATATGTGGTGATAAATGAGATGATTGTATCAAGAGCGAAGGGTTGCAACATTATTTCGATAAAAATATTGTCTGCTTTTAATTTTTATTTTAACCTTTGTAGCCTAAGTGACTAATTCTAACTCGACATCTTATTTGTATAAGAAATTATCCATCTTCGTCTATTTCAATATAAAATTATAACAAAATTTTGTTTGAAATTATTTCTTTTTACTTGTTATTGAATAATATGACGATTGAATAATAATAGTTTCTATCAGATTTCTACTCCTCAAATTTTAAGAAACTATTTTCTTTCATTTATTCATTAATTATTGTTTCTATGAAAATAATACAAATGAAACATTTTAATTATTTTTTATTAATATTTTAATTGAAATCTGGCAGTAGAGATTTTATAGGAGGTAATATGTCTTATATAATATAATTGTACATAAAAAAAGGGCTAAAAATAAGGTAGGACAAAATTACTGATGTAAGTAAAAGTTTAGGATCTTTAAAAATATTTAAAATGTAGTGCCAATAAAAAATTTGATGCGAATATAACTCAAGAAGTTTACCACATGCCCCAATAAACCATCATTTAAACAGATTAAAAATCTAAAAAAAAAATAACCGAATTACAGTTAAAAATATAAGTAAATTTTTTTTAGCGCTAAGCTTTCAAACTTTAGTGGTTATTTGGTGTTTTTGCTAAACTTTTAATGACTGGAATTAAAATTAACCCATATACTGACACAAATAAGATTAATGCATGAAGAGCGTGATCGTTATAACATCATTTTAATAATTATGTAAGACCGATTGCAGCATCATTCCCAATAGCATCCGCTGTAGCACTGGCAATGCCTCAAATTTATGGTTTGGTATCCGGGTTCGAACCGCAAACGTGAAAACTTCCTTTTTTTAATTTATCCTTTATAGCTTTATGATTTATTGGGTGCTCGCAACATCTTTTCCAAAAACGTCACTGGTGCCGCTGGTTCTGTCTTCTTTTATTACTACCAAGGTTCGAACTCGACTGTTGGAGGCAAAATACTGCTTGCTTTTTAATTTTTATTTTATCCTTTTTAGCCCAAAGGGTTTGATTATGGCGAATTATATTAAGACGATAATCTTTAATACTATAATTGAAATTACCCCATATGTGGTGATAAATGAGATGATTGTATCAAGAGCGAAGGGTTGCAACATTATTTCGATAAAAATATTGTCTGCTTTTTAATTTTTATTTTAACCTTTGTAGCCTAAGTGACTAATTCTAACTCGACATCTTATTTGTATAAGAAATTATCCATCTTCGTCTATTTCAATATAAAATTATAACAAAATTTTGTTTGAAATTATTTCTTTTTACTTGTTATTGAATAATATGACGACTGAATAATAATAGTTTCTATCAGATTTCTACTCCTCAAATTTTAAGAAACTATTTTCTTTCATTTATTCATTAATTATTGTTTCTATGAAAATAATACAAATGAAACATTTTAATTATTTTTTATTAATATTTTAATTGAAATCTGGAAGAGAGATTTTATAGGAGGTAATATGTCTTATATAATATAATTGTACATAAAAAAGGCTAAAAATAAGGTAGGACAAAATTACTGATGTAAGTAAAAGTTTAGGATCTTTAAAAATATTTAAAATGTAGTGCCAATAAAAAATTTGATGCGAATATAACTCAAGAAGTTTACCACATGCCCCAATAAACCATCATTTAAACAGATTAAAAATCTAAAAAAAATAACCGAATTACAAGAAAAATATAAGTAAATTTTTAGCGCTAAGCTTTCAAACTTTAGTGGTTATTTGGTGTTTTTATAAACTTTTAATGGCTGGAATTAAAATTAACCCATATACGGTGACACAAATAAGATTAATGCATGAAGAGCGTGATCGTTATAACATCATTTTAATAATTATGTAAGACCGATTGCAGCATCATTCCCAATAGCATCCGCAGTAGCATTGGCAATGCCTCAAATTTATGGTTTGGTATCCGGGTTCGAACCCCGGCAGCTGAAAAACTTCCTTTTTTAATTTATCCTTTATAGCTTTATGATTTATTGGGTGCTCGCAACATCTTTTCCAAAAACGTCCCCTGTGTCAATGGTTCTGCTTTTCTTTATTACTACCAAGGTTTGAACTCGATTGTTGGAGGCAAAATATCGCTTGCTTTTTAATTTTTATTTTATCCTTTTAGCCCAAAGGGTTTGATTATGGCGAATTATATTAAGACGATAATCTTTAATACTATAATTGAAATTACCCCATATGTGGTGATAAATGAGATGATTGTATCAAGAGCGAAGGGTTGCAACATTATTTCGATAAAAATATTGTCTGCTTTTTAGTTTTATTTTAACATTTGTAGCCTAAGTGACTAATTCTAACTCGACATCTTATTTGTATAAGAAATGATCCATCTTCGTCTCTTTCAATATAAAATTATAACAAAATTTTGTTTGAAATTATTTCTTTTACTTGTTATTGAATAATATGACGATCAATAATAATAGTTTCTATCGATTTCTACTCCTCAAATTTTAAGAAACTATTTTCTTTCATTTATTCATTAATTATTGTTTCTATGAAAATAATACAAATGAAACATTTTAATTATTTTTCATTAATATTTTAATTGAAATCAAAGAGAGATTTTATAGGAGGTAATATGTCTTATATAATATAATTGTACATAAAAAAGGCTAAAAATAAGGTAGGACAAAATTACCGATGTAAGTAAAAGTTTAGGATCTTTAAAAATATTTAAAATGTAGTGCCAATAAAAAATTTGATGCGAATATAACTCAAGAAGTTTACCACATGCCCCAATAAACCATCATTTAAACAGATTAAAAATCTAAAAAAAATAACCGAATTACGCTAAAAATATAAGTAAATTTTTAGCGCTAAGCTTTCAAACTTTAGTGGTTATTTGGTGTTTTTGCTAAACTTTTAATGACTGGAATTAAAATTAACCCATATACGGTGACACAAATAAGATTAATGCATGAAGAGCGTGATCGTTATAACATCATTTTAATAATTATGTAAGACCGACAAAGATCATTCCCAATAGCATCCGTAGCACCGCAATGCCTCAAATTTATGGTTTGGTATCCTGTTCGAACCCTAATAAAAACTTCCTTTTTTTAATTTATCCTTTATAGCTTTATGATTTATTGGGTGCTCGCAACATCTTTTTCCAAAAACGCCCTCGTGTCAGCCGTTCTGCTTTCTTTTATTACTACCAAGGTTCAACTCGATTGTTGGAGGCAAAATACTGCTTGCTTTTTAATTTTTATTTTATCCTTTTTAGCCCAAAGGGTTTGATTATGGCGAATTATATTAAGACGATAATCTTTAATACTATAATTGAAATTACCCCATATGTGGTGATAAATGAGATGATTGTATCAAGAGCGAAGGGTTGCAACATTATTTCGATAAAAATACTGTCTGCTTTTAATTTTTATTTTAACCTTTGTAGCCTAAGTGACTAATTCTAACACGACATCTTATTTGTATAAGAAATTATCCATCTTCGTCTATTTCAATATAAAATTATAACAAAATTTTGTTTGAAATTATTTCTTTTCACTTGTTATTGAATAATATGACGACTGAATAATAATAGTTTCTATCAGATTTCTACTCCTCAAATTTTAAGATACTATTTTCTTTTATTTATTCATTAATTATTGTTTCTATGAAAATAATACAAATGAAACATTTTAATTATTTTTTATTAATATTTTAATTGAAATCAAGCAAAGAGAGATTTTATAGGAGGTAATATGTCTTATATAATATAATTGTACATAAAAAGGTTAAAAATAAGGTAGGACAAAATTAGTGATGTAAGTAAAAGTTTAGCATCTTTAAAAATATATAAAATGTAGTGCCAAATAAAAATTTGATGCGAATATAACTCAAGAAGTTTACCACATGCCCCAATAAACCATCATTTAAACAGATTAAAAATCTAAAAAAATAACCTAATTACAGTTAAAAATATAAGTAAATTTTTTAGCGCTAAGCTTTCAAACTTTAGTGGTTATTTGGTGTTTTTGCTAAACTTTTAATGACTGGAATTAAAATTAACCCATATACGGTGACACAAATAAGATTAATGCATGAAGAGCGTGATCGTTATAACATCATTTTAATAATTATGTAAGACCGATTGCAGCATCATTCCCAATAGCATCCGCTGTAGCACTGGCAATGCCTCAAATTTATGGTTTGGTATCCGGGTTCGAACCCCGGCAGCGGAAAAACTTCCTTTTTTAATTTATCCTTTATAGCTTTATGATTTATTGGGTGCTCGCAACATCTTTTCCAAAAACGTCCCCTGTGCCGCTGGTTCTGCTTTCTTTTATTACTACCAAGGTTCGAACTCGACTGTTGGAGGCAAAATACTGCTTGCTTTTTAATTTTTATTTTATCCTTTTTAGCCCAAAGGGTTTGATTATGGCGAATTATATTAAGACGATAATCTTTAATACTATAATTGAAATTACCCCATATGTGGTGATAAATGAGATGATTGTATCAAGAGCGAAGGGTTGCAACATTATTTCGATAAAAATATTGTCTGGTTTTTAATTTTTATTTTAACCTTTGTAGCCTAAGTGACTAATTCTAACTCGACATCTTATTTGTATAAGAAATTATCCATCTTCGTCTATTTCAATATAAAATTATAACAAAATTTTGTTTGAAATTATTTCTTTTTACTTGTTATTGAATAATATGACGACTGAATAATAATAGTTTCTATCAGATTTCTACTCCTCAAATTTTAAGAAACTATTTTCTTTTATTTATTCATTAATTATTGTTTCTATGAAAATAATACAAATGAAACATTTTAATTATTTTTTATTAATATTTTAATTGAAATCACAGTAGAGATTTTATAGGAGGTAATATGTCTTATATAATATAATTGTACATAAAAAAGGCTAAAAATAAGGTAGGACAAAATTATCATGTAAGTAAAAGTTTAGGATCTTTAAAAATATTTAAAATGTAGTGCCAATAAAAAATTTGATGCGAATATAACTCAAGAAGTTTACCACATGCCCCAATAAACCATCATTTAAACAGATTAAAAATCTAAAAAAAAATAACCGAATTACAGTTAAAAATATAAGTAAATTTTTTTTAGCGCTAAGCTTTCAAACTTTAGTGGTTATTTGGTGTTTTTGCTAAACTTTTAATGACTGGAATTAAAATTAACCCATATACGGTGACACAAATAAGATTAATGCATGAAGAGCGTGATCGTTATAACATCATTTTAATAATTATGTAAGACCGATTGCAGCATCATTCCCAATAGCATCCAGAGTATCGGCAATGCCTCAAATTTATGGTTTGGTATCCGGGTTCGAACCCCGGCAGCGGAAAAACTTCCTTTTTTAATTTATCCTTTATAGCTTTATGATTTATTGGGTGCTCGCAACATCTTTTCCAAAAACGTCCCCTGTTTTTATTACTA
Organism: Jasminum sambac; assembly: GCA_018223645.1. Classification (NCBI taxonomy): domain Eukaryota; kingdom Viridiplantae; phylum Streptophyta; class Magnoliopsida; order Lamiales; family Oleaceae; genus Jasminum; species Jasminum sambac. The sequence goes on along the minus strand of CP073648.1, from coordinate 25,509,139 downwards.
CCAAGGTTCGAACTCGGCTGTTGGCGGCAAAATACTGCTTGCTTTTTATTTTTATTTTATCCTTTTTACCCCAAAGGGTTTGATTATGGCGAATTATATTAAGACGATAATCTTTAATACTATAATTGAAATTACCCCATATGTGGTGATAAATGAGATGATTGTATCAAGAGCGAAGGGTTGCAACATTATTTCGATAAAAATATTGTCTGCTTTTTAATTTTTATTTTAACCTTTGTAGCCTAAGTGACTAATTCTAACTCGACATCTTATTTGTATAAGAAATTATCCATCTTCGTCTATTTCAATATAAAATTATAACAAAATTTTGTTTGAAATTATTTCTTTTTACTTGTTATTGAATAATATGACGACTGAATAATAATAGTTTCTATCAGATTTCTACTCCTCAAATTTTAAGAAACTATTTTCTTTCATTTATTCATTAATTATTGTTTCTATGAAAATAATACAAATAAAACATTTTAATTATTTTTTATTAATATTTTTATTGAAATCTGGCAGTAGAGATTTTATAGGAGGTAATATGTCCTGTATAATATAATTGTACGTAAACAAAAGGCTAAAAATAAGGTAGGACAAAATTACTGATGTAAGTAAAAGTTTAGGATCTTCTAAAAATATTTAAAATGTGGTGCCAATAAAAAATTTGATGCGAATATAACTCAAGAAGTTTACCACATGCCCCAATAAACCATCATTTAAACAGATTAAAAATCTAAAAAAAAAATAACCGAATTACAGTTAAAAATATAAGTAAATTTTTTTAGCGCTAAGCTTTCAAACTTTAGTGGTTATTTGGTGTTTTTGCTAAACTTTTAATGACTGGAATTAAAATTAACCCATATACGGTGACACAAATAAGATTAATGCATGAAGAGCGTGATCGTTATAACATCATTTTAATAATTATGTAAGACCGATTGCAGCATCATTCCCAATAGCATCCACTGTAGCACTGGCAATGCCTCAAATTTATGGTTTGGTATCCGGGTTCGAACCCTGGCAGCGGAAAAACTTCCTTTTTTAATTTATCCTTTATAGCTTTATGATTTATTGGGTGCTCGCAACATCTTTTCCAAAAACTTCCCCTGTGCCGCTAGTTCTGTCTTCTTTTATTACTACCAAGGTTCGAACTCGACTGTTGGAGGCAAAATACTGCTTGCTTTTTAATTTTTAATTTATCCTTTTTAGCCCAAAGGGTTTGATTATGGCGAATTATATTAAGACGATAATCTTTAATACTATAATTGAAATTACCCCATATGTGGTGATAAATGAGATGATTGTATCAAGAGCGAAGGGTTGCAACATTATTTCGATAAAAATATTGTCTGCTTTTTAATTTTTATTTTAACATTTGTAGCCTAAGTGACTAATTCTAACTCGACATCTTATTTGTATAAGAAATGATCCATCTTCGTCTCTTTCAATATAAAATTATAACAAAATTTTGTTTGAAATTATTTCTTTTTACTTGTTATTGAATAATATGACGATTGAATAATAATAGTTTCTATCAGATTTCTACTCCTCAAATTTTAAGAAACTATTTTCTTTCATTTATTCATTAATTATTGTTTCTATGAAAATAATACAAATAAAACATTTTAATTATTTTTTATTAATATTTTAATTGAAATCTGGCAGTAGAGATTTTATAGGAGGTAATATGTCCTGTATAATATAATTGTACATAAAAAAAGGCTAAAAATAAGGTAGGACAAAATTATCTGATGTAAGTAAAAGTTTAGGATCTTTAAAAATATTTAAAATGTAGTGCCAATAAAAAATTTGATGCGAATATAACTCAAGAAGTTTACCACATGCCCCAATAAACCATCATTTAAACAGATTAAAAATCTAAAAAAAATAACCGAATTACAGTTAAAAATATAAGTAAATTTTTTTAGCGCTAAGCTTTCAAACTTTAGTGGTTATTTGGTGTTTTTGCTAAACTTTTAATGACTGGAATTAAAATTAACCCATATACGGTGACACAAATAAGATTAATGCATGAAGAGCGTGATCGTTATAACATCATTTTAATAATTATGTAAGACCGATTGCAGCATCATTCCCAATAGCATCCGCTGTAGCACTGGCAATGCCTCAAATTTATGGTTTGGTATCCGGGTTCGAACCCCGGCAGCGGAAAAACTTCCTTTTTTTTTAATTTATCCTTTATAGCTTTATGATTTATTGGGTGCTCGCAACATCTTTTCCAAAAACGTCCCCTGTGCCGCTAGTTCTGTCTTCTTTTATTACTACCAAGGTTCGAACTCGACTGTTGGAGGCAAAATACTGCTTGCTTTTTAATTTTTATTTTATCCTTTTTAGCCCAAAGGGTTTGATTATGGCGAATTATATTAAGACGATAATCTTTAATACTATAATTGAAATTACCCCATATGTGGTGATAAATGAGATGATTGTATCAAGAGCGAAGGGTTGCAACATTATTTCGATAAAAATATTGTCTGCTTTTTAATTTTTATTTTAACCTTTGTAGCCTAAGTGACTAATTCTAACTCGACATCTTATTTGTATAAGAAATTATCCATCTTCGTCTATTTCAATATAAAATTATAACAAAATTTTGTTTGAAATTATTTCTTTTACTTGTTATTGAATAATATGACGATGAATAATAATAGTTTCTATCAGATTTCTACTCCTCAAATTTTAAGAAACTATTTTCTTTCATTTATTCATTAATTATTGTTTCTATGAAAATAATACAAATGAAACATTTTAATTATTTTTTATTAATATTTTAATTGAAATCATAAAGAGAGATTTTATAGGAGGTAATATGTCTTATATAATATAATTGTACATAAAAAAGGCTAAAAATAAGGTAGGACAAAATTACTGATGTAAGTAAAAGTTTAGGATCTTTAAAAATATTTAAAATGTAGTGCCAATAAAAAATTTGATGCGAATATAACTCAAGAAGTTTACCACATGCCCCAATAAACCATCATTTAAACAGATTAAAAATCTAAAAAAATAACCGAATTACAGTTAAAAATATAAGTAAATTTTTTTAGCGCTAAGCTTTCAAACTTTAGTGGTTATTTGGTGTTTTTGCTAAACTTTTAATGACTGGAATTAAAATTAACCCATATACGGTGACACAAATAAGATTAATGCATGAAGAGCGTGATCGTTATAACATCATTTTAATAATTATGTAAGACCGATTGCAGCATCATTCCCAATAGCATCCGCTGTAGCACTGGCAATGCCTCAAATTTATGGTTTGGTATCCGGGTTCGAACCCCGGCAGCGGAAAAACTTCCTTTTTTAATTTATCCTTTATAGCTTTATGATTTATTGGGTGCTCGCAACATCTTTTCCAAAAACGTCCCCTGTTTTTATTACTACCAAGGTTCGAACTCGACTGTTGGAGGCAAAATACTGCTTGCTTTTTAATTTTTAATTTATCCTTTTTAGCCCAAAGGGTTTGATTATGGCGAATTATATTAAGACGATAATCTTTAATACTATAATTGAAATTACCCCATATGTGGTGATAAATGAGGTGATTGTATCAAGAGCGAAGGGTTGCAACATTATTTCGATAAAAATATTGTCTCGCTTTTAATTTTTATTTTAACCTTTGTAGCCTAAGTGACTAATTCTAACTCGACATCTTATTTGTATAAGAAATTATCCATCTTCGCCTATTTCAATATAAAATTATAACAAAATTTTGTTTGAAATTATTTCTTTTACTTGTTATTGAATAATATGACGATCAATAATAATAGTTTCTATCAGATTTCTACTCCTCAAATTTTAAGAAACTATTTTCTTTCATTTATTCATTAATTATTGTTTCTATGAAAATAATACAAATGAAACATTTTAATTATTTTTTATTAATATTTTAATTGAAATCAAAAGAGAGATTTTATAGGAGGTAATATGTCTTATATAATATAATTGTACATAAAAAAGGCTAAAAATAAGGTAGGACAAAATTAGTCGATGTAAGTAAAAGTTTAGGATCTTTAAAAATATTTAAAATGTAGTGCCAATAAAAATTTGATTCTAATATAACTCAAGAAGTTTACCACATGCCCCAATAAACCATCATTTAAACAGATTAAAAATCTAAAAAAATAACCGAATTACAGTTAAAAATATAAGTAAATTTTTTTAGCGCTAAGCTTTCAAACTTTAGTGGTTATTTGGTGTTTTTGCTAAACTTTTAATGACTGGAATTAAAATTAACCCATATACGGTGACACAAATAAGATTAATGCATGAAGAGCGTGATCGTTATAACATCATTTTAATAATTATGTAAGACCGATTGCAAAATCATTCCCAATAGCATCCGTTGTAGCACCGCAATGCCTCAAATTTATGGTTTGGTATCCTGTTCGAACCCCTACAATGAAAAACTTCCTTTTTTTAATTTATCCTTTATAGCTTTATGATTTATTGGGTGCTCGCAACATCTTTTCCAAAAACGCCCCCGTGTCACGTTCTCGCTTTCTTTATTACTACCAAGGTTCAACTCGATTGTTGGAGGCAAAATATCGCTTGCTTTTTAATTTTTAATTTATCCTTTTAGCCCAAAGGGTTTGATTATGGCGAATTATATTAAGACGATAATCTTTAATACTATAATTGAAATTACCCCATATGTGGTGATAAATGAGATGATTGTATCAAGAGCGAAGGGTTGCAACATTATTTCGATAAAAATATTGTCTCGCTTTTAATTTTTATTTTAACCTTTGTAGCCTAAGTGACTAATTCTAACTCGACATCTTATTTGTATAAGAAATTATCCATCTTCGCCTATTTCAATATAAAATTATAACAAAATTTTGTTTGAAATTATTTCTTTTTACTTGTTATTGAATAATATGACGATCGAATAATAATAGTTTCTATCGATTTCTACTCCTCAAATTTTAAGAAACTATTTTCTTTCATTTATTCATTAATTATTGTTTCTATGAAAATAATACAAATGAAACATTTTAATTATTTTTTATTAATATTTTAATTGAAATCTAAGAGAGAGATTTTATAGGAGGTAATATGTCTTATATAATATAATTGTACATAAAAAGGCTAAAAATAAGGTAGGACAAAATTAGTGATGTAAGTAAAAGTTTAGGATCTTTAAAAATATTTAAAATGTAGTGCCAATAAAAATTTGATGCTAATATAACTCAAGAAGTTTACCACATGCCCCAATAAACCATCATTTAAATGATTAAAAATCTAAAAAAATAACCTAATTACAGCTTAAAAATATAAGTAAATTTTTAGCGCTAAGCTTTCAAACTTTAGTGGTTATTTGGTGTTTTTGCTAAACTTTTAATGACTGAATTAAAATTAACCCATATACGGTGACACAAATAAGATTAATGCATGAAGAGCGTGATCGTTATAACATCATTTTAATAATTATGTAAGACCGATTGCAAAGATCATTCCCAATAGCATCCGTCAGAGCATTGGCAATGCCTCAAATTTATGGTTTGGTATCCGGTTCGAACCCCTGAATGAAAACTTCCTTTTTTTAATTTATCCTTTATAGCTTTATGATTTATTGGGTGCTCGCAACATCTTTTCCAAAACGCCCCCTGTGCCGGGTTCTGCTTTCTTTTATTACTACCAAGGTTCGAACTCGATTGTTGGAGGCAAAATACCGCTTGCTTTTTAATTTTTAATTTATCCTTTTAGCCCAAAGGGTTTGATTATGGCGAATTATATTAAGACGATAATCTTTAATACTATAATTGAAATTACCCCATATGTGGTGATAAATGAGATGATTGTATCAAGAGCTAAGGGTTGCAACATTATTTCGATAAAAATATTGTCTCGCTTTTTAATTTTTATTTTAACCTTTGTAGCCTAAGTGACTAATTCTAACTCGACATCTTATTTGTATAAGAAATTATCCATCTTCGCTCTATTTCAATATAAAATTATAACAAAATTTTGTTTGAAATTATTTCTTTTTACTTGTTATTGAATAATATGACGATCAATAATAATAGTTTCTATCGATTTCTACTCCTCAAATTTTAAGAAACTATTTTCTTTCATTTATTCATTAATTATTGTTTCTATGAAAATAATACAAATGAAACATTTTAATTATTTTTTATTAATATTTTAATTGAAATCTGGCAGTAGAGATTTTATAGGAGGTAATATGTCTTATATAATATAATTGTACATAAAAAAAGGCTAAAAATAAGGTAGGACAAAATTACTGATGTAAGTAAAAGTTTAGGATCTTTAAAAATATTTAAAATGTAGTGCCAATAAAAATTTGATGCGAATATAACTCAAGAAGTTTACCACATGCCCCAATAAACCATCATTTAAACAGATTAAAAATCTAAAAAAATAACCGAATTACAGTTAAAAATATAAGTAAATTTTTTTTAGCGCTAAGCTTTCAAACTTTAGTGGTTATTTGGTGTTTTTGCTAAACTTTTAATGACTGGAATTAAAATTAACCCATATACGGTGACACAAATAAGATTAATGCATGAAGAGCGTGATCGTTATAACATCATTTTAATAATTATGTAAGACCGATTGCAGCATCATTCCCAATAGCATCCGCTGTAGCACTGGCAATGCCTCAAATTTATGGTTTGGTATCCGGGTTCGAACCCCGGCAGCGGAAAAACTTCCTTTTTTTAATTTATCCTTTATAGCTTTATGATTTATTGGGTGCTCGCAACATCTTTTCCAAAAACGTCGCTTTCTTTTATTACTACCAAGGTTCGAACTCGATTGTTGGAGGCAAAATACTGCTTGCTTTTTAATTTTTAATTTATCCTTTTTAGCCCAAAGGGTTTGATTATGGCGAATTATATTAAGACGATAATCTTTAATACTATAATTGAAATTACCCCATATGTGGTGATAAATGAGATGATTGTATCAAGAGCGAAGGGTTGCAACATTATTTCGATAAAAATATTGTCTGCTTTTTAATTTTTATTTTAACCTTTGTAGCCTAAGTGACTAATTCTAACTCGACATCTTATTTGTATAAGAAATTATCCATCTTCGTCTATTTCAATATAAAATTATAACAAAATTTTGTTTGAAATTATTTCTTTTACTTGTTATTGAATAATATGACGATCAATAATAATAGTTTCTATCAGATTTCTACTCCTCAAATTTTAAGAAACTATTTTCTTTTATTTATTCATTAATTATTGTTTCTATGAAAATAATACAAATGAAACATTTTAATTATTTTTTATTAATATTTTAATTGAAATCAGTAGAGATTTTATAGGAGGTAATATGTCTTATATAATATAATTGTACATAAAAAAAGGCTAAAAATAAGGTAGGACAAAATTACTGATGTAAGTAAAAGTTTAGGATCTTTAAAAATATTTAAAATGTAGTGCCAATAAAAATTTGATGCTAATATAACTCAAGAAGTTTACCACATGCCCCAATAAACCATCATTTAAACAGATTAAAAATCTAAAAAAATAACCGAATTACGCTTAAAAATATAAGTAAATTTTTTTAGCGCTAAGCTTTCAAACTTTAGTGGTTATTTGGTGTTTTTGCTAAACTTTTAATGACTGAATTAAAATTAACCCATATACGGTGACACAAATAAGATTAATGCATGAAGAGCGTGATCGTTATAACATCATTTTAATAATTATGTAAGACCGACAAAGATCATTCCCAATAGCATCCTCGTAGCATTGGCAATGCCTCAAATTTATGGTTTGGTATCCTAGGTTCGAACTCCAAATGAAAAACTTCCTTTTTTAATTTATCCTTTATAGCTTTATGATTTATTGGGTGCTCGCAACATCTTTTCCAAAAACGCCCTCGTGTCCTGGTTCTCGCTTTCTTTTATTACTACCAAGGTTCGAACTCGATTGTTGGAGGCAAAATATCGCTTGCTTTTTAATTTTTATTTTATCCTTTTTAGCCCAAAGGGTTTGATTATGGCGAATTATATTAAGACGATAATCTTTAATACTATAATTGAAATTACCCCATATGTGGTGATAAATGAGATGATTGTATCAAGAGCGAAGGGTTGCAACATTATTTCGATAAAAATATTGTCTGCTTTTAATTTTTATTTTAACCTTTGTAGCCTAAGTGACTAATTCTAACTCGACATCTTATTTGTATAAGAAATTATCCATCTTCGCCTATTTCAATATAAAATTATAACAAAATTTTGTTTGAAATTATTTCTTTTACTTGTTATTGAATAATATGACGATCAATAATAATAGTTTCTATCAGATTTCTACTCCTCAAATTTTAAGAAACTATTTTCTTTTATTTATTCATTAATTATTGTTTCTATGAAAATAATACAAATGAAACATTTTAATTATTTTTTATTAATATTTTAATTGAAATCTGGCAGTAGAGATTTTATAGGAGGTAATATGTCTTATATAATATAATTGTACATAAAAAAAGGCTAAAAATAAGGTAGGACAAAATTACTGATGTAAGTAAAAGTTTAGGATCTTTAAAAATATTTAAAATGTAGTGCCAATAAAAATTTGATGCGAATATAACTCAAGAAGTTTACCACATGCCCCAATAAACCATCATTTAAACAGATTAAAAATCTAAAAAAAATAACCGAATTACAGTTAAAAATATAAGTAAATTTTTTTAGCGCTAAGCTTTCAAACTTTAGTGGTTATTTGGTGTTTTTGCTAAACTTTTAATGACTGGAATTAAAATTAACCCATATACGGTGACACAAATAAGATTAATGCATGAAGAGCGTGATCGTTATAACATCATTTTAATAATTATGTAAGACCGATTGCAGCATCATTCCCAATAGCATCCGTCGGAGCACTGGCAATGCCTCAAATTTATGGTTTGGTATCCGGGTTCGAACCCCGGCAGCGGAAAAACTTCCTTTTTTAATTTATCCTTTATAGCTTTATGATTTATTGGGTGCTCGCAACATCTTTTCCAAAAACGCCCCCGTGTCAGCCGTTCTCGCTTTCTTTATTACTACCAAGGTTCGAACTCGATTGTTGGAGGCAAAATACTGCTTGCTTTTTAATTTTTAATTTATCCTTTTTAGCCCAAAGGGTTTGATTATGGCGAATTATATTAAGACGATAATCTTTAATACTATAATTGAAATTACCCCATATGTGGTGATAAATGAGGTGATTGTATCAAGAGCGAAGGGTTGCAACATTATTTCGATAAAAATATTGTCTCGCTTTTTAATTTTTATTTTAACCTTTGTAGCCTAAGTGACTAATTCTAACTCGACATCTTATTTGTATAAGAAATTATCCATCTTCGCCTATTTCAATATAAAATTATAACAAAATTTTGTTTGAAATTATTTCTTTTTACTTGTTATTGAATAATATGACGACTGAATAATAATAGTTTCTATCAGATTTCTACTCCTCAAATTTTAAGAAACTATTTTCTTTTATTTATTCATTAATTATTGTTTCTATGAAAATAATACAAATGAAACATTTTAATTATTTTTTATTAATATTTTAATTGAAATCCAGTAATAGAGATTTTATAGGAGGTAATATGTCTTATATAATATAATTGTACATAAAAAAGGCTAAAAATAAGGTAGGACAAAATTACTGATGTAAGTAAAAGTTTAGGATCTTTAAAAATATTTAAAATGTAGTGCCAATAAAAAATTTGATGCGAATATAACTCAAGAAGTTTACCACATGCCCCAATAAACCATCATTTAAACAGATTAAAAATCTAAAAAAATAACCTAATTACGCTTAAAAATATAAGTAAATTTTTTTTAGCGCTAAGCTTTCAAACTTTAGTGGTTATTTGGTGTTTTTGCTAAACTTTTAATGACTGGAATTAAAATTAACCCATATACGGTGACACAAATAAGATTAATGCATGAAGAGCGTGATCGTTATAACATCATTTTAATAATTATGTAAGACCGATTGCAAAGATCATTCCCAATAGCATCCATTGAGCATTGGCAATGCCTCAAATTTATGGTTTGGTATCCGGTTCGAACTCCTGGCAATGAAAACTTCCTTTTTTTAATTTATCCTTTATAGCTTTATGATTTATTGGGTGCTCGCAACATCTTTTCCAAAAACTTCCCCTGTGCCGCTGGTTCTGTCTTCTTTTATTACTACCAAGGTTCGAACTCGACTGTTGGAGGCAAAATACTGCTTGCTTTTTAATTTTTGTTTTATCCTTTTTAGCCCAAAAGGTTTGATTATGGCGAATTATATTAAGACGATAATCTTTAATACTATAATTGAAATTACCCCATATGTGGTGATAAATGAGATGATTGTATCAAGAGCGAAGGGTTGCAACATTATTTCGATAAAAATATTGTCTGCTTTTTAGTTTTATTTTAACATTTGTAGCCTAAGTGACTAATTCTAACTCGACATCTTATTTGTATAAGAAATGATCCATCTTCGTCTCTTTCAATATAAAATTATAACAAAATTTTGTTTGAAATTATTTCTTTTTACTTGTTATTGAATAATATGACGACTGAATAATAATAGTTTCTATCAGATTTCTACTCCTCAAATTTTAAGAAACTATTTTCTTTTATTTATTCATTAATTATTGTTTCTATGAAAATAATACAAATGAAACATTTTAATTATTTTTTATTAATATTTTAATTGAAATCATGGCAGTAGAGATTTTATAGGAGGTAATATGTCTTATATAATATAATTGTACATAAAAAGGCTAAAAATAAGGTAGGACAAAATTAGTGATGTAAGTAAAAGTTTAGGATCTTTAAAAATATTTAAAATGTAGTGCCAAATAAAAATTTGATGCGAATATAACTCAAGAAGTTTACCACATGCCCCAATAAACCATCATTTAAACAGATTAAAAATCTAAAAAAAAATAACCGAATTACAGTTAAAAATATAAGTAAATTTTTTTTAGCGCTAAGCTTTCAAACTTTAGTGGTTATTTGGTGTTTTGCTAAACTTTTAATGACTGAATTAAAATTAACCCATATACGGTGACACAAATAAGATTAATGCATGAAGAGCGTGATCGTTATAACATCATTTTAATAATTATGTAAGACCGATTGGCAAAGATCATTCCCAATAGCATCCGTCAGAGCATCGCAATGCCTCAAATTTATGGTTTGGTATCCGGTTCGAACCCTAGCAATAAAAACTTCCTTTTTTAATTTATCCTTTATAGCTTTATGATTTATTGGGTGCTCGCAACATCTTTTCCAAAAACGTCCCCTGTCTTTATTACTACCAAGGTTCGAACTCGACTGTTGGAGGCAAAATACTGCTTGCTTTTTAATTTTTAATTTATCCTTTTTAGCCCAAAGGGTTTGATTATGGCGAATTATATTAAGACGATAATCTTTAATACTATAATTGAAATTACCCCATATGTGGTGATAAATGAGATGATTGTATCAAGTGCGAAGGGTTGCAACATTATTTCGATAAAAATATTGTCTCGCTTTTTAATTTTTATTTTAACCTTTGTAGCCTAAGTGACTAATTCTAACTCGACATCTTATTTGTATAAGAAATTATCCATCTTCGCCTATTTCAATATAAAATTATAACAAAATTTTGTTTGAAATTATTTCTTTTTACTTGTTATTGAATAATATGACGATCAATAATAATAGTTTCTATCGATTTCTACTCCTCAAATTTTAAGAAACTATTTTCTTTTATTTATTCATTAATTATTGTTTCTCTGAAAATAATACAAATGAAACATTTTAATTATTTTTTATTAATATTTTAATCGAAATCGAAGAGAGATTTTATAGGAGGTAATATGTCTTATATAATATAATTGTACATAAAAAGGTTAAAAATAAGGTAGGACAAAATTAGTCGATGTAAGTAAAAGTTTAGGATCTTTAAAAATATTTAAAATGTAGTGCCAATAAAAATTTGATGCTAATATAACTCAAGAAGTTTACCACATGCCCCAATAAACCATCATTTAAACAGATTAAAAATCTAAAAAATAACCGAATTACAGTTAAAAATATAAGTAAATTTTTTTTAGCGCTAAGCTTTCAAACTTTAGTGGTTATTTGGTGTTTTTGCTAAACTTTTAATGACTGGAATTAAAATTAACCCATATACGGTGACACAAATAAGATTAATGCATGAAGAGCGTGATCGTTATAACATCATTTTAATAATTATGTAAGACTGATTGCAGCATCATTCCCAATAGCATCCGCTGTAGCACTGGCAATGCCTCAAATTTATGGTTTGGTATCCGGGTTCGAACCCCGGCAGCGGAAAAACTTCCTTTTTTTTAATTTATCCTTTATAGCTTTATGATTTATTGGGTGCTCGCAACATCTTTTCCGAAAACGTCCCATGATTTTATTACTACCAAGGTTCGAACTCGATTGTTGGAGGCAAAATACTGCTTGCTTTTTAATTTTTAATTTATCCTTTTTAGCCCAAAGGGTTTGATTATGGCGAATTATATTAAGACGATAATCTTTAATACTATAATTGAAATTACCCCATATGTGGTGATAAATGAGGTGATTGTATCAAGAGCGAAGGGTTGCAACATTATTTCGATAAAAATATTGTCTGCTTTTTAATTTTTATTTTAACCTTTGTAGCCTAAGTGACTAATTCTAACTCGACATCTTATTTGTATAAGAAATTATCCATCTTCGCTATTTCAATATAAAATTATAACAAAATTTTGTTTGAAATTATTTCTTTTACTTGTTATTGAATAATATGACGACTGAATAATAATAGTTTCTATCAGATTTCTACTCCTCAAATTTTAAGAAACTATTTTCTTTTATTTATTCATTAATTATTGTTTCTATGAAAATAATACAAATGAAACATTTTAATTATTTTTATTAATATTTTAATTGAAATCTTGAAGAGAGATTTTATAGGAGGTAATATGTCTTATATAATATAATTGTACATAAAAAAAGGCTAAAAATAAGGTAGGACAAAATTACTGATGTAAGTAAAAGTTTAGGATCTTTAAAAATATTTAAAATGTAGTGCCAATAAAAATTTGATGCGAATATAACTCAAGAAGTTTACCACATGCCCCAATAAACCATCATTTAAACAGATTAAAAATCTAAAAAAAATAACCGAATTACAGTTAAAAATATAAGTAAATTTTTTTAGCGCTAAGCTTTCAAACTTTAGTGGTTATTTGGTGTTTTTGCTAAACTTTTAATGACTGGAATTAAAATTAACCCATATACGGTGACACAAATAAGATTAATGCATGAAGAGCGTGATCGTTATAACATCATTTTAATAATTATGTAAGACCGATTGCAGCATCATTCCCAATAGCATCCGCTGTAGCACTGGCAATGCCTCAAATTTATGGTTTGGTATCCGGGTTCGAACCCTGGCAGCGGAAAAACTTCCTTTTTTTAATTTATCCTTTATAGCTTTATGATTTATTGGGTGCTCGCAACATCTTTTCCAAAACGCCCTCGTGTCGCCGGGTTCTCGCTTTCTTTATTACTACCAAGGTTCGAACTCGACTGTTGGAGGCAAAATACTGCTTGCTTTTTAATTTTTAATTTATCCTTTTAGCCCAAAGGGTTTGATTATGGCGAATTATATTAAGACGATAATCTTTAATACTATAATTGAAATTACCCCATATGTGGTGATAAATGAGGTGATTGTATCAAGAGCGAAGGGTTGCAACATTATTTCGATAAAAATATTGTCTGCTTTTTAATTTTTATTTTAACCTTTGTAGCCTAAGTGACTAATTCTAACTCGACATCTTATTTGTATAAGAAATTATCCATCTTCGTCTATTTCAATATAAAATTATAACAAAATTTTGTTTGAAATTATTTCTTTTTACTTGTTATTGAATAATATGACGACTGAATAATAATAGTTTCTATCAGATTTCTACTCCTCAAATTTTAAGAAACTATTTTCTTTTATTTATTCATTAATTATTGTTTCTATGAAAATAATACAAATGAAACATTTTAATTATTTTTTATTAATATTTTAATTGAAATCTGGCAGTAGAGATTTTATAGGAGGTAATATGTCTTATATAATATAATTGTACATAAAAAAGGCTAAAAATAAGGTAGGACAAAATTACTGATGTAAGTAAAAGTTTAGGATCTTTAAAAATATTTAAAATGTAGTGCCAATAAAAATTTGATGCTTAATATAACTCAAGAAGTTTACCACATGCCCCAATAAACCATCATTTAAACAGATTAAAAATCTAAAAAAAAATAACCGAATTACAGTTAAAAATATAAGTAAATTTTTTTTAGCGCTAAGCTTTCAAACTTTAGTGGTTATTTGGTGTTTTTGCTAAACTTTTAATGACTGGAATTAAAATTAACCCATATACGGTGACACAAATAAGATTAATGCATGAAGAGCGTGATCGTTATAACATCATTTTAATAATTATGTAAGACCGATTGCAGCATCATTCCCAATAGCATCCGCTGTAGCACTGGCAATGCCTCAAATTTATGGTTTGGTATCCGGGTTCGAACCCCGGTAGCGGAAAAACTTCCTTTTTTTAATTTATCCTTTATAGCTTTATGATTTATTGGGTGCTCGCAACATCTTTTCCAAAAACGTCCCCTGTGCCGCTGGTTCTGTCTTCTTTTATTACTACCAAGGTTCGAACTCGATTGTTGGAGGCAAAATACTGCTTGCTTTTTAATTTTTAATTTATCCTTTTTAGCCCAAAGGGTTTGATTATGGCGAATTATATTAAGACGATAATCTTTAATACTATAATTGAAATTACCCCATATGTGGTGATAAATGAGGTGATTGTATCAAGAGCGAAGGGTTGCAACATTATTTCGATAAAAATATTGTCTGCTTTTTAATTTTTATTTTAACCTTTGTAGCCTAAGTGACTAATTCTAACTCGACATCTTATTTGTATAAGAAATTATCCATCTTCGTCTATTTCAATATAAAATTATAACAAAATTTTGTTTGAAATTATTTCTTTTTACTTGTTATTGAATAATATGACGACTGAATAATAATAGTTTCTATCAGATTTCTACTCCTCAAATTTTAAGAAACTATTTTCTTTTATTTATTCATTAATTATTGTTTCTATGAAAATAATACAAATGAAACATTTTAATTATTTTTTATTAATATTTTAATCGAAATCTGGCAGTAGAGATTTTATAGGAGGTAATATGTCTTATATAATATAATTGTACATAAAAAAAGGTTAAAAATAAGGTAGGACAAAATTACTGATGTAAGTAAAAGTTTAGGATCTTTAAAAATATATAAAATGTAGTGCCAATAAAAAATTTGATGCGAATATAACTCAAGAAGTTTACCACCTGCCCCAATAAACCATCATTTAAACAGATTAAAAATCTAAAAAAAATAACCGAATTACAGTTAAAAATATAAGTAAATTTTTTTAGCGCTAAGCTTTCAAACTTTAGTGGTTATTTGGTGTTTTTGCTAAACTTTTAATGACTGGAATTAAAATTAACCCATATACGGTGACACAAATAAGATTAATGCATGAAGAGCGTGATCGTTATAACATCATTTTAATAATTATGTAAGACCGATTGCGATCATTCCCAATAGCATCCGTAGAAAGACCGCAATGCCTCAAATTTATGGTTTGGTATCCGGTTCGAACTCTAAATGGAAAAACTTCCTTTTTTAATTTATCCTTTATAGCTTTATGATTTATTGGGTGCTCGCAACATCTTTTCCAAAAACGTCCCCTGTGCCGCTGGTTCTGTCTTCTTTTATTACTACCAAGGTTCGAACTCGACTTTTGGAGGCAAAATACTGCTTGCTTTTTAATTTTTATTTTATCCTTTTTAGCCCAAAGGGTTTGATTATGGCGAATTATATTAAGACGATAATCTTTAATACTATAATTGAAATTACCCCATATGTGGTGATAAATGAGATGATTGTATCAAGAGTGAAGGGTTGCAACATTATTTCGATAAAAATATTGTCTGCTTTTTAATCTTTATTTTCACCTTTGTAGCCTAAGTGACTAATTCTAACTCGACATCTTATTTGTATAAGAAATTATCCATCTTCGTCTATTTAAATATAAAATTATAACCAAATTTTGTTTGAAATTATTTCTTTTTACTTGTTATTGAATAATATGACGACTGAATAATAATAGTTTCTAGCAGATTTCTACTCCTCAAATTTTAAGAAACTATTTTTGTGACGCCCCAAATCTTAAAGACCCGGTACGCCACGTGATCATTTTGAAACTATCTTTTAAAAGGAATAATGAAAAGAACAACGATAAATCAAATGCGGAAATAAACTTTATTTAAATTTCAATCATGACGGAAATATTCAACATTGAAATTTTTTGAACAACGTCTTTAATTAAAATACTCGATTAACTCATCAAACGCCTAAGGTACGAAAGAAAATAAAATAATTAAGCCCTTAGTAAATAGAATTATTCATTCTAGTAGTCACTGCCGACTGCTTCCCCATCGACTCCATGATCTCTCAAGTCATAAAATGATAGACGTGAGTATTTCATAGAAATACCCAAAGAGCTCAAGCGCAATATTAATTTATTCTATACAAAGATACAAGGCGTAAACATGCGTATTAATAAAGTATCCTCGAGACAAGTCTCGTCCTCGTGATATTTCACGAAATCATATTAAATCCTCGAGAAATAGTAGATACTAATCTGCCCTCCCATGGCACGAAATCCATCTTGTGTGTAAAACCATGCTAGCAGGTAACATTATGCAATTAAGCAAATAACTTCACATATTACAAGCACTTACATGTTATAGATTAATTAATAATGCGCATTGAACAAAAGGTTTAGGAGCCTACCTCTTAATCCGAGTTTGAGCTTTAATGTTTGGGAGTAAAATCAATCTCTTAATTGCCCGTACGCCTCGTCTAGTCAATAATAAATTAATCTAAGTTAGTAAAATCTACGTATTTGAGACTTATAAGGTGTGCAAAGGAATTTCTAAGATAGATTAATGTATTGAGTTAATGGGTGTAGTGAGGACATTTGATTTTATAAAATAATAATAATAATAATAATAATAATAATAATAATAATAATAATAATAATAATAATAATATGATAAGAGACTAAATTGAATTTAAAGAACTAAATCCATAAAATTAAAAGTTAATGAGCTAAGTGAAAGTAACTAGATAAAATATTTGGGTTCTTGAAAAACAAGGGTCATAGACATGGACTAAAAAAAAAAAGAGACTCAGAAGTAGAAGGACTTGGAGTTAAAATTTAAAATAAAACCCAGCGTATCCATTTCCTTTCTCAATTCACAAATACGTGAAATCACAGAGAGAGAAAGAGAGACAGCGATATGCTGGGAAGGAAAATGTTAAAATCCGGAAAAATCTCAAACAAATCCAACACCAAAATACCAGAAATCGACATCCCTCGACGCACTCTACGTGATGGTGTGTGGAATGACATGTTTGGTGGTTGTTTCGCTTGAGGTGGTGAACGGAAAATCTGTTTCCTACGAGTATGGGTGATTTCCGACCAAAAGCTTTACATATTCGTGTTCTACGCGAAGAAAGTGCTCTTATGATATGGTTTTGTTGCTTGGGGTTGAGATTTGAAGTCGACAATTTTGGGGCCGAGCATAGTCGGCCATGGCTATGGCGACTGCTCCATGTCCTCTTCTCTCTCTCCTTCTCAATATAGTGCATTCCCACGATTGTCTCTATTGTATTGATTACTAGAAATTGAATTTCCTAGCATCAGTATAGAGAATGGATATATTTTTGTGAATATGAAGAGTGGGCGTGTTGTAGATAAAGAGAAGTCATTTACTCGTTATTTGCTATGTGCGTGTGCATTAGGAGGAAGAAGATCTTGGTTTATATAGTTGAATTTTAAATGACTAATTAGGCCGATTAAAGGCATAATTTTAGTGTTGATTGCAGAAGATTGGAGTGTTATTGTCAATGATGGATTGAAGTGTGAATCACTGATTGAGATGGTTAATAGGCTATTAACCATTTGATTGTAGCAAACTGAAGGGAAATTGGTGATTAACTGAGAGATAATGGGATAGATTTGTCGGTGAATTAAATCACGCACTAGAAACGTGGGGATTTGCTATGAGAATTAAGATACGTTGGGCTAGATTAATGATGAATGAATTGGCCGATAAATATAAATAGGACATTTAATAGTTGGTCTAGTAATAAATTGGACTCAAGATAATTGGGCATATAGAAATTTGTGGGATCAATTTACAACACCAATTTACAACACTAAGGCTAAGAATCATTTGGACTCAATTCTTTTAATCAGTAAAGAGAATAAATAAATAAATAATTAAATAAATAATAAAATGGATAAATTGGTTTAAATAATTTTATTGGACTAGACGAGCGTATAACAATGTTGAGGTCAAGTCATAGCGACGCAAATTTTTTAGAGTTAAAATAGAATTTTAAGTCAATTAATAGAAAAGTTTCTTGGTCGCTACAACCTTACTCCTTAAAATAATTTCGTCTCAATTGCACTTACTTGGTCTAGGAGGTTTGGGTACTTGGTTAGAATCTCTTCTTCCTTTTCCCATGTAGCCTCATCTTTATTGTGCCTACCCCACTGGACTTTGACTAGAGAGACTTCCCTATTCCTTAAGACATGGACCTTTCTGTCAACGATGCACATCGGTGCCTCCTCATACGATAAGTCACTTTGAATTCCCAATGATTGAAAGTTTACCACATGACTCGGATCATAAACGTACTTCCTTAACTGGGACACATGGAAAACATTATGTACAGATGAAAGCTCAGGTGGCAAGGCCAACCGATAAGCTACATTTCCGATTGTTTCCAATATTTCAAATGGTCCGATGAACGGTCTCAATTTCTTTTCTTTCCAAAGCGTGAAATACCCTTCATTGGGGCTATTTTGAGAAAAACTTTCTCTCCTACTTGGAACTTCAAATCTTTTTTCTCCTCTTATCAAAGATAGCTCTTTGCCTATCTTGAGCAAACTTTAATCTGTAATTTGATCTTTTCAATGGCCTTCATCCTCTCAAC